>OX243825.1:31724491-31774491 GCA_945859605.1 Lumbricus rubellus
TTTTTTCATTATGTGCTAGTGAATGCATGTTATTATTTTTACATTTTTCCTTTCGGGGGTGTTTTTATGGTTTTATTTCATGGTTTTTACATCATGTTCTAGTGAATGCATGCTAATATTTTTACATTTTACATTTCGGGGGGCGTTTAAACACCTAAAACACCCCCAGGTACGGCCTTGAAAGGCACTGTTGCTTATCTCTCATCCACGTTGTATGGTCTTGTCAGTCTCCATGGCCTGATGACAAATCACCACCACCACCGTCGTCGTCGTCGTCATCATCATCATCACCACCACCACCGTCGTCGTCTTCATTTCTATGTGAACCTGTGAATTCATACCTAAATTTTAAAATAATATTACTGCGATTCTCATCACAAATTAAGCTTGAAGCTCGCATATAGTCATAGGCTGTTGTTGTTTTTCTGTAGGCGTTTACGATGAGCCAGCGTGCAGTAGTACAGCAGTGAACCACTACATGTTGGTCATTGGATATGGAAAGACAGCGACGGGAAAAGAATACTGGATTGTTAAGAACAGGTGATTGTGGCGAGCAAAAGTATTCACTGCTGATGTTGATTAAAAAAGAATTCATTGTCTATCACATTAGAACACAGTCTGATGCATCATCGCAATAGTCGGCGTCGTCATCATCATCATCATCATAATCACCATCGTCATTGTTGTCGTCGTCGTCATCATCATCATCATCATCATCATCATCATCGTCGTCGTCGTTGTCATCATCATCATCATCATCATCGTCGTCGTCGTTGTCATCATCATCATCGTCGTCGTCGTCGTTGTCGTCATCATCATCAACGTCGCGAAAATCTTGAAGGTCATTCTAATAATTATTATCGTCATCACTATATAAAAATAATAATTAGGTGAGGTCTTAGCTTATGCTAATAATGCGACTCTGCATTATCATTCAGCCCATCATAATGCATACTAATTTCTAATATTATTATTATTATTATTATTATTATTATTATTATTATTATTATTATTATTATTAATTTTTAGGAACACAAGTGTACTTATTATTATTATTATTATTATTATTATTATTATTATTATTATTATTATTATTATTATTATTATTATTATTATTATTATTATTATTATTATTATTATTATTATTATTATTATTATTATTATTGTAATCTCCAAATTTCCAGAGCACCACTCGAAAGCGAAATGCTAATTCTATTGATTGTGCGATTTGGAGCATTGATGCGTCTCTTGCATCTTTCATATGCATTGCGTGTCGCACGACGATAAAACCACAAATTGTTCTATGCTAATGCTGAGGGAAAAACTGAATGCATACCGGTAGTCTAAGACTAAGCTTACTCTAAGCTTAACATAGAATGACAAGTCAGAGTTCTAAGTAGTTCGTTGTCATAGTCAATATTTGATTCCAATTCAAGGAGGTATTCATACTACATGGCCTACCTCCCCCTTGATAACTTTGTGGGGTGCGGTGGTTTAGTGGGTATGTTCGTCGCATACAAGCCGAAGGGTTGCAGGTTCGAATCCACCTCAAGTCGCCGCGTAGGGACCTTGGGCTAGTCCTTCACTGGTAACTATTGCTAAGCGCTTCGGCGTGAAACTCCGAAGCAGTGTCCGCGCTGCATTCGGGAGTGCCTCTGAGAAGTGAGCTTGAAGAGGCGCTAAAACAAGTGTACTTACAAACAAATACAAACAATAATCATGAATTTCTATCGGATGTAATGTAAGCTTACGTGACGTTTTCTACGATGTTCTTAGTCGCACTTTCGCAACATTTTACACAATCATGGCTCAAGTCTTTGTAGCGTTTGTAGTGCGAACCCAGTCCCCTTAGTACTAGAATATCAATTTGATGTGAACGTATTGCAAGTTAGTTTTTGTGTGTTTGTAGCTGGGGAACTCAATGGGGAATACAAGGCTACATGTGGATGTCAAAGAACAAAAACAACCAATGCGGAATCGCTACAGATGCAACTTACCCCAAGGTGGTCTAAAGACCGTTTACGATATTATTGCAATAATGTTGAGCTCATGAGTTTAAAAAAGCAATGAAGTTTCATTTGTAGAAACGCCTCTTTACGCTTTTAACAACTCTATATAATTTAGGGTTCCACGACAACTGGTCTACCGACAACTCGTCTAACGACAACTCGTCTCCGGACAATTGGTCTAACGACAACTGGTCTACTGACGAATAGTATTGATGAAATAGAAGCTGGATTTACGAAAATGATTTTTTTGCCTGAATGGAAGCTGGATTGATGATTTTCATTCATGTATTCCAACATGCACCCATTTCTACTTCAAATCTAAAAATACCTTCATCCAGCTTCTATTTCTCGCCTGTTATTTTGGTCAATCCAGCTTCTATTTCATATATAAGAATACTCTCATCCAGCTGCCATTACTTAAGCGGTTTTCTTATCAATCCAGCTTCCATTTCAGATCTAGAAATACCTTCATCCAGCTTTTATTTATCATGCGTTATTTTTTGTCAATCCAGCTTCTATTTCACCTGTAAGAGAACCATCATCCAGATTCCATTTCTCTTGCGTTTTTTTTATCAATCTAACCTCCACTTCACTTCTAAAACTGTCATCCAGCTTCCATTTATCAAGCGCTGGATAAGTTGTCAGTAGACCAGTTGTCGTAGACGAATTGTCCGGAGACCACTTGTCGTTAGACGAGTTGTCGTTAGACGAGTTGTCGTGACACCATAATTTAGAATAACGTCCATTAAATTAGATTCAAAATTATTGCACCATATTCAAATGAATTTAGGCTATTGTAGCCTACAAACTTTTATCTCTCTTGTTATAAGTGAACTGCATCGATCGACACGATGTCTATTATTTTTTTGTCCAAATTAATAAAGTTATGAAACTATAATAATTTATATCTGAGTTTGTTCCTCAAGATTTGGATTCGCTTGCACGTTCCGATACAAGTTACTGAGCTTTCAAATTATTGAATGCTAACCTACGTTGGTCTGCGTCTAACAATCTAATCTAGCACACTATGAACAGTTTTAAAGCGCTTTCACTGCAGAGCTATTCAGCGTGACAGGCCAGTGAAAGAGGAAGGTCTTCAAAATCGCTCCATCATCCGGCTTCGAGTTGCAGGAATTATGGTTATTAACATTGATGGATCCACAATGGCGAAACAGCGATGCATGTCTTCATGATGACACCTCGGAGAAAATCAATCTCCTTGTTTCATGTCAGTTATTGGTGACGGGGTGGGTCTGGGGAGATGGGTGTAGGCTACAGTAAACATCAAAGCACTATATAAGTGTGACACTCAGGTCACAAAGTAACACTGGATGAAAGGGTTAAGACAGTGGATATTGATTCCAGCAATAATTATTGGAGTCGATGCTTAATGCTTGTGTAACTTTTGTTTGGTTCCGAACAAGATAAGTTGAGTGATGCAATTTCCTTTTTATTCTTTGAGCGAATTCTGAATAATCTATTGTCATCTGTGCACTGCCTTTTTAAACAGAATCTTTTACTAGCAAGAAATACTAAACACCAGAAAATGTCAGATCAAGACAGAATCCGAGCGCGAAAAACCCTTGCAATGAATTATTCTTATGGTGAACAAGCAAGTTCTTTTGCGAAGAGCTTTTTGTTGGCATTAGAGTTGGATGTATCAAAATGAAGAAATACAGTAACTGACAACCGATCTGACATTTCCTTAATTAAACTAAAATCATGGGCGGAATTTATCAGGGCTATGGGGGATAAGCCCCTCCAAGAGAGCCCAGATTCAACTTTTTGACCATGAAAATGGGATCCTTTCTCGGGGTTAGCCCACCAATAAGACCCATACTCGGGGTTAGCTTCCCAGGAACGAAAAAACAAACTCCGCTCATGACTAAAATCGCTCTATTTCCACCGTAAGTGTTAGCGACTTCATTTTCTTGTCCTCAGCATAATTATGATGAAGACGTGTGGCCAGTCCTCTCACTCACCGTCTCGTCTTCCCATCGACAGTGTACAATCGGTTTGCTCATTAATTCACTGAAGGAGGGGGGTGGCAAATGTGGAATATGAATCTCGACAAAAATTTCTGTCGAAGCGGGGATTGAAACCCCAGACCGGTCGCTTGACAGTCCAACACTCTATCCACTAGAACTAAACTACCACAGACGTGAGACTACATAGAAAGTCATCTCAACGGTGACCGACCGAACAGAACCAGCAAACGTTAACCAGCTGTATCGATCGTCTGACTCACCAACCAAGGCAGTCGATAGACTCGATACTGAACGTGTTGTACCGTTAGTGGCCGCTGAGCGTCCATCATGTACATTGTACAGGGTGGGCCAAAAAAAGTAATCCCCACCGGTTTTTTGTCAATATCTTGGCTAAAAATAGGAATTTTTCAAATCCAATTCTACGGGCTTAAAGGTAATTCATATATACGTACAATAGCCAAATTTCATCGACACATGTCAAACAGAACAAAAGTTATATCACTTTTAGGGAGGCCACCCACCGTTTTTTGACGATTCAAAAACGAAACGCAAAAAATAGGTTTTTTGCCAATATCTTGACCAAAAGTAAGAATTTCGAAATGAAGTTTTACTGACTTAAAGGCAATTCATATTTACACATTAAGGCCAAATTTCATCAAAATATTTAAAACACAACACAAGTTTTACCGCTTTTAGCAAGACCACCCACCGTTTTTGATGATTTAAAAACGAAACGCAACAAAAAGTAGCAAAAACATGATTTTTTAAGTCTCGTCTCAAATAACTGTTGTCAAATGTACTTGGTAGTGCTTCACTACTTGTGTTCAATGTGCTCACCACCAGTGCCAAAACTTCTTTTGAGTCTCTTTGCAAAGTTCATGATGGACCTGTTGATTAATCTGACAGATTCCTTATTTACCAATTTGATTGTCATCTTGCTAAGTGACTTCTCAGTGACGTGCAGCTACGCTGGTACCATGTTTATTTTTTAAATAGTAATAATAATGATCATCTGGCAATATCAAGGCTATTTGATAACAAATATTTGAGATGAGACTTAATAAAATTGTGTTTTGCTACTTTTTGTTGCGTCACCCTTCAAAAGCGTCAAAAAATGGTGGAGGTCTGACTGAATGTGGTATAACTTTTGTTCTGTTTAAGATATTTTGATGAAATCTAGTCATCATGTGTATATATGAATTTTCTTTAACCCATTAACTACCAACTTTTTTTCCAAGAACGATACTAACATTTTTCAACACCTACTGGTATGTAAACATGAGCACCAGGTTTAAAATTTTAATTATGAATGCCTCCGTAAAAATATTTGGTGTCAAAGTGGTGCACCCTGGGAGGGTGCGCTAGTAGTTAAGCAGTACTTTACGTTCGTCTTGTCTACAGAAGCAAGTTACGTATCATATGTCATAAGAATCATATTTCCGCTAATTTGTAAGCAGTGTCACGACTTTCACAAAAACTGCCTCATGTTTTGTCATGAAATTTATTGAATCAGTGCATATTGAAGTCCATATCACCCTTTGTATGACCATTTATTGAGTTTTGCTACAATGCGGACAATATCACTGATTCGAAGGTATCACCAATAAATGGACTGGTCGAACTGATTCTCGGCTACAACATTACATGGTTCAATGGTTGTGCTCTGCCTGGATATGCGTACCTAATCTTATCCGATTGAGCATGCTGCGTTTGGTATGTACGAGCGACTTCCTATACCCACCCCTTCAGAAATCAAGAAGATCCAATGATTTCTCCTGGTATACTATGATGTTTTCTTGCAACACATGAGCATTGAGCAATGCATTCTGCATCTTTGGATAGAACAAGAATGCAGACAGTGGCAGTCACCATTCCCTTTGCCCTCATTGTGGTTTTGTGGGTCTCGTTTGCTCAACTTCACCAACACTGCCTATTATGTTGTGCAATCTACCAAATTCATTTTGGCGGGAAATTTTCCAGCCGGTTCTGTCATGGCATCCAATGTGTTCAAGCAGTTTCACCAAACCAAAAATTTGTCAAAACAAATACTTTGAAGAGTTTATGATAATTCAGACATGGAGTCAAGGTCAAATGAGCAGCATAATCAACATTGAGACCGGCTCACATGGTCTATCCTTGACGCCATATGTGAATGTATACGAATGCATGGGCTATGCTATCATATCCCAGTATCATCTGCACGGCATTATCCAAATTGAAGATACCCACAACAGTTCCTACCAATATAGGGAGGACCAAGGACACAAAACTAACATTTTCAGCTCAATTGCATGTCCACCTGATAGTTAGGAACATTCAAGTTACACTGTTCACCATTATTCAAAATCCTGTACCCATTCGCTACCATGCACCCTCCCAGGGTGCAGCAGCACAATCATCACAACTCTTCAATAAATAGCAATATTTTGATAATATCACTAATTATCATACAAGCAGATGTAATTCTATCATATTTGATGATTATAATAAAATGATTATATAAACTAAAGATTTTACTCCATGCAGTTTCTCACAGTTACGTGGTGACGTCACTTTCTTGATAAATCAAAATAATTTGGGGGGTTAAAGAAATTTAAATTAGACAAACTCTACAGGGATTGTTTAATCAACTCAATACAGATCAGAAAATTAAATAATATATTTAGTTCATGCAGGTTAAGAAGATTTTTGAGCCGATTTTTTAATGCACCCTCCCAGGGTGCGCTAGTAGAAAATGGGTTAAGAATGTAAAATTTCATTTCGATATTCTTACTTTTGACCAAGATATTGACCAGAATATTTCAATTGTTTTTGCAACTTTTTGTAGCGTCGCGTTTTTGAATCGTCAAAAAAGGGGACTGGCCTCACTAAAAGTGATATAACTTTTGTTCCGTTTGAAATATTTTGTTGAAATTTCACCATTGTACATAAATATGAATTACCTTTAAGACTTTGAAGTTTCATTTTAAAATTCTTATGTTTGGCCAAGACATGGGCAAAAAACCGTAGGGGATTACTTTTTATGGCCCACCCTGTATATCCAGGGTGAAAATTGCCGGGGGTTGGGGGGTTTCAGACCCCCAGTCTTTCTTAGAGCACATGTTAAAGTCTGTTTTTCACACCCCGATTCCAAGTGGAGTCCAACCCTTCCCCCAGTTCTTTTTCCACAATTCTTACACTGTGTAAATCACCTGTTTAAGCTAAACCGATAGGACCTGGTGATATCACTATTCGTTTGAATAATATAATTATTGGTGCAGCTAATCGGCAGAATACGAATACGAATAGACGGCATAGTGTGCAAAATACATGTAGGCTAGATCTACTGAAAAATATAATATTCAGTCACTTTACACAACGATTGAGACTATTCACTGTATTCAGTACTGACACTGCGACAGGATGAGAATAGCCGGGGGGGGGTGTGGGGTTTCAACCCCAGTCTTTCTTAGAGCCTCTTAATAAAGTCTGTTTGCACACCCCAATTCCATGAGGATCATGGTCCAACGCCCATAATTCTCACATTGCACAATTTGCACTACGATATCGCGGTCCTGGCTGAAGGCAAGGCCTGACTTCAACCACATCATGCATTATGTTAATGAGACAGTTACTAAAGCACACGAGCATGAAGAAACACATGATGCCACGTGACCACAACATTGGTTTTCGTTCCGACAGCTACGACTCAAACAGTCTTCATTTCAACGTCGTGCATATTCTTGCTGTCGCTCGTTGCGAGTAGGCCTAGTCAATTCAAGTGATGTCCATCCTAAACAGTCTAGTAAACAGTTAATGATGCCTTACTCAGCTAAGTGCTTAGGATGAGGAAAGGGACAGACACAGAAACTTTCCAAGGGGGGGGGGTCAAAATTTGTTAGGCTACCTTGGGAAGTTGGGTCCGGAAAAATTTTGCCGATCCTTCCCAGAAAAAATCTGACGACCTTTTTTGGGTCATCCGTTTAAAAAGTCAGAAAACGTAATGTTCCACCCTAAAAAATCTGACGATCTTTTTTTGGTCATCCGATCGAAAAGTCAGAAAACATAACAATTTTTCATCCTAAAAATCTGGCGACCTTTTTTAGTTATTCTATCCGATCAAAAAGTCAGAAAACATAATGTTCCACCCTAAAAAATCTGACGCCTTTTTTTGGTCATCCGATCGAAAAGTCAGAAAACATAACAATTTTCCATCCTAAAAATCTGGCAACTTTTTTTAGTCATTCTAAAAAGCTGATGCCTTTTAATGGCTTTTATGTTCAGACCTAATGGGGGCGGGGGACACGATACATCAATGGGCATTCCTAAATTTCTAGATGAGGTTAATTTTAGGTTAACCCTCGGGCTACCAGGGGGGTGGTATCCACACCCCCCCTAGGTTTTTTCCAAATAAAACTTTTTTCGTTTGGAATAAAATTTTGACGTTTTAGGTTGCTGTAGAGGATTCATTTGCACACATTTTGAGCCAAAATGTGTGATGATATACCATACCATTTAAAAGTTATACCCGATATACCCGAGGCACCAGGGGGGTTGATACCACCCCCCTTAGATTATCGGCTGTATCTTATCCGTCCTTTGACATGAAGAGACACGAATTACACCATTCTGTAGAGGGAATGTGGGGCTACATTGTGGTGGTCACGGAGTTGTCTTTTGACAACCGGAAGTGCTCATAATTAAGCTAAAATATATAAAAAGGTGTTTTATTTTCTTAAAATTTTCATGTTTTTCCTATTAAAAATTAGTCATAATTTATTTTTCAAGAGAAGTAAATTATGCCATTCTATAGAGGGTATTTAGGGCAATTTTTTTATACCATTTAATTTGACATTTGATGACCGGAAGTGCTCAAAAAAAATTTAAATGTGTAAAAATGTTTTGTTTTTTTTTACAACGTAAACCGATAAGTCTGCGTAAACGTTTTTCAGCAGCTAATACATGTTTTTTTTTCTTTTTCTTGTAATTAAAACTAACTTATTACTAGTTTTTATAGTTAGATATTGAACTTTATTATATGTAAACTATTTTTAATTAAATAAATTATGTTAAAAACACACAGAATCTAATATTTTGCTTATGCGAAAGTATACATTTTGTGGAATCGACGGGTGCCTGCGGTAAAAAATTCATAACTTCGGGGTGCTTTCATATATTTGAAACCTAAATGAAATATACCATTTTGTGCAGAAATGAATGCTGAATCCATAGGTGTATTGCAAGTTATGATATCTCAAACCAAACCCAAAATCCAGGGGGGGTCACCACCCCCCCTCTTGGTAGTCAGTGTTACAAAAAAAGCTTGGTAGCCTGAGGGTTAATTTAGGTTAATTTAAAAGCCCGTTAGAACTGACCTGAGCCAATGTGTGCCTCCCTTTTGGTGAACCATCGAGACCAGGGAATCATTGTCAGCTTAAGGACCGACCGCGTTTCAAAGAGGGGGCGGGCTACATAGAAGCTTTCCAGATTCTAGCACGGTAAAAAAGGACGGCCTGAGTTGAATAAAAATGCTTCCGCAAGAGTCCCATGAAACAGCAAGAGTCCCATGAAACAGCTTATGTGGGATCCCATTTCATGCCACTGGATCCACCACGGCTGAGGCTCGATTTTGCAAATACTGAAAGTAAAATTAACTAGTTTCTCCCCCGTTCTCTCGGTGCAATTATATTTCAGGCGGTATTAGGCCTATGACTAATCTTCTATTGCTATGTATAATGTATGCCTACGTGTACCTGTTAGCCTACTTAGTCAGAAACTCTAAGCACAAAGATTAACGACATTGTTGTGTAGTTCGTCTGCACTCTGCGCACGAAAAAACAACAATAAAATATAAGACAAAAGAATTATCTGTAAGCTTACGGTTGCTTTATCTGATATAACCGATTAACCATAGGTACACTAAGTTCTATAGTTAATCTTTTTCGATAAGAACACGGTAGGCCCTACGTCGAACTTGCTTGCCCTGATAGGCATGAGAAATTAATGTTTCATCCCACATGCGATTCCTACCGAAATGCTAGGATCGAGAGATTATCAGTGACTCCAATAATTAATAACGAACCATCGGAATTCTCTTATATAACCTGTGGCTGCGCAATGCTCAACTATCAACGTGTTACAGCGGACAGACGAACAACACGAGACTTTGGAGAATCATCAGAAACCAACACAGAAGATATCGCTTTGAGACGCATCGGTAAAAAATTATGTTATAACTTAATATTGGTTACAATTCAAATTATTCATAAGATTTATTATTTTTACTTTCACGTCTATAAAAGCATTATTACTCGGAATGGACTCGTAGGCTAGCCCAGATGCCTCTGTGGGTCGTAGGACTATATTTTTTGGTAAAAGTGTATTTTAGCGTATTTAATTATTGGTTCGTTGCAGCATTAGGCCTATTATTGTTATTCAATCCAAATTCTAGTTTGGCAGGAATCATATTCATTGATCTAGCTCCCGCTTAGGGAAGAATTCAACAAGAATTTGTGTCAACAATCCACCTTCTGTTTATTTATGAATTATTTGTCATCAAAATCACTTCCATTTCATTAAAAATTGTTGTTCATCAATCCAGCTTCGATTTAAGCGAGATTGTTTTAATAAATCCAACTTCTATTAGAGTAAAAATAATTTTTTTTATTAAATAGACTTCGTACCTAGACAGAGGGCCACCAGGACCACCCAGTGGATAGGTTGGCGAGTCGCCTGACCATGGGGATGGGTGGGGTGGGGGAAAACCGAAATGCCACTATTTCCACACCTTCGCCCAGCCCTGCAGCAGCTACTCGTCTGATACGTTGCGCAATGCGTTGATCCGACTGCAATTGCAATGCCTGTCTAATCTCCCTATCAATCATTTATAATGGGCTAACATGGGCGCCCGCAGAAAAGTTTGCAGGCGGCAAAACACAATGGTCACGGCTAAATTTTTCAACAACAGCTTTAAAATGCGAAGCAGATAATTAAGACACGTGGGTTTCCCTACAGTATGTCTCTAAATGTAAATTTACCTGTATCTCATGGTGTATCGTTAGTAACATTTACGCTTTAGCGCGAAGAAATTTGTTACGAATCAAAAACTAGCATAAAAAATAGGAAATTCAATTTTCAAGATGGGGCAAGAGGGGGCACTACGTGTGGGCGCCCATGTGGACTAAGATGTCCGAGCCCGACGCGAATCCGGCGTAGTAATCTCCTTAAACAAGTCCTGAACAAAGGAAACAATAATTGTGGGTGATCAACAATGGCTAGGGTGGAGGGTTCGAACCTGCGACACTCCGGTCGCGAAGCAAAGAACATACCACCACGCCAACGCGTCCCATTCATGCAACAAACCATGTCCTACATTCACTGCCTTGCATCAATCGATCGATCAATCGATGGATCAATCAATCAATCGATCGATCGATCAATCAATCAATCGATCAATCAATCAGACAAAATCAATCAATCATGCAATCAATCAATCTCACAGAGTTCACTCCGCCCTGTTCCATATTAAGAACCTACAAACTGTTTTATTTATCCGTGATTGGGTCGGGAGAGCTTCTGACTAGCTTACCTTGAAGCGGCGCTACATAAATTTTCTAAATAAATAAAGAAATAAAACTGAATTTATATAGCGCCTTTCAAGGTACCTACTCAGTGGCGCTCTCGGCCGAGATCAAGCGAAAAACAGTCTTCATCAGTTTGTGAAACCGAGAATAGTTTGGGAGGAGGTGTCGCATGATAGTCAAGGTAAGCTCGTTCCAGGTTGTTTGATCAACCACAGTGAACGAACATGGCGACTGTGTGAGCGTCGTCGGTCTTCAGTCGCATTTCTGGTGTGGCCTACATACAAAAATTAAAATAGCATTGATTGGTTTGTTATGTAGGCTATTATATTATATTATTTGTATAACTTTAGACAAAGGGTTCACAATTATTTCACACTCTCCAATAGAGACTCGATGGTTTTTTCCAAGAATGTTATTCAAAAACACGTAAGACTTATTCTACTATCTTAAGCTTAAATAATTCTATAAGTAGCCTAGTCATAGGCCTACTGTCGATTGTGCTAGTGTAGCCTAAACCTAGAGCGTTCTGCCTGTTGTTTTTGGGTATTAAATGAATACAGTGGCGGATCAAGAACTCTTCCAAGGGGGGGGGGCAAAAATATTTGATCTTGGGACAGGAAAAATAATTTCGTCGTTGGTCGCCCAAAAAGTTTTGGCTAGCTGGGGAAAAAGTAGTTTTCATCCGGCAAAAAAGTTCATGACCTTTTTTTAGTTCTCCAGCAAAAATCACAATGGGGGGGGGGCACGTCCAATGCAATTTTCTTAATGGGGGGGGGGGTAATATGCCATTGCACACATATTCGTATCACTAATTTCAAACCGAATGGGGGCACGTCCCATGGCAGTTTTAAATGGGGGCATGGCCGGATTGCCCCCGGATCCGCCCCTGAATGAATATACATTATACAATGAATGAACGGCTCACTATTATTAACGCAATATGTCTGCTTGGATTATTTTCAGATTGAGGAGGCAGCATGCATTCGAGTCTAATTCTGCTTGTCATTTGTCTGATGGCTTCTGCGGAGTCAGGCGATACTTCGCAGAAAGTTCCAACTTTTAATGAGTCCGATCTTGCGGTTTATCCGTCTATGGGACTCGAAGCGGAGTGGGGTCATTTCATGGGCAATTTCAGTAAATTGACCTTTTATCTCTAACTGGAAAAGGTGTAAATTAATGAGTTAAATAGAATTCAGTGTAGTGATGGCATGTAGGCTAGTTGTGTAGGCTACCGTGCTATGATGCATATTTTGCTATTAAATAGTAAAAATTTTACGCGAGGCGGCCAATTCAGCTGCACTCCCAGGTAGGCCTATCATCGATGTCTTCGGTAAGTAAGATGCGGCGCAAGAATGAATGCTGGTCGCGTCCCAGGTCAAGTACTTTCTCCTAGCCCACGGAATGAGCGAAAGTTAAGATTATTTCGCTCTCCTGAATAATTTCAAAAAGTGGAGTTAGAACCCTGGTAGGCTACAGTAACTCTAAACAGACGATATTATTGCGCGGTCATTAATGGCCGAATGGCCTAGTTATAGTAACATCATATGGTGACGAAAAACAAATAAGAAAGACAAATGCCAATCTTTTGTGACCAAGAAGAATAAAGCCTCATTATTATACTCCGTCGGTGTCACGAGATATTCTAACCTCTTAAAGTTATCCTGTAAAGGTTTCAAATTACCCCTCCTAAACATTACCCCCCTGAAAACTGTAATTTGCATCAATCATCGCATTTATTGCACTAAAAATATCATAAAAATCATCCCGCTTCTTGTTTTGGTCTGAAGATTTTCATCCGTCATCCAACTTCGTGGTTTGTTATCAATATTTTCATATGTAACTAAAATACTAAATCGACGCTGAAGTTACATGGAGAAATGGCTTCGAGGCTATTATTTTTTTCCGATTAAAATATCGATAACAAACCACGAAGTGGGATGACGGATGAAAATCGTCAAATCAAAACAAGAAGCGGGATGATTTTTCTGATTTTTTAGTGCAATAAATGCGATGATTGATCCAAATCTAGTTTCCGGGGGGTAATCTGAAACCGGTTTCAAGTTACCGGGGGGGGGGTAATGTTTAGGAGGGGGTAATTTGAAACCTTTACACCGGGGTATGAAATATAATCTTTCGCCGGATGGAATATAGGCTACGTAGAATACGAGGGTAAAACATTTCTATCCCTTAGCAAATAATTATTGAAAAATGTGCATGGTCTAATTGACAAATTTACGTTGTGACAAAAATTTAAAGTGACTATGGCCATGGCGATGACGACGACGACAACGATGACGACGACAATGATGATAGGGCCTATTGATGATTATGACGACAACGATGACGACGACAATGATGATAGGGCCTAATGATGATTATGACGATGACGGTGACGTCGACGAAGACGACGATGGTTGTTTTCAGTGTTTTTGTTTATTTCAAAGAAGGCAACTCGAATTTATTTATGGACTTTAGGCTATATTATGTTCTAAAGTGTTGTGCATTTTGTAGTCTAAATGTTCAAAGTATTATAAACGCAAAGCAAACAGAGTTATTGGCAATGTTCAAAACAAAGTAAATGGAAGTTAATTTGCAAAAACTAAACACACGCGAAATTGGCTTTTCCAACATCAGATTCTATCCATCCTTCTGGGGGATACATTATAAGAGGGTATTTTATTTCGTGACACCGATGTTCGTGGATAATTATCATTGTCAATGTACAGATACATCTAACTTGCTTTGCTCTATATTTCCAAGCAAAAAATATGCCAATGAAACCGAGGAAATGCGTCGGAAGGAAATTTTTGGACATAATCTGAAAGGAATTGTCGATCATAACAAACTCTACACTGAAGGACATAAGACTTCCTTCACAATGGCCGTAAATGGTTACTCGGACATGGTGAGACATCTTGCTACAAGTAGCTTATTAACAGTCTGTTATTATCCTAAATTGTAGTACGCCTATGATGATGTGACACATACTTAATTAGAACACATTTTGAATCATCGTCATCATCAACAGCAACATCAGCAGCAGCGTTATCATCATCATCATCATCATCATCATCGTCGTCATCATCGCCATCGTCATCATCATCATCATCATCATCATCATCATCATCATCATCATCATCATCATCATCATCATCATCATCATCTTCATCATCATCATCGTCGTCATCATCATCATCATCATCATCATCATCATCATCATCATCATCATCATCATCGTCGTCGTCATCATCATCATCATCATCATCATCATCATCATCATCATCATCATCATCATCATCATCATCATCATCATCATCATCATCATCATCATCATCATCATCATCATCATCATCATCAATAATAATAATAATAATGATAATAATTCCACTATTTCTTCCAGTTCAGCTACAACTCGCTTTCAAACTGTCTTCTCGCACTATAATATTAATAATTCGTTGACAGAAAACATCTGAAGTTCTGCAGCAGATGGCTGGATTGAAAGCTGTCAATGAAGCTGAAAACAAGCAATCCTTCACATTCTCTGATTCTGATACATCGATACCGCAGCCACCGAGTGAGATCGAGTATTTTACCAAGGGATACGTTACCCCTGTGAAAAACCAGGTAGGCATAGAAAACTTTACACACGGCTAGGCTTATTATTATAGGCTTATGGGGTAAGCTGTGGACAACCCTTCGCGTGAAATTCTGAATCAGTGTCGGAAGCGCTTTGAATAGAATTTAGAAATAGCGATATTATAGGCCTAACAACTCGCATACATACTTACATACATATATACATGCATGCATACATACATACATACATACATACATACATACATACATACATACATACATACATACATACATACATACATACATACATACATACATACATACATACATACATACATACATACATACATGCAGGTAAGCATTTAGGCTATGCATGATAGTTGCATGCGTCATAATTAGCCAATAAAGTTTGCGCTGTAGTCAAATATTAGACACGATCAAAAATTGCATGCATGGTCGCCTTGGTATGCTCACTACTCAGTGCATAAATGCGTTATTGGCGCCATTATTGTGACAGAAATTGCTAAATATATCATGGAAGTTTGTACAGAATAGCAATAATAACCAGTGCTGTTTTTAATTAAAGGAAGTTTTAGAACTGTACAACTCCTTCTTTTCCTTCCCATCATTAAATGGTAAATTACATCCAATCGGAGGACAGTGACCATTTTTTGCTCGTTGCAACTGTACAGCTTGTGCTTCTACAATCTACAACTGCACAAATCCATTTAGAAATGCATATTTTGTGTACAACTAGGCCTACACGTTAAAAAACCCCTGATAGGCTAATTATCTACAAAGTCAGAAGATTTTGTGCAGCTATCACTTGTAGCCTAAGCAACAAAAACAGAATCATTGCTAATCCACTGATACTATTATAGGAGGGTCAATAATGCGTTGGTTGTTATTGCAGCAAACCTGCGGATCCTGCTGGGCTTTCGCTACCGTAAGTAGCAACAATACTTTCATAAGCTTCAATATGAAATGATGGCTGCCAATCCGCATCCAGTCAAAATCTCCAAATAAATATTCTATGCCTTAAGTCTTGCATTTGCTACCTATCACTACACGCCCACACTAGTCTATTAACAGCCCAAAAGCCCGCCTGGAATATTCATTCATTCATTCATTCATTCATTCATTCATTCATTCATTCGTTCGTTCGTTCATTAATTCATTCATTCATTCATTCATTAAGCGCATATGATAGTCCCATTTTAAAGGGGACTACTCAGAGGCACTCCCAATCTCAGCGCGCCCAAATGAAACTGTCTTAAGGTAAGAGAGGAATGTCTTATATGAAATTTTTAAAAAGGGAGCGGAGCGTCAATGGAATGCTACACTAGGTTGGTGATCCTAACATAGAGAGGCAACGGTTCTGCGTTGTTTAAGTACGATCAAGAGGGACTGAGAGCAGACAATTATGCCCCTAAAACCTCTCAACCTAAATGCAAAATTCGTTGTCCGCGTCACTGTCTCTCTCGTAGCGTTCTGTTCTTTTTAAAAAATCTTTTCCAGACGGATTTCAGCTTTGATACTTGGCGAATAATTAGATAATACAGTAGGCTATATGCCTAGGCCTACTAGGCCGATACAAAAATGCAACAAAGTAAAAATCGACCTCTCATCGCCTGTTTTACTAAAATCGACCATTATTTCAAAATGCTATCGTGCGACACAAGCCTGATTTTGCTATATTGCATCACAAAGTTATCCTGATACGAGATTGTTTTTTTTATATATTTTCCTTCAGACTGGTGCTCTTGAGGGACAGCATTTCCGCACGACAAGAAAACTTGTGTCGCTTAGCGAACAACAGCTTCTCGATTGTGACAAATCGAATGGTGCTTGCAACGGAGGTTGGACACACAAAGCATATCAGTACATTGAAAGCAATGGAGGAATTAACGCCGAGGAAACTTATCCGTATGACGCGGTTGTAAGTGAAGCATTCTTACCAACTCTTCATCTTGCACAGACCTAGGCTATAGCAACATTGACCCACAATTATTTTATCTACGTTGTTCTCTCTCTCTCTCTCAAATAAAAATCTACCTCTCACCGCCATTTTTTTAAACTAAAATCGACCATTATTTCAAAATGCTATCGTTTGGAATAAGCCTGATTTTGCTAGATCGCATCACAAATTTATTAATTTTAGCAACATAATTATGTTGACCCACAATTTCATCCACGTTGGTCTCTCTCTAAGACCCTATGCATATGCAGTCTGTGCTTAGTGCTGCTGCTGCTGCCAGAATGCTGATAGCTCGTCTTCCTCGATTCTCCCGCACCATGCTCTACATTCATGACTGAACAACTTTACTGGCTCCCTTCATCTGCCCGTAAAACAATAATTCAAAGTTCTTGTTTTGGCTCTGAAGTCTCAATTGGGTCTTGCTCCGGTGTATCTCGTTAAACTTTATCCCAAGAATGTTATGTACTAACTGTCTAGACTGTAAGTTTTAAGCAGCCATACAGTCAATTTTACTAATGTAGGCATCAGCGTTCTATCTGTTGTTTATTGAATTAAACATAGGGCCTATATATATATATATTATAGGCCTATACATGATGCATCTGTGTGATCTGTAGGAAAGTCTGAAAAGTTATGGTGGCTTCTCATTCTTGTTTAATCCTAGCGTCCCCAAAAATGGGACACCACTTCAAAAATTCAGATAAAATTAAATATGCATTGAAGATGCAATTTAACCCTCAAACGACCAACTGGGGTCCCCGGGGACCCCAGCACTGTTTCGGCTCGTGCTACTTTTTTGCTAATCAATATTTTTTAACGACGTTTTATGAATTTGTCACATGGACATCGCTCATTATTTACGTCTAATAAAATCCGGTTTAACTTTTGCGGTTATTTTTTAAATAAAAAATATCTGGTGGGGTCCCGCGGGACCCCAGCCTTAGGACGATTTTTCCAATGAAACCGAACGCTATTTTATGAAAAGATATTATGACAGCGAGAATTGATCCAGTACGGTTTAGTGCAAAAGAAGCAATACAGACAATTCTGGAATATAGAGTGGCGTTGGAAAACGCTATAGCACAAAATAATAATGACCATGTCCAGGACACTATTTCGTGCATCCTGAAGTACCGGTACATGGGGTTTTGCAACAAGGCAATTGAGCATAAAACACTTCATATGTCGCTGAAAGGCTGAACAACAACAAAGTTGCTGCTTTCTGTTACCTAAAAAAATGTTTTCTGCTCAGTATCATTGCCAAGGAATTTCTTCCTGGTAAGCTTACAAGTCTGTGAGCGGATGAGCTTACTGTGGAAGGTGTAACTTCAGGCAGCACATAAAGTTCAAACCGGCAAACTATGGTATCAAGATATGGTGTGCTGCGATGCTGTCACTTCATAACCATTGACATATATACCTGGGCAGTGACAGAGGGAACAGCGTGAGACAAGTCAAGAGTTGTGAAACAACTGGTATCACCAGTCACCATGGCGGCACAGTGGCAGAAACGTTGTACCAGATAAAAAAATTCATAGGCCTAAAGGGAATGACGGCCAGGCATGGGGCGCCAGGAAATGAGCTCTTTGTTTGCATTTCATGACCAACCTACTCTTGTAGGTTATCATTTATTCCTAAACCAAGCACGGATGTGCTGTTTATTCACTCTGCAACACGATGCCACCACTTATGCCTAGATGAACAACAAGCCAGAAGTAACCCTCCATATAATTGAGCCAAAAGTGGTGTTGACAATTATTATTTATCACCTGGATAATTATAGTGCGCACCACAAGAAGAAAAGTCAACCGTTGGTCCATGACGATGTTCTTCTACATCCTCGACATCACTGGAATTGCTTCTTACAATAATTTTTATGTGTCTCAGCAATAATCCAGATTGGAAGATCTCGCAGAGCACATGGTGTCGACGTACATGTACCTTCTTGACAGTAGCCTAATTGGATATGCCATGGTAACACCTCACACGGCATAGCAAGCAGTGATTCATACAAACTAAGCACCAATCAGAGCTGCGATAAAGAACTGTGGTGTAGAAATTCAATCCCGACAGCCAGGGTCAACTTCGACGTGAAACTCCGATTCAGTGTTCGCGCAGTAGTCGGGAGCGCTTCTGAGTAGTTTCAATTGACGCTGAGTAGAGCATTAATAATCTGGCAGATTATTATTAGATGGTAATAAATACCCAAAAAATCGCTCAGTGTAGGGATCTTTTGCTCAGGGCTTCGACGTGAAACTCCGATTCAGTGTCCACGCAGTAGTCGGGAGCGCTTCTGGGTAGTTATTATGATGGGCGCTATAACAAGTACACATCAAACGAACAATAAACTGCCATAACTTGAACTATAGCAACATAAAATGAAGTTTCAACAAGCGAATAAAGCACTGAACGTGTTATCGACTATTGGGGTCCCACGGGACCCCAGTTGGTCATATTAAGGAGTAAAATATGTTGGTCGCATGAGGGTTAATGTAATAGCAGTCATGCTAACATGTTGATAAAGTGATTCTGACACAAAATGCGCACCAAAAATATTTTTATCGACTCAAAATTGTGTTTTTAATCTTGCCATTGGCCTATTTTAACAAATGTAAACATTGCGAACTTTCCGCTTCTTATTTAAAAATTTGTGTGTGCATTTCTACAAATCTGTCTTTGGTTTCACAAACTTTGGCATATACTATTACATAAATAATTTTATCAAATTCATTTTAATAAAATATAACATGTGCATTCTATCACTGAAGTGCTGTCCCATTTTTGAGGACGCAAGGCACGAATGGGTACGTGAAGTTCAATACACGCAGTTTTGCACCTTGTAAGACATTTTAGTCAGATATTGTTTGAAAAGCTTCTATTTCGCTTAGGCTATAGAGAACCTTCGTCCAGATTCGATGTCTCAAACGTTGTTTTCGTTAAATAAGCTTCTATTTTCAATTAAATACCTGTTTTCACGGGGGTAACCTGAAACCGTAAAGGGTAACTTGAAACCGGTTTCAGATTATCCCCGGGGAGTAACTTGAAACCGGTTTAATCCTACCAACGGTAATCTGAAACCGGTTTCAAGTTACCGGGGTGGTAGTGTTTAGGAAGGGGTAATTTGATACCTTTACACCGGTGTAAAGGTTTCAAATTACCCCCTCCTAAACATTACCACCCTGCAAACTACAATTTGCATCAATCATCGCATTTATTGCACACGCAAAAAACAGAAAAATGACCCCGTTTCTTGTTTGTGTCTGAAGATTTTCATCCGTCATCCCACTTCGTGGTTTGTTATCAATATTTTCATCTGTAACTAAAATACTAAATCGCCGCTAAAGTTACATGGAGAAATGGCTTGAGAACACTTTCAATCGGCGCTCGCTCTGTCATTTACATAAAACTGACATGTCCAATATCCAAGTTTCCCTCTTGTCAAAAACAATTTTGCTTTTTGCCTAAGTCGTCGGGACATTGGGACGCACGGCAGACAACCGAGACTTGTCCCGGAATACGGGACGTGTGGACACCCGTCTGTAGAGGGTTCTTTTGTACACATTCGGAGCTCAAATTTGTGATGATTCTCCATACCGTTCAAACCTTATACCCGAAATACCCGAGGCATCGGGGGGGGGGGGGGGGGGGTACCACCACCTTTTAGATTTTTGACTATTATATTTTCCTTAATTTAATATGAAAATACACAAATTATACCATTCTATAATAGAGGGAATGTGGGGTCACATTGCCTTGCTTACAGAGTTGTTCCTTGACTACCGGAAGTGCTGTGTTTCAATTGGTTTTATTTTTCATAAAACGTTTATGATTTATATCGTTCTATTATAACGTATCCATTCTTTATTTTTTTTTACAAGAAATTAATTATGTCATTTTCTAGAGGGCATAATATAGGACTATTTCTTGGTGGTAATTCATTTGTCTTTGATAACCGAAAGTGCTCAAAATAAATTAAAATGTGTGAACATTTTGGGGGTTTTCACCACTGAAACCGAAATTTCTGCGTAAACGTTTGTTTAGCAGCTACTAGGCCTACTTGTTTTTTTTTCTTTTGATTGTGCCTAAAACAGACTTAGCCTATTACTAGTTTTTGACTTTTTCACGTACACGTACGAACTGTGATCTCTCCTTTTTAAAACCCGTCACCGTTGAAGAGTTGCGTCGGTTGATACTAACGTCGGCACCGAAGACTTGTAAGCTGGATCCACTTCCATCGTTTCTCCTCCAAGAGAGCATCGACACGCTTCTGCCATTTCTCACAGTTCTGTGCAATCGCTCTCTTCAAGAAGGAGTTCTTCCTATGACCCAGAAGAGGTCCATTCTTGTTTTAGTGTTCAGGACAAATGGTCTTAACCCATTAATGCCTAGCCTCCCCAAAAATGGGACACCACTTAAAAAATTCACATAAAATTAAATATGCATTGAAGATGCAATAGCCGTCATGCCAACATGTTGATAAAGTGATTCTGGCAAAAAATGCGCACCAAAAATAGATTTTTTTTTACTGAAAATTGTGTTTTTAATCATGCCATTGACCTATTTTAGCAAATGTGAACATTGCCGACTTTCCGCTTCTTATTAAAAAAAATTTGTGTGCATTTCTACAAATCTGTCTTTGGTTTCACAAACGTTGGTGTATACTATTAGGCTACATAAATAATTATATCAAATTCATTTTAATAAAATATAACATATGCATTTTATCACTGAAGTACTGTCCCATTTTGAGGACGCAAGGCACGAATGGGTACGTGAAGTTCAGCACACGCAGTTTTCCATGTTGTATGACATTTTAGTCAAATATTGTTTGAAAAGAAGTATAAACGGCTGTTTGTAGGCAGAAGTATCACTTGCAGTGAAAGTTAGCGTTATATGACATTATTTGACTCAAAAATGTATTGACAACTTCAACTGTAGGCTACATCTGGCCTATGTATAGACCTATATGTATAGCCTACATGAACATTTCACAGGGATAGAAATCGTCCAGAACCTACTTGACCTATGCAATGTAGTGCAAGATAATAGTCATTCTGTTGTATGCAGTTGCTAGAAAATTAAATTTATTAATTTAATTTATTGTAGTTTATTTGAAATAAATAAGAAAAAAATCAGACGCGATGTAATTTATTATTCTTTTGTAAGGTGTCAGCCAAACTCAAGAAATGTCATTGTGCATTGTGCTCAATATAACATTCCTGTAACATTTCCAGTTAGGCCTACTACAATTTCAGGTAGGCCTAATGACTATAGTCAATGGCATGGTACTATGCTGAATACACCACTCGGGTTTTGTTCTGATTCACATCCATGTCACCATATGGATGGGTTGGTACATGGATCCCAAGCCTGGATTAGTCGGGAGGTATAATGTTTGTCATTTCAGTTGATTCCTACTAACAAATAGTGGTTCTTTCACCACTTCTTTGCCGCTCTCAGACTGCAACTAAGCCTTTTTTGCTACACAGACTGTTCGTTGAATACACCACATGGTTACTTTACTCAGTCAGACCTATAATGGAGTTGGGGTCATGAGTCCTCAACTTGGTGTTGGTGGTTCATTGCAACAACTATGTTGTGTAGGCTACTATGACTACCATGGGCGGAGTTTATCAGGGGCTAGGGGGGGCTAAGCCCCCCCAAGAACCCACCGACTTTACCATGCATCAATGGTACATTTTGTGGAGACAACAAGAGAGCAAAAGGCCTAGACAGTGAGTTGCTGGCCACCAGCCCCCTACATCAAGACTGTGAAAACGAAGACTAGCAATGTGTAGCAGTACCGTAGTATAATTCGTTTAATGCGCAAAAAACAGGTTGGCAGAATGCAACCTGGAACAATGAGACAAACTAAAAGATAGATGTAGATATCAGTTATTAGTAGGCTATTATATTATATCACATTACTACCGTAATGTCACCTGGAAGTGAAGTGAAGTTCTAAGCATTTTTCATGGATGTTCAAAGTTGTGCATTTGCTCTCTGATCATGAGACCTGGCCAACGACTTCTGATCTGTGAAGTATTATCAACGATTTTCGGGTGTCTAAAAACATAATTTTGATTTTAATATTATCAACGATTTTCTGGTGTCTTAGGTCATTATTTTGATTTTAATATTATCAACGATTTTCGGGTGTCTAAGGTCATCATTTTGATTTTAATATTATAAACGATTTTCGGGTGTCTAAGGAGTTCTTTATGATTCCAGTATTTTCAACAATTTACGAGTGTCTAAGGACAACACTTTGATTTTAGTATTACCAATGATTTTCGGGCGTGTAAAGACATCGTTTAGATTTCAGTATTATGAACGATTTTCGGGTGTGTAGGGATATTATTTGATTTCAGTATTATCAACGATTTTCGGGTGTCTAAAGACATCATTTTCATTTTAAAATTATCAACGATTTTCGGGTGTCTAAGGTCATCACATTGTTTTTAATATTATCAACGAATTTCGGGTGTCTAAGAATATTATTTGATTTAAGTATTATTAACGATTTTTGGGTGTCTAAAGACATCATTTTGATTTTAATATTATGAACTATTTTCGGGTGTCTAAAGTCATTATTTTGATTTTAATGTTATCATCGATTTTCGGGTGTCTAAGAAGATCATTATGATTCCAGTATTTTCAACAATTTACGGGTGTCTAAGGACAACACTTTGATTTTAGTATTACCAATGATTTTCGGGCGTGTAAGGACATCATTTTGATTTCAGTATTATCAACGATTTTCGTTTGTCTAAAGACATTTTGATTTTAGTTTGCGGAAACAAAGTATTTTTAATGAGATTTCAATTAACTCTACTACTTAAAAAAGGTGTATCCACACATATTGTATGGATTATATGAGATCTCAGATAAACTCGATAACTAAAATTTAAGGTGTGTCCGCAGATATAGTGTGGTTTGCTTGTGATTTCAATTAAACTCTTATGAATAAAAAAGGTGTTTCCGCAAAAATAGTATGGTTATTATGAGATCTCAACTCGATGACTAAAAAAGGTGTTTACGATTTTTTTAAATGAGATTTCAATTAAACTTGCTGACTAAAAATGGTGTGTCCTCAGAAATAGTATGGTGTTTATGATATTTCAAATCGATGACTAAGAAAATCATCATCTTTTGGACCGAGGGAAAACATTTTTTTTAGCCCCCCCAAGAACGGAAACCAAACTCCGCCCATGATGACTACTTCTTTACCACTCTGAGACTGCTACAGCAGATAAGCAAAATATACCACTATTGAAACAATACAGGCAAACAAATGTGGAAAATTTCACTTCCTTTGGTCGAGCTGTTCAATATAGAAAAGTGAGGGCCAGTTCATGGATCTAAACACATACTGTGTCTATTAGGGAAATGAAAGCTGACTGTATGAACTAGAAAGTATGAAGTTCACTTGTACTTCAGCACTAGATTCCATCTGTTGTAACTCAGATACATTGTGCGAATGAAAGTGTGCGAAAAGTTTGAGAAAAATGAAATGTCAGTCCACATAAAAAGGGTTATGCCAACAATCTACTACACAAAAACAGTCAAAAGCAATTTAGCACTTGAAACAGCTTCATGTAACTGTCTTATAATCTTTCTATGACAGTGATGGTTGCTATTGCTGCAGGATGTTGATCTGAGACATGAACAGCATTATTACGATATGCTGCGTGTAATCAATTCATTTCAAAATGTGAACAATTTTGCGTAAAAATGTATTCAGGCATACCATTTTTGCAGAAATTTTGCTTATAAACTTGATTTCCAATGATTCTGAGTGCAAATTATATATCAATTCTCTTAACTAGACTGTATCAACAGTTTTGAGTGCTATAACCTACACATATCACCATGTAAATCTTCACGTACCCTTTCGTGCCTAGCGTCCCCAAAAATGGGACGCTTCAAAAATTTGCTCCTAAAGCATCAAAAGCAAAACTTTTGCAGAATTATTATTTTTTACTGTCCAAACTCATCATTTGCAACACAGTTTTTATGTTTTGAGATGATTTTGAAAAATCAGGCACTAATGGGTTAAAGAAAACAATTATTATAGCTTATCTCCGTCGAGATTGAAAGTCGCGTTCGCAACGGCGCTCGCGTGTTGAGCTGATGCGTTAATTTTAAAGATTTTTTGCAGATTACCGGCTGCATAGCCTATACCCGAATCCCAAGCCGTAGCCTATAGCAACGTAAAATTATTTAAAACGTGTTTTAGTCATTTTTTCATCGCTCATCCAACTTCTAATTCTACTGTATCACAGTTCCGTTATTCATCCAACTTCCACTTCAGCTAAAAATATTTTGATCGTTCATCCAGCCCCTAGTTTTAAGGTTACAATTTAGCAAAAAACCATGATTTCGTCGCTCATCCAACTTCTACGTCTGTTAATGGTTATGCTCATCCAGCTTCTAATGATACTGCAATACTTCAGTAGTAATATCATGTTTTCATCTTTCATCCAACTTCCAGTTTACGAAAATAAAATATCTCTGAAGTGCTATACGGCTTGGGATTCGGGTATATGCTTACCGGCTTGCTGCTACTTTGCAGGAAAAGCAATGTAGATACAGGAAAGACAAAGTGGCAACAACTTGCAGAGGTTATGCTCAAGTCTTTCAATCGGAGTTGGCGCTGATGAAGGCCGTTAATGCACTTGGTCCAATCGCGGTGGCCATTGATATCAGCCAATCATCGTTCCAGCAGTACAAAGAGGGTCAGTGAACGTAAACTATAATAGGTTAACGCAGGCTAAGTAAGTAAGTAAGTATGTGCTTTATTGAACCGCCTGCAAACGCACTGCGGGGACATTATAGGCCTATGAGAACAGAACATAGGCCTAGCGTGTACATTCATACACAAATCGAAATATGCAATTTTCTATAATCACAGTAGGTCTATTATACTCTATACAACTAAAAACATAACATAGCCTACATTTATGGAAACCATTTGGGAGAGAAAGATAAACAGCACTAAAAATTAAGGTCACTTGAATGGCATCCGTGTAATAAAACCACATCAGATTTCTAGTTAATGCTACTTCAAATTTAACCTTCATCCTACCAGTACCAAAATAATGGAATCCAAGACAATTTATTATTTATAACGCGCTTTAACAAGACAAGTCTTGCACAACAGTGAAAAGAATTCTTTCTAAACAGAAGACGGATTGGTGAAAGTATGTGGTAGGCGGTTCCACGACAACTGGTCTACCGACAACTCGTCTAACGACAAGTCGTCTCCGGACAATTGGTCTAACGACAACTGGTCTACTGACGAATAGTATTGAAGAAATAGAAGCTGGATTTACGAAAATGATTTTTTTGCTTAAATGGAAGCTGGATTGATGATTTTCATTCATGTATTTCAACATGCACCCATTTCTACGTCAAATCTTAAAATACCTTCATCCAGCTTCTATTTATCACCTGTTATTTTAGTCAATCCAGCTTCTAGTTCATATATAAAAATATCCTCATCCAGCTTCCATTACTTAAGCGGTTTTCTTATCAATCATGCTTCCATTTCAGATCTAGAAATCTCTTCATCCAGCTTTTATTTATCATGCGTTATTTTCGTCAATCCAGCTTCTATTTCACCTGTAAGAGAATCATCGTCCAGATTCCATTTCTCTTGCGTTTTTTCATCAATACAACCTCCATTTTACCTCTAAAAACTATCATCCAGCTTCCATTTCTCAAGCGCTGGATAAGTTGTCAGTAGACCAGTTGTCGTTAGACGAATTGTCCGGAGACCACTTGTCGTTAGACGAGTTGTCGTTAGACGAGTTGTCGTGACACCGTGGTGGTAGGCCTACTTGTTTTTTAATTCACCCCCAATCATGCTTTCCATGTCCGTTCTATGTGTTGAGTATTTGCACCTGTCAGAATGGCTGCACTAACCCTAAAACTAACCCTAACCGACCCTCACGACGCCTAACCTGAGCCCTAACCGACCCTCACACGATAAATCCCGCCAACTTAGAACCTGGGGGTGAATTAAAAAAACAAGAACCAAAGTAATTTCTATTTAGATAGAAGAGGAATCAATTAAAACAATTTTGCTGAAATTGGTGGTGGATTGATGAACAATAATTTTAAATTAAATAGAAGTTATATTGATGAAAAATAGGCTAGGCCTATTTGCAAACTAGAAGTTGGATTTATTAAAGATAACAATGCTGCAACGAGCGAATAATTCACGACGCTAAAATTAGTAGGCTATAATACACGTTTGCCAAGGAAAATTCTCTACAATAGGCTATATCTACGATGTTTTTGATTATTTTAAAGTGACTGTGAAATGCAGATGGGCCTATAGGCCTATATGTAGCCTACTCTGGGACTCAGCTTTGTAAGTAGCAGGCTACTTCTAGAAGTTCTAGAATGCTCTTCCCCGCATAATAATTATTATTGTCAACTATCAGCATAAATGCAAAGAGCTTGAGAGCAGGTGCAGCTTTAACCGCTAAAAAGCAGATTGTGTTTTTATATCCTGTGTATTATTATGTAGCCTACTGGAAGCGTGGACAAACGACCCAAAGGCACGATCACTCGTTTTAATAGATACTTATTTCTGAACTAGAATCTCGACTGGCGAAATGAATTCTGGCCTAAATGGAAGCCGGATTGATGAAGACGATTTTTGTCAAAGTAGAAGTCAGATTAATGGGAAAACAATGCTACAGCGGGCGAATAACAGGCCGACTAATTACCACCACCACCACCACCACCACCATTAGTTAGAACGCTAAAGCGATAAAATGGCCATACCATCCATTCATTGAACGTTTCCGATAAAACTTTCTCGGATTCGTTCAATTCACATAAGGCTAATCATACATTTTTGTTATTTGTTTCTTATCGAATTAATTGCAGGTGTCTACGATGAACCACTCTGCTCGAACACGACCCACAATCACGCTGTCTTGGTCGTTGGTTATGGAAGTACTCCCACGGGAAAGCAATACTGGCTCGTGAAGAACAGGTGAATGCAAACTAAAAATGTATTTTGTGGATGAATCTGTGATGACATTGTAGAACATGTTTTCTAGACGAACAGATATCAGTTCGAATCATCATCATCATCATCATCATCATCATCATCATCATCATCATCGTCGCCGCCACCACCACCACCATCATCATCATCATCATCCTCCTCCGCCTCATCATCGTCATCATCATCGTCGTCGCCGCCGCCACCACCACCATCATCATCATCCTCATCATAATCATCATCATCGTCGTCGTCGTCATCATCATTTTTCTTTCAGGGGCACCTAGGTTGTTCCTTAATTCATAGTATATGTAATCTAATCACTAATTTGTCTATATTCTTAACCTTTGTGCACAATGCCTAACGTGTAATTGTAATTTTGAAGCAATAAGTATAATTTTTTTACTTGTAGGCCCTATCACTATTAAAAGGTGAAATTCTACCCAACCCCCAGTAGGACTAGTTAGACTCAGCGTTTGAATTGATCGCATTGCTCAAGTTTCTTTGTTGATACTTGTTTACAGCTGGGGAACCGGTTGGGGAAACAAGGGCTACATCTACATGTCAAGGAACAAAATGAACCAATGTGCAATCGCTAGCTATGCTGTCTATCCCTTGATCTAAACACTTTGCATGAAACTCATGCAAGACCGATAGGTTGGAAATAAATAAGAAATAAGGAAGCAAACTTATTGGATGGAAAATCCTCTTTACGTCTGTAATTTTCAATGATGAATAATTTACAAGACTTTAACAATTCCAAATTGGAGATTATATCTTTCATGAAGCATATTGAAATTAAAATTATGAAGTACAAACTCATTGTATGAGTAGTAGACTTTAATGTATTAATTTTGGTAAGCTTATACTACCAACAGTTGATCTCTTCAGTGAAAACATACAGTGAAAAACGATATTATTTTAGAAAAGATGAATTGCTACGATAAATCGATAATCCCACTATTTACAAGCTAAGCATATTCATAAGAAGTTGAGTTGCGGTATCTAGGCCTATTCAATGGCATTTCATTGATCCTTTTCATTAATCCAGCGTTTTAAGGAAAATAAATGCTTTTTAAATAGAAGTTGGATTAGCTAAAAAAAGTAGTTGCCAATAAGAAGCTGGAGTGGTGAGGCGAAATGCTACCTAAATGGAATTTGGATTGATGAAAAGAATGTATGTGCCAAATTATAAAGTCGGATTGTTGGAAAGCAACTACGCTGTGCCACTCCAATAATTTACAACGCTGACCTTCAAATGGTTTATCCAGCAGAAAAGAAACAGAGTTGTAGACAGAATCAAATGCTGGCCTAACGTCGGAGAGAGCCAAAGGGTTATAATTATGTCTAAGGGTAATGGCGCCAGATTCTTTGTCATCGATTGCACTTCTAGTTCAGGAAAAAACGAACTCATCCGATTTCAACTTAGCAAGAATTCTTTTATCAATCCGAATATGTATGACCAACCATAAAAACCATGCAATGGCGAATAATTTTGAATTCTAAAGCGATAGATTACCAACATTAGATGACTTGACAACAAATCCTAGATAATCTAACACAACACGGAACCTTGCAATATCTTAACAATACACTAAGCCTATCCATAATTCGTGATCAAGCCTGAGAAAACATTCAGAATTTTATCTTTACAATAATATTACTAGCAATCACACAATAAGCGTCTATACAAAATACTTCAATTTCGTTAAAATGTACCTGTAGAACTTGTAAACTGTAGCATAATGTTAGAACTTATCGAATGTATAATATTATAACAGTGACAAATATTTAGAATTCATGCGTTCAGTTATGAGGAATGCAACTTGAAGTGCTTTATTCTATGATTGGACGAAGACTAAAGAGTGATTAAACGAAGTTATAAATACAGGGTGGCCCGTAGAAATGCAACATTTTTGACGCCTTATAACTTGAACAATTTTTATCTGAGCGTCTTGTCCAATATATCAGATTGAAAATAATTATCCATTCTATCATTCTGCAAAAATATTTACGAGATAATATTACGACGTCTTGAGATACTGCTATTAGTATTCAGTTTAAGACTTTTGTTTTTTTCTCTTGCAGTTTTATGGCAAAAAATGGGACATCAAATATTAATCGCATTATCTCAAGATGTCGTAGCAGTATCACATCGATATTTGGCAGTGTGATAGAATGGATATTCGATAATTATATTCCATTTTATATATTGGACAAGACTCTCCGATAAAAAGTATTCAAGTTATAAGGCGTCAAAGTTGTTGCCCACCCTGTAGATGAAAAATATACAGAATACCAGTTATAGCGTTTTGAAATGGCCGTCTGCAGGAGATTAAATTTTATGCATAACAAAAGACGTCATTCTGATGCAAAGAATCAACCTGAAATATGTTTTCCAAATAATATGTCCACAAATGTGTCTTTCACTGGAGCATCATAATGACAAGAACAATGATCAATCATTTCGTTTTCAATTGCAAACATTACATCGCATAATCCACAGCCATAGGATCTCATCAGCAGATCATTTCCAACTGTTGAATGATTGCCAGAAAGTTGAATTTCATTCGTACCTGCTTCTTTAATCTCCTTCGAAGACAGTTTTGGGACACTCAATCTTGCTGACAACACATGTCCAGTGTCATAAGATTCTGCAATATCGAGTCGCTTGTGTGAATTTCTCTGAAGGCATTTGTCTCGATTACTAGCCACAGAGCTTTGATTTAATATAATATTATGTTTGAGTTTGTAGACATGTCCCTCATTGTGGTTTTTCAGATGGTATTGGAGACCACTTTTCTGCCTATATGTCTTTTCACATAAATTACATTTGTATGGTTTTTCCCCAGTATGTGTTATCAAATGTTTGTCGACATCTCGTCTTTGTTCAAATGCCTTGTGACACACAGGACATTTGTAAGGTTTTTCCACCATGTGCCTCTTTGAATGAATCTCCAGATGTTCTTTCATAGAATATGCTCTGTGACATAAATGGCAGCGATGTGGCTTTTCAGCAGAGTGTGTTCTTAGATGAATTTGCAAAATACTATTTCTTACAAATGCTGAGTCACACAAGTTGCATTTGAATGGTTTCTGTCCAGTGTGGATGAGCCAATGATAACGCAAAAGGCTCTTGGATGAAAGTGGTTTCTCACAAAAATTGCATGTGTATGGCTTTTCTCCGTTGTGAGAACGTATATGGCCTAAAAGACCACTTCTCCGTCTATAACATTTGTTGCATGAATGACAGACGTATGGCTTTTCTCCGTCGTGTGTATCTAAATGAACCCAAAGACAACGTTTCTGTCTAAAACCTCTGTTGCACACATGGCAGATATATGTTTTTTCTTCAGCATGGACCTGGGAATGAAGTTTCAAATTCCACTTACATCTAAAAGTCTTAGGACATAAATTGCACTCAAATGGTTTTTCTTCACTGTGGGTTATTGTGTGTCTTTTCAGATAAGCCCTCACTGCGAAAGATTTGCCACATTTATGACAAATATATGGCTTCTCCCCAGTGTGGCCCCTTAAATGATGGTTTAGAGAGTATTGCTTTGCAAATGCCTTATGACATAAATGACATAGAAATGGCTTTTCTCCGGTGTGGCTTCTAACATGACATTGCAAATTTTTTTTCCGTTCAAACGTTTTCTTACATAAAATGCAGCTGTAAGGCCTTTCTCCAGTATGAATTCTTCCATGAATGTTTAGTTCATCCTTCGATATAAACGCCCTCTGACATATATTGCATTCGAATGGCTTTTCCCCGGTGTGGCTTATTTTATGGCTTTCCATTACTCTTCACTCCGAAGGCTTTTTAACATACATCACAGCTTTATGGCTTTTCTCCAGTGTGAGATTTTACATGAATTTTCAGACTCGCCTTTCGTGCATATGTTTTGTCACATGAATTGCACTTGAATGGTTTTACCTCACATTTCTTTTCGATATGGTCCTGTTACATCCAATCACTTTAAGACATGAAGCGTATTGTAATGACTTCTCTCTAGTGCGTGCTCCCACCTGAAAATTGTATAAAAATTATTGTCAATGTAACATATTATTGTTGCAACATTCACATCACAATTGTATTTCAGCATCAATTATTCCACTAATCTTTAGACTTTGAACAGATAAAGAAATTCATCTGGTATTTTAGCACTTGGCTACTAGAGGTAAGGGAAATTTATTGAGTTAGCTTTCTAATTGATTCGCCGTTACATGGGTTTTGGCGTTGATCACATAGAAGTTGGATGGACGAAAACAATTCTCTCTAAACATAAGTTGGATGGTCATAAGTGATTTTTTTATTAAAATGTAAGTTGGGTCGATTAAAAAAAGTTGCTGCCTAAAATGAAGCTGTGCTGATGAAAATAATCTTCATTTGACTTAAAATGGATTGATAAAATATAAGCATGGCTCAAAAAAAGCTCATCCATCCCACTTCTATTTCAGTAAAAACATTTCAATCAATCCGTTTTCCATTTTGCAAGAATTGTTAAAAACAATCACCTCTGGTCTGGAGTTCAAGCAGGTGAGCAACCTGGTTATAAACCGAGTCATATCAAATTAATGCTGGATGGAAGTTGGATTGATGAAAATGATTTTACCTAAATAGAAGTGGGATCGATGTAAAGATTGTTGACGCATATGTGCTGGATAAGATAATCTATCGTTTCAGTGAAATAAATTATACCAAATTTTGTAGGGCGCGGTGGTCTAGTGGTAGCGTCGTTGCCTTGGAGCCGGAAGGTCCGAGGTTCGAATCCACCTCCCCGTGTAAGGACCTTGGGCAAGTCCTTCACTTACAATTGCTCAGCGCTTCGGCGTGAAACTCCGATGCAGTGTCCGCTCTGCATCGGGAGCGCCTCTGAGTAGTGAGAGCTTGAAGGGGCGCTATAACAAGTGCACATACAAACAAAATTGTTGGGCTGGCGCAGCATCATGATTTTTCAACAATCTGGTTTCTACTTCGGGATGAATCATTCTCATCAATCAGGCTTCCATTAAGGAAATATTTATTAAATCAATCTAGCTTCTATTTCAACAATAACTGTTTTTATTCAATCCAATTTCTATTTAAATAATAAATATTTTTAATAAATCCAGCTCCAATTTCAGCAAATATGCTTCCATTAAGGAAATATTTATTAAATCAATCTAGCTTCTATTTCAACAATAACTGTTTTTATTCAATCCAATTTCTATTTAAATAATAAATATTTTTAATAAATCCAGCTCCAATTTCAGCAAATATGCTTCCATTAAAGAAATATAAATTTATTAAATCAATCTAGCTTCTATTTCAACAATAACTGTTTTTATTCAATCCAATTTCTATTTAAATAATGAATATTTTTAATAAATCCAGCTCCGATTTCAGCAAATATGCTTCCATTAAGGAAATATTTAATAAATCAATCTAGCTTCTATTTCAACAATGACTGTTTTTATTCAATCCAATTTCTATTTAAATAATAAATATTTTTAATAAATCCAGCTCCGATTTCAGCAAATATGCTTCCATTAAGGAAATATTTATTAAATCAATCTAGCTTCTATTTCAACAATGACTGTTTTTATTCAATCCAATTTCTATTTAAATAATAAATATTTTTAATAAATCCAGCTCCAATTTCAGCAAATATGCTTCCATTAAGGAAATATTTATTAAATCAATCTAGCTTCTTATATCTACAGTAGAAGCTGGATACATGCTGAAGGGGATGTATGGAAATCCTAAATCCAGCTTCAATTTAAGCCAGAAAAGCAATCCAGCTCCTATTTCATCTATACGAGTCGTCTGTAGACTAGCTTACGCTACACCAATTGTTTATAGACGACTTGTCTGTAGACCAATTATTGTCGTGGAGCCCTGTAGTATTGAACGTATTCATCACTTAGAATCACTGAATAACTACCAGAATATTCATGTAACGACACTTCTTTTCGGAAATGCCTCAAAATGGCGTCAACTATGAAAGATCGTGATTCATGAAAGATCGTCCCTCAACTAAATTGGACCAGCACTACGCCTGTCCTCTACCGATTATTATGCGAAGACCAGAGTTGAAGAATTTTTAATCTGAGAACGTCTGAAACGACATTAAAATATACGACACGATTATCTGAATCGGCATTAAAATCAATAAGATGTACAATAAAATACGCCTGAACTGACATTATTAAACCGCCTTACGATAATCCATAATTTTACTATTTTTTCGTGTCCATCCTAGGGTGACCATATTCTTGCCATCAAAAATCGGAACTTAAAAAACATAGGCCTATATATTTTATCTTAGGACAATATACACGGTGATTCATTAAAAAACGTCCCATACATATTTCACTGTAACTCCGTCAAATGTCATGCTATGTGAAAGAAATTTTAAAGGAAGACAGAGGAGTTATTTCTAAACATTCGGAAAGTTAAAGTTTATGTTCAAATTGACCTCCTTTGGCAGCTACGCATGCGCGAAAACGAGTACGCACTGTTTGACTGATTCATCAATGATGCGCTGATCCATCTCGTCCCACGCCTCCACAATTCGACTTCGCAACTCACTGACATCACACACTCGAGATCTGTAGACCTTCTCTTGCATGACACTCCATATCTTATAGTCCACTGGATTTAAATCAGGGTTGTTGGGTGGCCACAAAGTAGGCGGGATCAATTCAGATGGTTCAGTTTCCAGTAACGCAACAGTGTCCCGTGCTCTGTGCGCAGGAGCGCTATCCTGCTGGAAGATGAAATACTCATCGGTAATGTCACGAATGTCTCGTAAAAGGCCCTGTTTTAATAGAACATCTCTGTAATATTGTCCATTGATATTAACGCCCGGTTCGATTAAATGGATATGTTCGTACGACCCCGACAGATACCATAAGGGATTTGCTGAAAATTGGTCGATTCCGCAAAAGACAATTTACTGGAACGTCATGCGTGATTGTGAACATTCGAATTGTTATTGGGTGATGCCACAGTAAACAATTTCTCACTAGGAGGCTAAACCAGATGAAATTGACCAGGTTTGCATGATACAACCCCAGTGACTGACAGGAACGTTGAAATCTTGCTTATTTCTCGAGATTATCGTGACGTCATTAGTTTCGTCATCCGCGTTACGTCATTATAGCTCTGAACGTGACATAATTTATATAGCACTTGGCCGGATCATCAAACTTCATTATTCTGAAATTTCATTAAATTTGATGGTCATCCACATGAGTTATGCCAACTTATGTGTGGGACGTTTTTTTATGAATCACCGTGTACTTGCAAGGGTCTATAGTATAGATAATATTATAGCTCAACAGGAAGCTGAATTGAAGTAAATAGTGTTGCTTAAATTGGACCTGGAAAGATGGTTATTACTTATAATTATTGGAGCTGGATTTATTAAAATGTTGTTGCTTAAATTGGAATTGCAGTGATGAAAAATAATTATTTAAATGGAAGTTGGAATCAAAAAAACAATTCTTTCTACTTAAATAGAAGCTGGAATGTCCTTAAACGTGTTTCATAAATTATAATTATAACTACAAAAATAGGCTATTTGCACAGGGCAGGTGTAACGAAAGTGTAACTGACATGTACTGAATTGTTACAATACGTTTATTAGTATAGCTCTGTAAACTATACGGCACAAGATACGGATAACATAGTCGGTTCATCATGGCTAGACGTGGCCTATACTCTCAGTACCGAATGCCATGCACTACATTGTACATGTCTACACTGGCATTCATACCTACCGCGGTAGGCGTGGCCACGCCTACCGCGGTAGGTATGAATGCCAATGGCGATTCAGCTAGATCACGGATTTTAACGTAGCTATAAAAGACACCGTTCTCAAGCATAATAATCAACTTAAAATAAAATTGTTTCGTCCAAATAGATCAACAAAAGTGTCTTTCACTGGAGCATCATAATGGTAAGAACAATGATCAATCATTTCTTTTTCAATCTCAAACATTCCATCACATACTCCACAGCCATAAGATCTCATCGGCAAATCATTTCCAGTTGTTAGATGATTTCCAGAAATTTGACTGTCATCCACACCTGCTTTTTTAATTTCCTTCAAAGAAAGTCTTGGGATACTAACTCTCACTGACAACCATTGCCCTACCAGACACCTGTCATAAGATATGGCACTATCCAGTCGTACATGCCAATTTCTCTCAGTACATTTGTCACTATTACCAGACACAGAGCTTTGATTTAATATATGCTTGAAGTTGTATACATGTCCCTTATTGTGGTTTTTCAGATGGTATTTGAGACTATCGTACTGCCTATATGTATTTTTACAAAAATTACATTTGTATGGTTTTTCCTCAGTATGCGTTCTCAAATGTTTGTTGACATATCGTCTTTGTTCAAATGCCCTGCTACATACATGACATTTGTAAGGTCTATCCACCATGTGTCCTTTTGAATGAAGCTCCAGATGTTCTTTTGTCGCAAATGATCTGCGACATAAATGGCAGCGATGTGGCTTTTCAGCAGAGTGGGTTCTTGAATGAAGTTGTAGAACATTTTTGGTTAGAAATGCAGAGCCACACAAATTGCATTTGAATCGCCTCTTTTTAGTGCGGACAAGCAAATGATAATGCAGCCGACTCTTGGATGAAAGTTGTTTCTGACAAAAGTTGCATGTGTATGTATTTTCTCCATTGTGAGTACTCATATGACATAAAAGACCACTTTTCCCTCGAAAACATTTGTTGCACGAATGACAGATGTATGGTCTTTGTCCAGAATGGACTGTTGAATGACGCTTCAGATTCCTTTGCTGTTTAAAAGTCTTATGGCATAAATTGCACTTGAATGGTTCATCACTGCTGTGGGTTCTTGTATGGCGTACCAGATCGCACCTGCTTCTAAAAGTTTTGTCACATACATGACAAATATAAGGCTTCTCTCCAGTGTGCACCCTTGAATGAATTTGTAGAGAGCCCTGTTTTGCATATGCCTTATGACATAAATGACAACAAAATGGCTTTTCTCCGGTGTGACTTCTAATATGGACTCGCAATTGAATGTTCAGTCGAAAAGTTTTATTACATAAATTACAGCTGTATGGCTTTTCTCCAGTATGTATTCTTCCATGAAGGTTCAGTTTATCTCGTGTTATATATGCCTTATGACATACATTGCATTTGTATGGCTTTTCTCCAGTATGGCTTCTTTTATGTATTTCAAATACACTCTTCGCTCCAAAGGCTTTGTTACATACATTACAATGGTATGGCTTTTCCCCAGTGTGGGATCTTAGATGAATTTTCAGACTATCCTTCCGTGCGTATGTTTTGTAACATACATTGCATTCAAATGGCTTTTCTCCAGTATGGCATCTTTTATGCAATTGAAGTGTACGCTTATCTCCAAAGGCTTTGTTACATACATTACAATGGTATGGCCTTTCCCCAGTGTGGGATCTTAGATGAATTTTCAGACTATACTTCCATACATATGTCTTGCCACATAAATTGCACTTGAATGATTTTACCCCACTGTTCGTTTTGATGTGACGCTCCATGTGACTGTTTCATCCAAATGCTTTAAGATGTTCATCGCATTGTATGGCTTCTCTCAAAAGCGTGTTCCTGCATGAAGATTACATTTAGAAATTATTGTCAATATCTTGGTCATTGCAAAATCCACATCCCAATTTTACATTAGCATCAATTTTGCCACTAATCTTTAGACTTTCTACGGACAAAGATAATATTCAACTTTTTTTATACTACTTGGCTAGTGGAGATGAGGAAAGTTATTGTGTCAGCATACTAAATCAATCGACATTGTATGGTTCAGCTTTGGCCCCAAAGAGGTTAGATGGAAGAAAAACGATAAATAGAAGTCAGACAAATGAAATTATTATTTTGTTTTATGAAAATGGAAGTGCGGTTAACGAAAACATTTGTTCTTTGATAAAATGAAGCTGAACTGATAGAAAAAATGTTTCAGGGTTCGGGGTACAGGTCCAACTCTAATGTAGTAAGTTGCGTATGTTGTGAAAATCTAACCGACATGGTGGCGGAGCCAGTCATACAATTTTAACACTGGTCAGAGTCATGGAGTGTAGGACCCCTTGGACAACACCCCTCCCGCGGTGAATATTAATTTAGCCAAAGATATATTCATCCGAACATTGACCCCTTCACTGTGCACATTGTCTATTTCTGCAGTAAATTGATAAAATGCAATTGCATTAAACGACCAAAATCAATCCAGTTTCCATTTAGGTAAATACTCATTTATCAGCGTCTATTAAAATAGCAACAATTGTTTTTCTCAATTCATCTAATATTACATAACAATTATTTTCATCAATCCATCTTCCATCTAGGTAGAAATTCGTTTTATCCATCAAGCTTTTACTTAAATAGCAAGAATTGTTTTGACCAACTGGTCCAACGTCTATTGAAATAATTATTAAAATTCATCAATCCAACTCCATATGAAGCAACAACATTTTTATCAATCCAGTCTCCATTTAAGTAAAAAAACTATTTTATATCAATTGAGTTCTATAAAGCGATTTTTTATCAATCCCACTTGTGTACATCTGAGTGGAGTTTTCAGTGCTTTGTCCGCGGGTTAATGTCCGTTCAACAAGTCATGGAGGGGGGAATGGGAGCTTTGTCTGGGGGGTTAATGTCCGTTCCTTTGGTATGACTCGATATTCCGGATTGTTGGCCTGATGATAATCCATACCAAAAGTGATTTTTGAAATATTCTCGGTTAAACCGTAGTTTAGGCTGTTTAATTATTTTCACTTTACCCCAGGCTGTTAAATTATTTGCATGTGTATAAATGATATACAAGTAATTTCTGGATCGCCAGGTTCAATCCAGCTTCCATTTCAACTATAAATATGCCTTTATCCAGCTTCCATTTCAGGTATAAAATGCCTTTATCCAGGTTCTACTTCTCAAGCATTTTTCGTCAATCCAGCTTCATTTTTCAGCAGAATGACTACACTAACCCTAAAACTAACCCTAACCGACCCTCACGACGCCTAACCTGAGCCATAACCGACCCTCATGCGTAAAATCCCGCTTCTATTTCGTAAAATCCCGCTTCTATTTCGTCAGGAAATTTTTTTCATCGAATGTAAGAAATTGGTTGTCGGAAAAAAAGTACGGTTTTTTCGTCAATCCAGCTTCCACATAATTATATACTATAATTTTTCTTCTCGCGTTTTCGGTTTATATATTGCTACTTCCGGTTGCGAATGTTCCGAAATTGGAATAGCGCGTTTTATGGCGCGTTATATTCATGATTGGGGTGTTTCTTAATTAAACAGCCTAAACTACGGGATATCGATAATGAAAATAATTAAACAGCCTAAACTACGGTTTAACCATATTCTCGCTATATGGACGAAATTAATTCTACCTAAATACAAGTAGGATCGATGTAAAGATTGTTGATAAAATATGCGCTGGATAAAACAGTACACGCTATTGAAATAGAATCTTGACTGACAAAATGAGTTGTTGCTGAAATAGAAGCTGCATTGATTAAGCGAATTTCCTCCAAATGGATGCTGAATTGATGAAAAGGATTATGCCAAAGTAGAAGTCGGACTGATGAAAAATAATTTTACTGTGCCAAGCGATTAATAATAAAGCAACCCGAACAAAATACCAAGTCATACCCCGTTTCTCATAAGGCAAGCGAAGGGTAGGCCTAAACAACGTATTGTGACGCCACCACTACTTACAGAAGACAAGCAGCTAAAGAAAAAAAAACTGCAAAAGGTGTAAAATTTGTAAAACATTACTCATTTGGTCCTGTAGTATTGAAATTATACACAAACTGAATCACTGCATAATTAATAGAAAGTGTGCTTTAAAATAAAGTAACGACAGTTTTTCTTGCAAATAAATCAAAATGGCGTTAACGATGAAAACCGTGAGCAAACTGAGAGTGGATTACTGCTAGTCCTGTCCTCTACTGATTGAATTGAATAAACGATTGGAATTCTTGCTGCGACGTTAATATTGACTTCGATGATAACTGCTCGACAAAGGCTTCACTTCAGCGAACTATCATTTGAAGCGTGATGTTAATTTAGAATAGTTTCTGGAAATTATGGATGCAACATTTTACAATCACCGTGCTTTCATAGCAAGCGGCTAAAAAATAAAGTACATACTTACTTATTGACCTGCATGAAGGAAGAATAGTCCAACGTAGGCCTAAAATAATATGCTATACTCTAGCCTAGGTCTGTAGGCTATTCCAGCCAGTAAATATCTCTCAGCTTGTCCGTATCTAGCCTACGGTATATGGGGGGGGGGCGGTGGTGTAGGCCTAGTGGGTACTTTGTTGCCTTGCAGCCGGAGGGTTGCAGGTTCGAATCCACCTCAAGTCGTTGCATATGGACTTCTGGAAAGGGAACTTTTCTCGCATTTGCTCAGCGCTTCTGCGTGAAACTCCGATGCAGTGTCCGCGATGCAGTCTGGAGCTCCTCCGAGCATGGAGCTTGAAGGTGCGCAATAACAAGTGCACGTACAAATCCCATATCCGAAAAGCCCTGATAAACCCGGATAATTCCGATAATGTATAATTTACGTGACAGAAAGACTAGCTCTCTGTTCGTCTGACTGTCAGTCACTTGCGAAGGATTGAAGTGTCACGAATAATTATTCTCACAGCATATATTTATTATGCCTAGTCTAGATTCGTTTTTCTTGCATTACTTCTTTAGCAGGACCGTATGCACATGACAAGGCAAAGGCTAATCTAGGTGTAGACCTTACACCCTGGCATAGCTAATCCAGACGTAGACGTTGGAATTTGGCCATTATATTATGCATGACATGGAATAGCGAGTCAGTGAATCTGGACATTACTTGCACCCGAGGTTGCATGACGCTTATTCTTACCCCGAATTCAATAACATAACATGGGTTTTAAGTGGTTCAGAAGACACTAGGCCTGTGTTAGAACCACTGCAAAATTGACCTGGAACTTTTAATACCCCAATTTTCCTAGGTTCCTTTTAAATGCTGTGACCGTGTCCACCGACACAGTGCTGTCCCCCAATCCGTTCCACATGTCCACAACTCTAGCACTGAAAAATTTCTGCCCTAATGATCCTTTCGGCTTCTTAAATAATTTGTACCTATGACCCCGAGTTGCTTTGTTTGGTGCTAATACAAAGAACTTCTCCCAACATAGTGCTTCCTTTCCAGTAATGATCTTGTATGCTTCAATTAGGTCTCCTCTGCTCCTCCGTCTCTCCAGTATTGTTAGCCCACACCTTTCCAACCTCTCCTCATAGCTCATATCTTTGTAACCCCAAATCATCTTCGTAGCTCTTCTCTGCACTTTCTCCAGTTTTTCAATATCCTGCTTTAAGTATGGATTGAATAGGTTGTAGCTGAGCGAGCATGCGTGAAATATAAAATTATTTATATGTAGAATCGCAGATTTAGTTCATCAGAATTTAGAATTTTAGAATCATTAGAAGCTAATTCGGTGTCAACATATTGATCCATCAAATTTTAAGCAATATAAAAATAATTATTTTAATTCACCCGAATTAATTTCGGAAATATTTCAGTGATGCGCATACACACTTTTTTCAATCCGACTTCTATTTCGCTCACAATAATTTTTTCATCTACCAGTTAGTCAAAAGTTTGTTTCATCAGTCCAGTTTCTATATAAGTAGCAACAATTGGCTTTATCCATCCAACTTCCACTTACATGTAAATAACAATTATTTTTCATGAATCCAGCTGCAATTTTAGCAAGAACATTTTCATCGATCCAGTTCCCATTTCAGTAAAATGATTTTGTGTCAATCCGACTCAAAGACTTTATTGTACACGATACGAATACATTACCGCTTAAATAAATTCAAAATTAATTCGGGTGAATTCAAATTATAGTACCTAAATAAGCTAATTCAACTTTGAAATAATTTCAATTTTAATTATATTCACTGTCACAATAATGGCAACTGCATTGTGGCGCTAAATATCGTTGTATGCTTATTAAAAAATATTATTATTATTATTATTAAAAAAGGTTAATAGCCTCTGTCTTAGAACACAAAAACGTATATACAGATAGATTATAATTATAGGGAATATTACTTAGGTTATTTAAGAGTTCTGAGTTAGTCGCCTAAAGGAGAATTAGATATAATAAAGTCATATTATTTATGCACATATTCAACTTAAAATATGTTGTCCGAACAGGTCAAGGTAATTGTCTTTCATTGGAGCATCATAGTGATAAGAGCAATGTTCAATCATCTCTTTTTCAATTGCAAACATTCCATCGCATAATCCACAGCCATAAGATCTCACAAGGAAACCAGAGTCAGAAATTTGACTTTCATTGGCACCTGCTTTCTTGATTTCCTCCAATGAAAGTCTTGGAATACTCAATCTTGCTGATAAAGCATGTCCAACAAAACTCTTGTCATAAGATGACACTGCAAAATCCAGTCGCTCGTATGAATTTCTTTCAATGCATCTGTCTCTATTACAAGGCACAGTGATTTGATTTATTTCATGCTTGAAGTTGCATGCATTTCCCTTATGGTGGTTTTTCATATGGTATTTGAGACCACTGTTCTGCATAAATGTCTTTTCACATAAATCACACTTGTATGGCTTTTCCGTACTATGTGTTTTCAAGTGGCTGTTGAATTCTTCTCTCTGTGCAAATGCCTTGTGACACAGTTGGCATTTGTATGGTCTATCCACCACATGTATTTTTAAATGAAGCTCGAGATGTTCCTTTTTCGAATATGCTCTGTGACATAAATGGCAGCAGTGTGGCTTTTCAGCAGAGTGGGTTCTTAGATGAATTTGCAGAATGCTATTCCTTACAAATGCTGAGTCACACAAGTTGCATTTGAATGGTTTCTGTCGAGTGTGGACAAGCCAATGATAATCCAGTAAAGTCTTGGATGAAAGTGGTTTCTGACAAAATATGCACATGTATGATTTTTCTCCATTGTGAGTACCTATATGGCATAAAAAACCTTTTCTCCATCTAAAATATTTGTTACATAAATGACAGACATAATGTTTTTCTCCAGTATGGACTCTCGAATGACGTTTCAGATGCACCTGCCGTTTAAAAGTCTTATGATTGTCCTTGAAAGGTCTTTTTAAAGAGTGGGTTTCTGTATGGCGCATCAGATGATACTTCGCTCTAAAAGATTTGTAACATACATTACAAATATATGGCTTCTCTCCAGTGTGCATCCTTGAATGAATTGTTAGAGAGCCCTTCTTTGCATATGATTTAGGACAAAAATGGCATCGAAATGGCTTTTCACCGGTGTGGCTTCTAATGTGGTGTTGCAAATGACTCTTCCGTCCAAACGTTTTCTTACATAAATTACAGCCGTATGGCTTTTCTCCAGTATGTATTCTTATATGAAGGTTCAGTTTATCCCGCGTAATATATGATTGATGACATTCATTGCATTCGAATGGCTTTTCTCCAGTATGGCTCCTTTTATGGATTTCAAATACACTCTTCACTCCAAAGGTTTTGTAACATACATTACAGCAGTATGGCTTTTCCCCAGTGTGGGATCTTTGATGAGTGTGCAGACTATCTTTCCGTGCATATGTTCTGTCACATAAATTGCACTTGAATGGTTGTACTCCATGGTTTGTTTTGATGTGGAACTCCATGCGATCGTTACATCCAAGACCTTTTTAGATCTTCAGTGCTTTGTATGCTTTTCCTCAATTACACATCATTGCATGAATATTGCATTTGAAAATGCTCGTTAATGTTTTGTTGCATTATTCACCTACACATTGTGCATAGACATGAATTCTTCCGGCAATGTTTAGACCTTAAACAGAAAAAAATATGCAACTTTTATTTACCACTTGACTACTAAAAAGGAAGGCAATCTTTCTAAATAATTCACCATTGCGTGGGTTTTAGCATTGGATGAGTATGAGTTGGTTTGAAGAAAAGAATCATCATTAGAAGCATGATTGATGGAAGTAGCTTTTACTTAAGTAGAAGTTGGATTGATGATAAGATTTTGGTATACGGCAAAACTCCGAACGGCGGTCCCAAATTAAAATATGGTTTATACAATCAAATGTTGTAAATGATAAAATTAAAGAAATCGATAGGCTATCTCCTGAGAAGGCTTTAACAATGATTTCCGGTGAAATAGAAGGTGGAATGATGAAAACTGTTTGATTGATGGACGCGTGATAAAAGAAAGCTGGATAAACGGCATTCCAGCTGAAATGGAAGCAGGATGCATGCTGAAATACATCACTGAAATCAACAGTCCAGTTTCCATTTCTCAAGTTTAATTTTCGTCAATCCAGTTTCTATTTCACCTAAAAGGACCCTTCATCCAGCATCCATTTCCCAAGCGTTTTAATTAATCCAGCTTCCATTTACCTTATTATGTCCATCATCCAAGTTTTATTTCTCAACCATTCAATTAATTAGTCCAGCTTCTATTTCAGATATAAAAATATTTTCATCCAGCTTATATTTCACTTGCGTTTTTTTCATCAATCCACCTTCATTTCACCTGTAAAAGGTCTTCATCCAGCTTCCATTTCTCAAGTGCTTTCTCATTATTCCGGCTTCTATTTCGGTGGACCAGCTGCAGTCGTTTTATAAGTGTGGAGTGCGAAAGAAACAGTTTCTATGCGCCCATCCAATACACCGCACTATTTCGACACGTCGTGTTGATTTACTTAATGTTATAATTTGGGACCGCCGTTCGGAGTTTTGCCAAGATTTTTGCTAATATCGAAACTGGACTGATGGAAAAGAATTGTCATTTAAATAAAAGTTGGATAGACAATAGTTATAACTGCGGTTCCTATAATGCTGGATTGGTGTTCACAGTTACTTACACAAGGCTTTCATTATTGAGCATTTCTGCTTGTGAAATCATGCTGAAGGCCACTTTGTCTACAATAAAAGGGAGAAACTATCATAACTAATGATTCACAGCTCACTGCTGAAGACTAATCTCAAACATGGAGGAAGCTGGATGAACATGTTTAAAGCAAAAGCTGGATGCTAAATTATTGCAGCAATACCAGAAGCTGAATGAGCGATCAAAAATACTTTCAGTAGACGTAGAGGTCGGATGAAAATTAGTTTGAGCGATGAAAATAAAATTATATGGCAAAAATGTGTCTTAAATAATTATTCTATAAATATACTCATCCAACTTCCACTATTACAGTAACTTAGAATTAAACATGTTTTCATCGCACATCAAGCTTGAGTGTTTGTGCAACATAACGGTTCCACGACAACTGGTCTACCGACAACTCGTCTAACGACAACTCGTCTCCGGACAATTGGTCTAACGACAACTGGTTTACAGACGAATAGTATTGATGAAATAGAAGCTGGTTTTAAGAAAATGGTGTTTTATCTTAAATGGAAGCTGGATTGATGATTTTCATTCATGTATTCCAACATGCACCCATTTCTACTTCAAATCCAAAAATACCTCCATCCAGCTTCTATTTCTCGGCTGTTATTTTAGTCAATCCAGCTTCTATTTCAAATCTAAAAATACCCTCAAAGCTGGCCATTACTTAAGCGGTTTTCTTATCCATCCAGCTTCTATTTCAGATCTAGAAATACCTTCATCCAGCTTTTATTTATCATGCGTTATTTTCGTCAATCCAGCTTCTATTTCACCTGTAAAAAACCATCATCCAGATTCCATTTCTCTTGCGTTTTTTCATCAATCCAACCTCCATTTCACCTCTAAAAACTGTCATCCAACTTCCATTTATGAGGCGCTGTATCATAGTCAGTAGACCAGTTGTCGTTAGACGAACTGTCCGGAGACCACTTGTCGGTAGACGAGTTGTCGTGACACCCAACATAACACGTAAAAAGTACTGTACGCTATGCATTGGGATTTGGGTGAATGTACCCTGAATGGAACGCGTTAACTTAATTAGTATGTTTTTTGGGTTTCCGGTCGAAGTTCGTTTGAGGTTTCTGGTATAGCCTACGGACGGCACGCATATACCCGACGGCACCCCTACCAGACAAGTCGCATATAATCTTGTAAAAATCTAACCATCACATACAGAAGTCAAAATAGAAACTTTGAAAATGAAGACATAATTATGTTATTAGTAAGCTTATTGAAAAGTTACGATCCGCCTCTGACAAAATTCATCAAAATGGCGTTAACTGTGAAAGATCGCGTAAATGGCGTAATTCGCGTTTCAGTGGAATACGGACTTCCACTGCCGCTGTCCTCTAGCGATCGTAAGTTTATACGATCTTCACTAAAAAAATATATAGGCCTATAGGCCTAAGCTTACTGGAAAGGACACGGTGCTGCCTAAAAGCAATTCGTGCCATGTGTAAAGGTTCCAAATTACCCCCGGTGTAAAGGTTTCAAATTACAACCTCCTAAACATAACCTCTGCAAACTGTAGGCCTAATTGCATCAATCATCGCATTTATTGCACTAAAATGTCAGAAACAAAATCCTGCTTCTTGTCTTGGTCTGAAGATTTTCATCTGTCATCCCACTTCGTGGTTTGTTATCAATATTTTCGTATGTAACTAAAATACTAAATCGCCGTTGAAGTTACATGGAAAAAAATGGCTTCGAGGCTATTATTTTTTACCGATTAACCCTTTAATGCCGGAGGGTGTAGGATTTCCCATACCATTTACTACCATCTCGGCATTAAAGGGTTAAACGATCGTGCGCGGTATAATTGAAAATCGCGGTATTGTGTGCTCGGTATTGTGTGCGCGGTAGCATAGGCCTATTGTGTGCGCGGTATTGACAGTAAACCAAGAAACATAGAATCGTAATCGTAACCATAATTTTTTAGACTGAAAGTTTGAATTTGTTAAGTCAATTGCTCTATCTTAATATCTGAAATATGAATCGTAATTGAAAAAGTAAAAAAAAATTGTCTTGAATAAGTGTAGCCTAAATGATGGTGTAATAGGCCTAATTGGTAGGTCTACAGGGTGCGGCAAAAAAAAAGACCCCCCCTAAGATTTTTGCCAATATCTTGACCAAAAGTAAGAATTTTGAAATGAAATTTTACAGTCTTAAAGACAATTCATATTTACACCAGATGGCCAGATTTCATTAAAATATTTCGAACACAACAAAAGTTACACCACTTTTAGTGAGGTCACCCACCGTTTTTTGACGATTCAAAAACAAGACGCAACAAACTGTAACAAAAAATCAATCTAATTATTTTGGCCAATATCTTGGCCAAAAGTAAGAATATCGAAATGAAATTTTACAGGCCTTAATACAATTCATATCTGCACATGATGGTCAGATTTCATCAAAATATTTCAAAGAGGACAAAAGTTACACCACTTTTAGGGAGGCCACCCACCGTTTTCTGACGATTCAAAGGCGAAATGCAACAAAAAAGTAACAAAAAACACGATTTTTTTCTCATTTCAAATAATATTGTTATCAAATAGCCTTAATGTTCCCAGATAATCATTATAGTTACTATTTAAAAAAGAAACAGGGTACCAGCGTAGCTGCGCGTCACTGAGAAGGCACTTAGCAAGATGACAATCAAATTGGTAAATAAGGAATCTGTCAGATTAATCAACAGGTCCGTCAAGAACTTTGCAAAGAGACTCAAAAGAAGTGTTTGCACTGGTGGTGAGCACATTGAACACAAGTTGTGAAGCACTACCAAGTTCATTTGACAACAGTTATTTGAGATGAGATCATGAGACTTAATAAAATCGTGTTTTTGTTACTTTTTGTTGCGTTTCGTTTCTGAATCGTCAAAAAACGGTGGGTGGTCTTACTAAAAGTGGTATAACTTTTGTTGTGTATGACCTATTTTGATTAAATCTGGCCATCATGTGTAAATATGAATTGTCTTTAGGCCTGTAAAATTTCATTTTTAAATTCTTACTTTTCGCCAAGATATTGGCCAAAAACCTAGTTTTTTATGCGCTTCGTTTTTGAATCGTCAAAAAACGATGGGTGACCTCCCTAAAAGTGGCATAACTTTTGTTCAGTTTGAAATATTTTGATCAAATCTGTCCTTCACGTGTAAATATGAATTGTCTTTAAGACTGTCAAATTTCATTTGGAAATTCTTACTTTTGGCCAAGATATTTTCAAAAAACCTAGGGGGTCTTTTTTTTTGCCGCACCCTGTAGACAGGAACATCTGCACTTCTGCATGTTAATGAAAAATGTCTCTTTTCAGCATACTGATCATGATTTGGGAAGGCTATTAGTGCATTACAATTCATCGTTTGTCCATTATTTTGTTAACAGTGTAGGCCTAAGCCTAGGCCTACAATGTCATGTTCTAATAATTTACATAATACAGATATACATCATCATTTCTTGATCTATTCATTGGGGGAGCGATTTAATTTCCTGCTTGCACTGGACGTAGGCTAATAATTAGGCTACTTCCTAGGCTACGGTCCTGAAAAAAACCCGAAATGCCTGTGTGAAACGGCGCATCAGGAAGTTTCTCAAATTCGCAATGACACTGAAATTGAAAGACGCTGGCAGTCAGTCGAAATAAACCGAGTACGAGACTCGCGAACATGACACCGCGCAGTCTGAGCTTAAGCTGTGGGACCAGAAGCAAAGGATGAACGGCGAACGCTGACAAACACAAAGCATATAGGCCTAAAATTATAATATGCCACGGGTGCCCGTAGATAGCTTTGCAGAGGGACAAGTGCTTGAAAATGCAATGCAGGAAATTAATAATAATGGGTATTTATCGTATAGATTTCTACAAGCAAAGTTCTCGTCTTCACTGTACGATAAGTGTTTTAGTGCAAAGAAATTTGTTACAATAAAACTTAAGTAGTGACAAAACAGGTGTCATTTTCCAAGGCCCATAGGCTATAATAGGCCTATTGATGCGGGCAGGCGGCCATTCGTATGTCGTCCAAATGCCAGCATACTTTACGAAACATCAACACGGTATGGTATTACCAGGAAGCATCTATTTGACTCAAGTTTTACCTCAAAAACCTGAGTCGAAAGTAATGGCGTGTAGTCGTCGAACACAACTCTAGCCTACTCAGTTGAACTTATTATAGTCTTGTTAATTATACAAGCAAATCTACTGGTCCTCTGTTTTGTGTGGATTATAGGAAGGCTTTGTTATCAAGAATTTCAAATAAGTTATAGGAAAAGTTTTCCAGACCCGTTTAATTAACAAGCCATCAGAAGCAGACAATATTTCGAATTCGGATTCAGTAAATAAAACAGTTTGTGGCAACAATGCAGAGTTGGGAAAGTGGCGCTATATATAAATTCTGAATGACTGATTGATTGATTAATGAAATCATGTGCATGCATGAATGTATGACATTGTGCCTACACATTTGTAGAAATAGTTTATTATTGGATTTTTTTCCGCTTGCAAGTGAGTTTGCAGCTATCCATGTGGGTGTCACAACAATTATTGTATTGGTCCACAGACAATTAACTCGTCTCCCAACAAGTGGTCTCCAGGCAATTCGTCTAACGCCAACTGGTCTACAGACAACTGGTCCAGCGCTTGAGAAATGGAAGCTGGATTGAAGTTTTTTCAGGTGAAATGTGGGTTGGATTGATGAAAAAACCCAAAAGAAAAATTAACCTGGATGAAGTTTCTTTTACAGGTGAAATAGAAGCTGGATTTACAAAAATAACGCATGGGAAATAAAAGTTGAATGAATGTATTTTTAGATCTGAAAGATAAGCTAGATTGACTAAAATATCGAGAAATAGAAGGTATTTTTTGATGTGAAGTAGAAGCTGGATGCATGTTGAAATACATGAATGAAAAATCATTAGACTAATCCAGCTTCCAT
>OX243825.1:31779491-32121991 GCA_945859605.1 Lumbricus rubellus
CAACTGCTCGACTGTTCCTATGGCAACTACGGTTGCTATGGTGGTTGGCCGCACACAGCGTTCGCCTACGTTGCCAAGAATCACGGAATCGACCTGGAGCAATACTATGCATATGCAGCGAAGGTTAGTACTTTCAGCAGAGTAGGCTATTGTTTATGATGCTTTGATAATTATAAGGGGTGCACTGTGCATAGTGTGCAGAGGAAGACCAAGACAAAAACTGCTGGACGGGATGATGGAGGAGGGTTACAAAGAACTTAACTCATTCCAGCCGAAATTGTTTTGATACATATGCTGTTAATGGGGTCACGGGTGACCCCATAGGTGCAATCACGTCCTAAAAGTTGGGGGGACCATAATGAATCACGTCCTAAAAGTTGGAGGGGACCATAATAATAAAGTTAGGGGACCACTCAAAAGTTGGAGGGGACGCGTCCCGTGGGTCCCATAGGGTGGTTGCGCCTATGGGTGACCCCACCCGGCGGGAAAAAGTTAACTCTTTCCCGCCGGATGGGGTCACCCGTGACCCCATTAACAGCATAGGTATCAAAACAATTCCGGCTGGAAGGAGTTAAAGACATGGCACAACAGCAGGAAAGATGGAGACATTGGACATTTGGAACTGAAAATTGGCAGACAACCTAAAGAAGAAGAAGATATGAGGATAATAACGGGAGGGAAAGCACGAGAGAAGTAGAGGAAGATAATGAAAACTGGAATTAGAAGAGCAGAATGTGATGTAGGCTAGACGCAGCTGGGATAGCGATGGGGAGATTGAGATAATTATGGTTATAGGGACAAAAAACTCAACTACGTTTTCATATTATACCTTTAAACCAGTAAGCTTTAATTATTGAGAGCATGATTGTTGAATTTAATAAATTTCCAATTCATTGAAATATTATCAAAGTGCTTCAGCTGGAATATTCTCAAGTGATAACAACTCTTTCGTTTTGTTTCGAAGGATGGCTGTTGCCGATACAAATGTTCGCAGAGAGGAGCGTTGTGCAGAGGTTACAAGAAATACTTGAGCATTTCGGAGAAATTCCTTCAGACGAAACTGTACAACGTTGGTCCACTGTCCGTTGCTATCGATGCCAGCCAAAGATCATTCCGCTTTTATAAAAGTGGTAAGTAAAATGTACTGGAATTTTTTATTTTAACGGCCGTGTAATTAGCCTAGAGATTTTGCATATCTGAACTTAAATAAGCCACCTTCCAGTGTTTAAAGTGCAAAAAAGTGTATGGACGCTCCTTACCTTTCCAGGCTGTTCTGGCCAATAAGTGGCAGGGCGACGTTCTGATTTTAAAATAAGTGCATGGATGCCGTCCATGACCATCCTGTCACACTTTAAGCCCTGCCACCTTCGGGAAGTTCATCTTTGTAAACGTATAGGTGCGGTGACAGGTGTGGTGGGTATACGTTCGTTGCCATGCAGCCGGTGGGTTGCAGATTCGAATCCATCTCAAGCCGACGCTTATGTACCTTAGGCAAGTTCTTCGCTCGCAATTGCTCAGCGCTTCGGCGTGAAACTCCGATTCAGTGTCCACGCTGTAGTCGGGAGCGCTTCTGAGTAGTATCTCAAAGGGGCGCTTTAGCCAGTGCACATACATGCATGTAGGCCTACACAAGGGACAAAGGTAATGGGGTTCCAATCTACACCATATATGGGGCCAACGACATAGAATGCGCACGGTTCTCGATTATCATTGTTGCCTATAATTATCGCCTTTGAAGAACTTTAAACGCTGAACATGATTGTGTGTCTGGTCAGAGTTTCTTACATTTGTTACTCTTTTCCTATATATGATACAGCCACCCTTTTATGTTAAGGTATTTACTACGAGCCACGCTGCAAGAAAGCCTTGGGAAAATTGTACCACAAAGTGCTGCTGGTTGGATACGGAACCTGTATTGGGAGACCATACTGGACTGTCAAAAACAGGTGACTATAGACCTAGATAATTATCACAGCAATAAGTTATCACTTTTTCCTTTGAAACGTGACAATGACATGTATGCAGATTATTATGCAGATGTTCAAAGCTAGTGATGTAGGCTTACAATATTCAGGCTTGTCTTTTTCAGATTTTCTTCTTGACCTGTCTAATGACCAGTCAAATAGGCTATAATTATATTCTTTGCAATTAATTTTTATATCTTTTACGTTTATTTTATTCGACCTGCTGAATAACTTCAATGACCCTGACGCAACTGCCGACAGGCTATATAATTTATTACGGAACATGTAGGCCTACCACCAGTAGCCTAGCTGTTTCGCTTAATTAAATATAGCGTAAGTTCTGGGCATTGTATAGGCTAGCCTAAATTTCTGTTGCCAATAATTTCTTGCAGTTATTTATTTACAAAATTACAGGGTCATAAAGCAAATGACCCATTAAGTTAATATAGAGCCCGTGGGCTACTAGCCTATACCGCACTCGTTCAGCGTTCAAGAAACCTGGTTCTTTTAGCGTTCTCTTATTATCAAGCTCAGTTCGGCATTTATTTTGTAATTCTACAACTGATGTAATGGTTCTCTACTGCACAGCAGGCCCCTATAACCTTTTTAAAATGTGTTTTAGTTTTGGAACCCGTTGGGGAATCAGCGGTTACATCAGGATGGCAAGAAATCGCTCCAACAACTGTGGGATCGCTTCCTATGTTTCATATCCAGTCGTGTGATGACTGCCAGAAAAGTCTTATGGAATCCCGAAATCCATTGAAAACGCACATACAAAATTTCTGAATAGATAGATTTAGTTATGAAAAGTGCTTTACATTTCATGTATTCGAGAGAAAATACGATGCTTGCAATTAAAGCATTGATAGGAACAACCACTAAAACCAATTAGGCCTATAAGATTTTCTGATAGGCCTAATCACAGACATATTTTGAAAGTAGCCTACAAAAGTACTTTAATTATCAAAATATCTAGATGAAATTTGACACTCACATGTAGGGATACGTGTTATGTCTCTATGACAAGTTTTTAAAATAGCCTATAAGTTTAAGATGTTGGTGGCGCCATAAAGGCTTAGACCAGGTCCTGTAGCCTACGTTGCTGCTTAAGATAATAATTTATCTTTATTTTGCACTGCGATAGCATTCCTCAATTTTCCTGGAACGATTGCAAAGTTGTTCAACAGGCAGAAAATTACTAATCATCATAGCTGATGCTATTAAAAAAATCAGATCAAAGCTTAAAGTAAAAAATCCCCTTGCGATTCTGCAGCTCATGACTCATGAAACAAACACGAAAGTCCCACGAAAGTTCGTTCTGAAAGACACCTAGGCTATCAATATAGCCTACATGCTCTGTAGGATTATGTGCATGCATAGCAAGATACATGTAGGCCTACATAATTTTACTGTTATCACAAATCTGGCCAATATATAATAGGCGATGGTGGTTTACCAAATCAATGCTTAAATTCATTTTAAGCTAGACATCTTTTCTGTGAATGCATTTGTGTGAGTGAGAAATTTGTTCTTTGCTTGAAGATCTTGTCTTTGCACAAAACGCGCAAATGTGACACAGAAAAGCTACTTAGGCTACAATAGATTAACGTAGGCCTAGTGGTTCACATGGAAAATAAATTTCCGTTGCATAGAATAATGAGTTTTGTTTCACTCAATATTTCTGATAAATTATATTTTAAACCATTAGGTTATACTTTATTTTGTGTAAAACGTTTATTTTAGCGTGGCAAATAATTTGCATGTTACAATTCTTTAAATTTTTAATCAATCCAGCTTCTAGTTTGGTAATAATGCCGCTCATCGATCCAGACCATAGATATAATGATCCACTCTTTGTGGATCAACATTACAAGTATCAGCTTGACCAATCCCGCTTCAATTTAGGTAACAATTTATTTCATCGATACATATTTTATTTAAGTAAAAATTATTGTTCATCTATCGATCTTCGAATCCAACGAGATTGTTTTAAAAATCCGACTTCTATTTAAGTAAAAAGTATTTAATCAATTCCACTTCTATTAGGCCTAATCATGAATTCCATTCGTCTATCTGACTAGTATTCAATCAACGCTGAAACCCATAGAATATGATAATGACTCTAGAATAGGCATACACGTTTGACATAATCAGAACACGCCTACAGATTTTACACTCTATAAAAAAGCTAAAGGTTCAAAGTCTTCATGTGCAGAAAATGTGGGAGAACTGTCCAAAGTGAGCTGCGTTTACCCAAATCCTAATGCCCACTTTCCAAAAAAATTCGTCCTATTACAACATTACAAGTTTGAAGAGGATATTTTATTTATGGCAGAAGTTAAGCGAAATTATTGCTGAGAATCAAGAAGCTGAATAAGACATCGAACATAAGAACTGCGCGCAAAAACTTTGCTACATAAATTGCACTTGTTTGATCTTTCTACAGTTTGTATTCTTTGATTTTGATGCGCTTTCATTGTTGATTTGCTCTAAATAAACTCGTGCCACATAAATTGTACCTGTAGACAGGGTCTTCCTCCACCATAGGTTCTTACATGTGTTTTAAAGTCACAATATATTCAACTGTTTCTTTACAAAATTAATCATCAAGGCATATTCTTTTCTGTTTCTGAGTTCAAACTCACAACTGAAACCTATTACAAACTAAAACACAATGTAAATCGTTTATATTACATTTATATTTACACTGAATTGTGAATTGTGGGTCCGAAAAATGAGAAAATTGAAGACCCACATATCCAGCTATGGCAATTAGTGATCCTAGAAGCAGATATTGTTGCACGGTGCTTTGAATTTCACCTTTCCTAGCCTCAGCGTAGGAGGGTCAGTGTGAGAATTGTGGAAAATAACAGGGGGTTGGGTGTTGGACCATCATCCATTTGGAATTTGGGCGTGAAAAACAGACTTTAGTACTTTACGATAGGTCTGAAAGAAAGACGGAGAAGGGGTGTGAGGGAATTCTCACCCTGAGGAGGGTTTGTGCTCATTTACTTCACTTTTCAGTCGAAAACTGATCTAAATTTGTGCTATGTAACAGATCAAGGTAAACGTGTATTTTAGCGTCGTAAATTATTCGCTAGTGCGACATTGTTATTTATCAACCCGACGGTTAACGTGTATTTTAGCGTCGCAAATTATTTAACATTTCATGGGTTTCAGCATTGGTCGAATACGAGTCGTGTTGATGAGAAGAGTTCTTGCAAAATAGAAGTTGGAATGACGAAAATAAATTCTAATTAAATAGAAGTGGGATTTATGAAAACATTTTGGTGAAAAAATTGAAGCTCCACCGGTAAACATAAATTTTTTATTGAATAGAAGTTGTATTGATGGAAAACAATTGCTGCCGAAATAGAAGCGGGAATGACGACACGAATTCTTGCCTAAACAGGAGCTGGATCAATGAGAAGGATTCCTGCCAAGTTCTAGAAGTTGGATTGATTAAAAATAAAAATACTGCAAAATAAGCGAATAATTTACGACGCTAATATTCACGTTCACCTAAACGTGTATTTTAACGTCGTGTTTACCCCCGCTTCTATTTCGTCAGCAAATATTTTCATCAATGTAACTTCGTTTAAGTTTAAAATTTGTCCAGGGGGAAACGTCTTACAATCCACGGCAGCATATCATTCAACATCTGCTTCTATAATTACATTATAGGCTATTTCAATATTGAGATGGTAATCGTAAATAGTAATTATTCAAACCCGGAGACAGAAATTTAGCGATTCGAATAATGACTAACGACCGAAAAATTCAAAACGAGACAGTGTTCAATCTAAAATGGCTGTTGCAAGAAAGTACTCGGCAAATGAGCTTAAATTATCACGAATTCTACGGACGCACATAGGGGACATGTGATTATTTGTATTGTCTAGTGAACGCTAGATCAGCGGGAATTTAGGGTATAGGATTTCCCATACATTTTACTACACTCTCGGCATTAAAGGGTTAGTCATTAAATGAATTGAGTGATGAAAATTTTGTCTGTCATTTATCGATGTCTGTCTGTCTTCATATCTCGCTCGCTCTCTCTTATGATTATTTTCTATTCTAGCTTGACAAGAATGCCGCTCATCCATCCAACTTCTGTCTACGAAATAATTTGTTGGATCAATCCCGTTTCAATCTAAGCACCTTTTTTATTTCAAAAGGCCAATAAGCAGCAATTCTTGCTGTTGTTTATTCAATACGTATTGGCCTCACAAGGTGGTTAAGTTTCAATAACTACCACTTAGAGAGAGTGAATGACTGTAGTTATTTATTTTGACACATAAGTATAACAGTACAATAGTGAGACACTAAGAACAGATGGATAGGAAAACTGATAGCTTATACTATAAAAACCCTCTTCTTTCAATATTATTCCCACATGATTTCATTTAATACCGAAATAGAACTTAACTGATATTGGCAAAAATCGTAACAATTATAGTAATCATAATAATAGTAATAATAATATATTTGTAATAATGCTAGTAACAATACTCATAATAACATCAGCACTTGTGGGGCGCGGTGGTGTAGTGGGCATTTCGCTCTCTTGCAGCCGGAGGCTTGCAGGTTCAAATCCACCTCAAGCCGCCTGGCAGGACCTTGGGCAAGTCCTTCACTTGTAGATGCTCAGGGCTTAGGGGTGACACGCCGATTCAGTGTCCGCGCTGTAGTCGGGAGCGCTTCTGAGTAGTAACAAGTGGACATACAAACAAACATCATCTCAAAACCACATACACCTACAAAGAGTGATTGCATATGATTTATTAGCACCTTGGATAGCCTCAGAGGCGCCCACTTAAGCCTAGAAAGGCTTTATATTTTGGGAGATTAGGTACTTTTTTAAGAAGTCAATTAACACTCGAGTGCCCAAGGTATTTTTTGGTACACGAAGGCCCAAGGGGGGGGGGGGGGGTCCGCGCGGACCCCAGCGTTTTATGTTAATATCTTAGGAAGGGATTGGAATATCGTCACAGAATTTAGTTCTATGTGATCCCAAATGAATTTCCAATCGATTGGTGTATCTTATATGACAATAACACCACCTGGTGTTAAATAATAGTGTAAAATCTCGTGATACACTTTTTAGGCTTGCTTACGTTATTTACCGAAGGAAGCCTAGCGTTTTCATGCTAATATCTTGAGAAGGGATTGGAATATCGTTATAGAATTTAGTTCAGTGTAATCCCAAATGAATTTGCAGTCGATTGATGTATCATATAGTACAATAACACCACCTGGTGTAAACTAATAGTGTAAAAATCTCGTAATACATATGTTATGCTTGCATGCTTGCATTATTCATCGAAGGAAAGCCTATACGTCCGGCGCGGACCCCAGCGTGTTCATGTTAATATCTTGAGAAGGGATTGGAATATCGTTATATAATTTAGTTGTAAGTAATTCCAACTAAATTTGCAATCGATTGATATATATTATATCACAATAGCACCACCTGGTATAAAATAATAGCTATTGACCAGTAACCATGCGCTTGTATGAATATCAGCCGCATATCATGGGGTACCCTTAGTATATGCTGGGGTTGTGGGGTGCAGGGTTGGACAATACTCACGCAAAATATACCATTCTATGCCCAAATGGTTGCTCTAGGAATATCTAAAAGCATTTATGCAGATCCCTAGCCTTTAAAAAGTTATCCGGGAAAAACAGGCCTGGGGTCCGGTCGGACCCCCCCCCCTTGGGCACTCGAGGGTTAATGCGCTTAACGTATGCAAATAAAGGTTACTTACTTACTTACTTACTTAATATTTGCATTTCTTGCCACGGATTTATGAAGTGGACAGGAATTTGATTTATTTTAACGGCTGTCGTAGGGAAATAAAATGACATAAGTTAGCGAATGACATTGCAAAACAACCATTATTCTGGTATTTCGTAAATTTTTAGAACTTCTATGTTTAAGGAAAAATATGAATTTGAATCTTGGTTTACACAAATTCTTGACATGTAAGCTATTTATAGCAGCATAGGCGAAACTATAGTATCCGGGACCGAGGTTTATAGCATTGGGAATTACCTTAGGCCTATTATAAGACTGAACGCTATTGGTGCGATTTTGTTTTCTTCCGTTTGCATTTCAATATATCATTAGTTGTAATAAATAAAACAAACACTATACATTTTTTCAAAGAGGTTCAGAATTTAAAAAACTTCTTAAACAAAATATGTTTAAAATTAATTTGCGTGAAAAATTGCAAATGCGAAACTAAATACGATCGTATTATCCGTTTAGTTTCGCATTTTCAATTTTTCACGCAAATTAATATGTGGAGATCTTCAAAAATAAAAACAATTCAAATAATTCAACGTATTTACATATCTTGATACGAACTGAAGATTTATTTTTTAATTTTCTCTGTGCGTAAGATTTATTTTTGACGTTATATTTTTTATTTTTTGTGAAACGTAGGCTAAATGCGCAACTAAACGGAAAATAATCGAATTTTTTTAAATTCAACGTATTTGCAGATCTTGTTGATTTGAACTAAATATTCGTGTCGTCAGCTACTTAATGGCGTCTGTTATTTATTATAAATCATTTTTAATGTTTTGTTTTGCTCTCTGCGTAAGAGTGATTTTTAACGTTGTTAATTTTTAAATTTGGGTGAAACGTTTTAAATTCGAAACTAAACGGATAAAACGATATGTATCGTAGCGTATTATCCATTTAGTTTCGAATCTCTAGAGATATGCAAAATTTTTTAAAGAAAGCATATGCGTCGATGGTTTGGACACGCATGAAAAGCAACTTCCGGCTAAGTGTTGTGGTTCATTGGCGATTCGAATGGCGATTTCGCATGGCAAATCTGACGTTTTAATGGTAATTTTATGTCAATATTGTTGTTATTAAGAAATTGTAAGTATGCTGTTCGATGAGTTGGTCAAATATACGCTGTTAGGAATAATTTTCTGCGCTTTTTGTGCCATTATAAAAGCGAAAATAATTTAGGATAATAAAATACACGTGAATTACACTCGAATCACAGACGTCTGCAGGTAACGAATATTATCTCAGTCATTCGCCACATTAGCATTTATAGCGTTTGCGGACGTTTCGTCAACGGACGTTTTCGTCCATGGACGATTCGTCACAAGGAATAAATTGAATAAATCCAGCTTCCGTTTAGATACGCGTTCAAATAATTGTTCCAACTTCTATTTGAGTTAGAACTATGCTTCGCAGATCCAACTTCCATTTTGGAAAAAAAATTGTTTCATCATTCCAGCTTCTATTTAAGCAAAAAGTAGGTTTTTTCCTTCCAATTTCCGCTAAAAACTATATTTTTTCACAAAAAACTTCTCTTTAAGCTATGAAATCTTTCCATCAATCCTACTTCCATTTCAGGAAAACATATTTTCATTAATCCCGCTTTCACATTACAAGAATTTTTTTCATCAATCTATTTTTACTCAACCACAGGTGGACGAAACGTCCGCGAACCCATTTATGGTGTCAGACGGTGTCACGACAACTCGTCCAACGACAACTCGTCCAACGACAACTCGTCCACGAACAACTCGTCCACCGACAACTGGTCCACTGAAATAGAAGCCGGATTAACGAGAAAGCGCTTGAGAAATGGAAGCTGGATGAAAGTTCTTTATTTACGAAATAGGAGCTGGGTTTATGAAAAAGTCTAATGGTTTTCTTGCTTAAATAGAAGCTGAATTTACGATTTTCATCATGTGTCTCAACATGCATCCAGCTTCTATTTCAGATAAAGAAAAAACTTGATCCATCTTCTATTTCTTAAGCGGTTTTCATCAATCCAGCTTCTATTTCACCTGTAAAAACCTTCATCCAGCTTCCATTTCTCAAGCGTTTTCTCATTAATCCGGCTTCTATTTCGGTGGACGAGTTGTCGGTGGACGAGTTGTTCGTGGACGAGTTGTCCGTGGACGAGTTGTCGTTGGACGAGTTGTCGGTGGACCAGTTGTCGTGGAACCCCCATTTATAGACCCAACGTTCCCAAACTGAAACATATTAAAAATGTATAGGGATGTTCAAACCGGTTCCACGACAACTGGTCTACCGACAACTCGTCTAACGACAACTCGTCTCCGGACAATTGGTCTAACGACAACTGGTCTACTGACGAATAGTATTGATGAAATAGAAGCTGGATTTACAAAAATGGTTTTTTTCTTAAATGGAAGCTGGATTGATGATTTTCATTCACGTATTCCAACATGCGCCCATTTCTACGTCAAATCTAAAAATACCTTTATCCAGCTTCTATTTCTCGCCTGTTATTTTAGTCAATCCAGCTTCTATTTCATATATAAAAATATCCTCATCCAGCTTCCATTACTTAAGCGGTTTTCTTATCAATCCTGCTTTCATTTCAGATCTAGAAATACCTTCATCCAGCTTTTATTTATCATGCGTTATTTTCGTCAATCCAGCTTCTATTTCACCTGTAAGAGAACCATCATCCAGATTCCATTTCTCTTGCGTTTTTCATCAATCCAACCTCCATTTCACCTCTAAAAACTATCATCCAGCTTCCATTTCTCAAGCGCTGGATAAGTTGTCAGTAGACCAGTTGTCGTTAGACGAATTGTCCGGAGACCACTTGTCGTTAGACGAGTTGTCGTTAGACGAGTTGTCGTGACACCGTTCAAACCTACTGTGTATAATTGTCATATATTCACATTCGCGTGACCAATTGTTGGGGCATGTTTATTTACTGTTGTGTTAAGTCTGTTGCTGCTAAATGTAATAATAATTTTGGTGCATATTTGTCAAAAAATGACATTTCTGCTAATAAATATTTAAAATTACTTTAAGTTACAAATACATGATAATTAATTGGTTTTATTGTATATTTGAGTTGAACTGTGTCTATTGTGTCTACGTAATGGTCACATGTTTTAATGGTAGTGCCTTGTGCGTGAGCAACGCAGCTGATTTTACATAATTATGTTCCACTTTGGTAACGTTGGGTCACTGTCGTTATATGCATCAATATATTTGCATTGTATTGAAATTTGCCCCGTTTGCTCCAAAATTTGCATCAATTGATTGTAATTGTCATTCTAATAAATTATGAATATTAATATTAATAGTACTTTTGGACCTATTATTGTTATTATTAGGCCTATTTTATTAATATTGTGATTGGTTTGTTTTTGTGGTTTCAGAGGCTTGAAAACTGCATTTGGTTTTCTGTGGCATGATGTTTTCAACGTAAATCTGAGTTTTGATTAGCTTATATAATTGCTCCTTTTGAGGGCAGGGTGAGTTGTGTGGGGGCATGGTATGGCGAGGATAAGATGGGTATTGGTAGGGTGCTGTGGGACCAAGGTGAAAACAAATTGAAACATTATTTTTCCATGAGCCTTTTGCAGGAGGGGGTTGCATGGAGGGGTGGGAGATGGGTGGGTGGGCCTGAGATGGGGTGGAGGTGGGGTGGGTAGAACGGTTCGATATGGGTTCGAAGTAGGAGTCGGACTGATGGAAAATAATGTTGCTGTGCCAAACAAATAAAGGTGAATAATTTATTACGACGGAATGAACGTTTACCAGATTTAATCTATTTGTTTCATTGAATTTACTGTTGATTTTTCAATTTAATATGTTATTACTCACTGCATGCTTTTATTAAGCTAAAATGCCATTTAAGATATGACCTGAGCTCTGCATCTCCCGATTTATGAGGAGTTTCTGGGTTTTTATTAGCATATCCATTACTATACTTTAAAAATCAGTTGAACAGTTCAGTGCGTAACTTTGGGATACCAACCATCCTGGTTTTGCCTGTCAGTTTTGGCTAAAAGTTTAATTTAGTTTTTTAAAATTAATGCATTGAACACAAACAGTTTAGTGGCTTTTAGCATTGTTGAAATTTAGGTTGATAAAAAGAATTCTTACCAAATACAAAATAGGACCGAGAGAGACCTATGGAAAGAGACATAATGACGTAGCCTGTAAACGAAATCGTTTAATTGTAAATTTTAAATAAATAGGAACTTTGACCTTTATGAACTCATTATTTATTTAATCTTGGTCATTTACAAATATTATGGAATTGATTTGTAACTTCAAAAGAAACGAGAAATGTAAATCTGCCATGTGATCTTTGTTATCTGTACCGTTTAAAGTAAGAATTTACCAAGTTAATAAATTACTCTGATTTATTATATGGTTCCAGTTTAAACATTGAAAAAGAACCTGATATTCATGTTCCACTTGTGCTTCTTCCCTCGTGTGCCTCTTAATTCAGTTGTACTAGCGTGAGTATGGCTAGACAACCCTCTGGACGTCTAGTCCTCATAAGTCGACCTCCATTATCCATTGTCATGTTCTCAAGGCAAACTGACGTTGTGTTGTAATGTTTACTAGACTATTTGTCACATATACAATACGCGAATTGCAAAATGTGCACTGTGATTGTATTATCCACTTAATAAATGGCAATAAATTTGATTTGATGTAATTTTATTATATATATATCAGACTTTGTAAGTGGTGACTCACCATTATCAGACATACTACTCGAAAGTGACTATTTTATAAAGGAACAGTTGGAGATAGTGACAACTTCAGAACTCATGCTGGAGAAAGATCCTGATGATACAGGGGAAATTTATGTGGCAAGAATTTTTTTGAAAACATAATCTACTATGGAAACTCATAAAACAATACAGACTGGAGAGAAACCATGCGAGTGCAATTTATGTGGGAAGGCCTTTACAAGCAATGCTTATCTCAGAGAGCACATCAGAATACACACTGGAGAAAAACCCTACAAGTGCAATTTATGTAGTAAAATATTTACACACAGTGCCGGTTTGTATAGCCACAGAAGAATCCACACTGAAGAGAAACGATATGCTTGCAATACATGTTTCAAAGCATTTGCTGATAAAGGACAGCTGGATAGACATATGAAAACTCATACCAAAGAGAAACCATACATTTGCAAAATATGTAACAAAGCATTTGCGAGTAAAAGTTCTCTGAGAGTGCATGCAATTACGCACACCGCAGATAAACCACATAAGTGCAGTACATGCTGCAAAAAATTTGCTAATAAAAGTCGTCTGGATATCCATGAAAAATCTCATACCGGAGATAAATCCTACATTTGCGATATATGTGACAAGGCATTTGCACAAAAAGTCCATCTGAAGGTACACGGAAGAATCCACACTGGGGAGAAACCATACGTGTGCAATACATGTCACAAAGCATTTGCTGTAAAATGGCATCTGCATAGCCATATAAAAACTCATACTGGGGAAAAACCCTATGTTTGCAATCTATGTGACAAAGCATTTGCAAATAAAAGTAACCTTAAAGTACATGGAAAAACACACACTGGAGAGAAACCATATGCATGCAATACATGCCACAAAGCATTTGCTGATAAAAGAAATCTGTATATCCATACACTAACTCATACTGGGGAGAAGCCATACATTTGCAATCTATGTGACAAGGCATTTACACAAAATACCAATCTGATTTTACACCAAAGGACGCACACTGGAGAGAAACCATTTACGTGCAAGAAATGTCACAAAGCTTTTGCCAGAAAAAATTATCTGAATGTCCATACAAGAATTCATATGGTCGGTGAGAAATGTTACATTTGCAATATATGTGACAAAGAATTTTTGCTAAAAGCTCAACTCCATGCCCACATGAGGATCCACACAGTAGAGAAACCATATTGTTGTGATTTGTGTAACAAATCATTTGCGAAAAAGAGTCAGCTGCAAGTGCATAAAAGAACCCACACTGGAGTTAAGCCATTCTGCTGTCAGTTGTGTGACAAAACGTTTTCACAAAGTGGCAATCTGCTCCAGCATTCACGAACCCACACTATTGAGAAACCATATGCATGTCAGTTATGTGACAAAACGTTTGCAAAACCGAGCAGTCTGCTCAATCATTTAGCAACACACACCGGAGAGAAACCATTTTTGTGCAAATTATGTCAAAAGTCATTTGCACAAAAAAGTCATCTCAAAACCCACATGAAAACACACGGTGAAGGAATGACAACAAATATATTTAATGAGAGTATTTCTCAAGGGACCCAGGTGAAAATTCGCAATAAAGAAACATTACGTGCGGTGGAATTACGTCAACGAACGGTGTCGGATAAGACCAAAAGATACGGCGATGATGGCTCAGAGATGTTAACAATGGAATCGAATGAAGTTGTTTCTTCTAAACAAAGCAAGAATCCCAGCTCAGCTGAATATAGATTAGACGTTGATCATTCAGTTGGTAATGCGGATGTCAATTATTTTACTTCCAGAACTCATGGTTGTGGAGTGTGTGGTGAAATTTTTGCTGTTGAAGAGGAATTAATGGAACATTGTGATAATCATAACTCTGAAAATCCCCCGAAAAACAATTTCGGGGAACTCTTTGAATTGCGACTTTTGAACTATTTTCCTTAAGCACAGACAGTGGGGTGATCGGTGTCACGACAACTGGTTCACGGACAGACAACTGGTTCAACGACAACTGGTTCACGGACAACTGGTTCACGACAACTGGTTCACAACGACTGGTTCACCGACAACTTGTTCATGACCAAATGTTAGCGGGAAAACATGGAACCAGCTTGGATTATTATTTGTCTACCTTTGTGAATATGACATCCGGGCACAATACCACAATTTCAGCAATTAAGTGACACCAAAATCTCATTTGGGAGTGCATCGTTGGTGCTACATATCGCTGTGATACTTATCAGTCTGGGCACCCTCTTATCTGTGTGAACTTGGCCTCCCCCTTTCCACTTGCATAGGCCGCCACACACTGCGCTCTGTTGTCCATGGTGACCTATTGGTTCCTTTCACTCGCTGTGCGATAAGGGAGATCTTGAGCCGTTCGTTCTCTGTGGTGGTCCAAAAAACAGGAATGGGCTCACTTGACTATGCTACACCTCCCAAACTGTTCTCGATTTCACAAACTGTTGAAGACTGTTTTTATCGCTTTAACTCGGCCGGGAGCGCCTCTGAGTAGCTACATTGAAGCAGTGCTATATAAATTCTCACTGATTGAGTAGCAGAACGATTTGGAAACACAGCATGAGAAGACAGGATCCAAAGACTGATTGTTGTGCTTATGGCTAGCCTATGGAGAGGCACTGGATTATTTCTGGCTATGGAGAGGCACTGGATTATTTCTGGCTATGGAGAGGCACTGGATTATTTCTGACTATGGAGAGGCACTGGATTATTTCTGGCTATGGAGAGGCACTGGATTATTTCTGGCTATGGGGAGGCACTGGATTATTTCTGGCTATGGAGATGCACTGGATTATTTCTGCCTATTGAGAGGCACTGGATTATTTCTGGCTATGGAGAGCCACTGGATTACTTCTGCCTATAATTGAGAGGCACTGGATTATTTCTGGCTGTGGAGAGGCGCTGGATTATTTCTGTCACTGGATTATATCCGCCTATGGAGCGTCACGCGCGTTGTGTATTTGTGTGATGGTTGTGGGGTGGTGGTGATGGTGGTGGTGGGACAGCTGTCGTTCTCTTGGCGCCGAATGTGGCTGCCTCTGTAGAGTTCGTCAATCGCTTGTCTCTAAATCTGTGTTTTGTTGCTGTGAAGCGGCATGGCTGCGTTACGGCGCCATATAGATTGTCATCATTGTTATTATTATTATTGTTGATTGATTTATACAAGACCGGTGTAAAGGTTTCAAATTACCCCCTCCTAAACATTACCCCCCGGTAACTTGAAACCGGTCTCAGATTACCCCCCGGAAACTAGATTTGCATCAATCATCGCATTTATTGCACTAATAAAATCAGAAAAATCATCCCGCTTCTTGTTTTGGTCTGCATAATATCATCCGTCATCCCACTTTGTGTTTTGTTATCAATATTTTGATCCAAAAAAAATAATAGCCTCGAAGACATTTTCTCCATTGTAACTTCAGCGGCGATTAGTATTTTAGTTACAGATGAAAATATTGATAACAAACCACGAAGTGGGATGACGGATGAAAGTCTGCAGACCAAAACAAGAAACGGGATGATTTTTCCAATAATTTTAGTGCAATAAATGCGACGATTGATGCAATTTACAGTTTTCAGGGGGTAATGTTTAGGAGGGGGTAATCTTAAACCTTTACACCGGCATCCAGAATTTAGACCCTCTATTTATGCTATAACCTAGAAGTATCTATAATCAATGAAGCATCTGTATAATAATTATTAATAATTATCTTTCGTCAATCTATCTTCTATTTTTTGCAATAATTATTCTCAGCAGTCCAACTTCAATATATCACAAGCTACGATTAGCAATCCAACTTCCATCTAAATTAATTCCCACGTGATTGAATAATCTAGAACGATAGGCTTGATGGAAAATGACTGCAGCATCATAGGATAAGGACAATCAAAAAGTGCATACACAAAATTAATCATAAGATGTGACATCAGTACAGACAAAAAACACCTTCGTAACTGCGGATGGGCCTACATTGAGAGAAAAATACAGTAATAGTCTTGATATGATTGACATTTCGATTAATAAAACTTTAGTGCATGAGTTGGGTTTACCCAAATCCAAACTTTCTGATATAATGACCATTTAAATGGTGCTATTACAGCAACATTACAAGTTGGATGAGGACATTCTATGGCAGAAATAGAAGCGAAATTATTGCCAAGAATTTAGAAGCTGGATAAGCCATCAAATTGCTACCAGTAGAAGTGCGGCTCTTCATTATTGATTGTTGTTTATTGAGCCATTCACACTCGCAATGAGGCCTACAGGAACAATAAGCCAACTGGCAATAGGTGTGCAAATAGTTGACGTGAATAATTAGATGTCAAGGGGTGGCAGTTTGACGTTAATACACACGTAGACGTGTAGGTGTAGCAATGCTTCAATATATGCTACAAAAGATGGACTTATTCTTACTCATCACAACAGCGATGTTCTGCCCATCGTATTTTCACATTCACTCTAAAAGGTGTCAAGATTTGCACATCCGAAGTAGCAATGCTGAACTAACATGCCTCATGTTTATACTCTTGTCTGTGCGGGAAGTATTCTTAGAGGCTCAATTCATAGAATTTGGACAAAGTATCTTCTGATGTATTTTCACAGTTGTGACTATGACCGTGTTTCTTTAATTGCTCTTCAACATCAAACGATATCAGAACTGTGCATCACATAATCCACAATGGGTTCTGGAAAACAATTAGTTAAGGCAAGGATTGTCAGCATCCATTTGTTTTTCATCTGGACTGGGTTTCCTGCCTTGCTTAGATAATAACATATAATTATTGTTAGCCTGATCCATCATCATCATATTTATTTCTTTTTTGGCACAGTACTTTGAGATGATTCGTCAACATAAATTTTGTCACCTCTGCCAGTTTTCACCATGAAGATCTGATCTAAAGTTTTGTCAACAACCTCACCCTGTCTTGCCACTTTTCCACTGTGTGTATTCACGTGCTTTCTGAGATAGCTACTGTGTGCAAATGATAGATGACATAATCTGCACTTGTGTGGCTTTAAGCCAGTGTGAGTTCCAGAATGCACCTGCAAACTGTTAAGTCGCGAAAACCGTTTGTCGCATAAATGACAAGGGTATGGCTTTTCTCCATTGTGGATTCTTTTATGGCATTGCAGACTAGTTCCTTGTGCAAATGCCCTGTGACACACATTGCACTCGTACGGTTTTTCTCCAGTGTGGGTTCTTGTGTGAACTACCAATTGACCCTTATGAATAAAGGATTTGGAACAAAAATAGCAAGAGTGAGACTTCTCTCCTGTATGGGTTCTTATGTGGCCATTCAGGTGAGTTTTTTGTGAAAATGCTTTGTCACATATATTGCAAATATAGGGTTTCACTCCAGTATGAGTTCTTGTATGCCTAGCCAGACATCTTCTACCAGAAAATGCTTTGTGGCATATATCACACGTGCAGTGTTTCTCTCCAGTGTGGGTCTTTTTATGTATTTTCAGATGGGTTTTTAGTCTAAATGCTCTGTCACATAGAATGCAAATGTAGGGTTTCTCTCTGGTATGAGTTTTTGCATGGCTTACCAACGCACTTTTGTTAGAAAACTCTTTGCAGTGCCGGCGCTAGGGTACCGGGGGCCCCCCCCAAAAAAATAAAACTTGAGGCCCCCATACCTTGAGTTGTCATCTCAGCAAAATTTCTCATAGGCTAAGTGCTGTAAGACATCAATAAATGTCCCCTCCCAATTGTTACATTTTTTGGAATTTCCACGCTGTAGGCCTAATTGTAGAATTTTAAGCGGTCATCTTTACAAAATTGCTCATTTTTTAATGCTGCTGGGCTAGTCGTGGTTTAGGACTTCAGAGTGTCCCCTCTCCATTGTTTAAATTTGTCCGATTTGCGTGGTTTCAGGAATCAGGATAGAACCGTCATGAAAGGTATAATTACCAGCTACATTTGAGGCCCCTTGCAAACTTAAGATCAGACACGTACCATGGACATCTGGAACCCTACACAGAGTTTAATGTTTGGGCCTCATGCAGGTTTTATTTTGGAGCCTCATCCAATTAGCAATTACAATAAGTTACAATTTATAAATGTTGTGTTTGAGAAAGTGGATGAAACTGCCTGAGTTAGTTTAAATGGCTTTAATTACGTCCAAAATCAGTATGGCTGGTATGACGTTTGAATTAGGTCTGCTATGGCAATGCCGTATGGTTAGTTGAGGCATGCACCAGACCGGATCTGGGGCCTCAAATAAATGCGCCGGTTTAAGAAATATACAGTCACAAATAGGCATAATGACCAGCTAAATTTGGGGGGCCCTGGGGGCCCCTTCAAACTATATACAGTCACAAATAGGCATAATGACCAGCTAAATTTGGGGGCCCCCTGGGGGCCCCTTCAAACTCGGGGCCCCCCCCCCAAATGGGGGGCGTGGGGGGTGCTAGCGCCGGCACTGACTCTTTGTGACACATATTGCACATGTATGGCTACTCTCCAGTGTGGATTCTTTGGTGTATATTCAGACCTGTTTTATTTGCAAATGTTTTGTGACATGTACCGCAAACGAATGGTTTCTCTCCAGTGTGGGTTCTTCTGTGGTTATACATAATATTTCTATGTGTAAATGTTTTACTACATAAATCACACTTGTATGGTTTTTCTCCAGTGTGTATTCTGGTGTGATCTCTGAGATAACTGTATGCAAAAACTTTGCCACACAAATTGCACTTGCGTGGTCTTCGTCCAGGTTTTCTTCTTTGATGGATTCCCATTCTAGATTTGAGTTCAAAAGCCATGTGTCTTTCACCAGAATAGTATTATTACATATATTGTATAGTCACAAAAATCTTGAACTGTTTCTTATGATATTCACCACAGTGGCATAGTCTTTTATCGGTCTGAGTTCCCACTTACAATTTAAATCTAACACAAACAAAAACACATAAAAGTAAACTATTTATCGTAATTACTCAACTGTATTACAACTGAATTGTGAATTATGTGTCCGAAAAAGACCAACAAATAATCGAAGACTCACATATCCACATTAGTCATCGGATATTGTTTAGGTGCTATAATATTACTCTGCTTATCAAGTACTAATGATGGTAGAAGAGAAAAGATCTCTGCTGGACACAATAAAGATAAGACAAAATAATTGGGTGGACATTTGCTAAGAGGTGACTCGCTAATTGAAGGAAGATTGGGGGAAAGAGGTGCAGAGGAAGGCCTAGACAAAAACTGCTGGACGGGATGATGGAAGAGGGATACAGAGAACTAAAGGACATGACACAACAGCGTGAAAAGTGGAAACGTTGGACGTTTGGACCTGCCACTTGGCAGAGAACGTAAAGAAGATATTTCCTTACCTCAACATAGGAGAGTTTCTGTATTTTTTGGCATCTGACCGGAAGTTGGGGTACGCGCCCAAACCATCGACGTATAATATATGCGTCTCTGAGTAGTGAGCTTGAAGGGGCGCTATAACAATTAGACACGCTTGTTTAGAACTGGTATCTACGTTAAGCGCCTTCGTGATATTTTTGTGAGGCGCTATATAAATGTTTATATACATACAAACATATACACACAAGTGCACATAGGTCTACATGATTGTATACATTTTGGACCACTCTAATTATAGAATGTAAAGGTGGCGCTATAATAGTTCATAGTCAACAGTAACTGTTCTAGATTATGACGCAACCATCCATTACGTATAAATAGTTATGGTTTGCTAACGTCATCTTCCATCGCAGCTTCTATTTCATCTTGTTATTTTCGATATCAAAGACGGAAACTGTTTGCAGATAATTTAACGAACTCTTCCACAGTGAAATCGATGAAGTAATCTGTGTTTAAATGCATGCGCAAGGATTGGAAGTGCCACGATAGGCCTATAGCCTAGCGAAGATAAATGACTTAGCCTACGGATAAAAATGAAATGCGTTAAAGATCACAGTGGAGAGATTTTCAAAGATGAGGAACCAATCAAATGCGAATTTTGTGGCATACAATTTTCAAAACGTTCCAGACTGGGGCGCCATACAAGGGCAGTCCACACGGGAGAAAAGCGTCACGTATGCGACTTATGCGGCAAAGCATTTGGAAAATCTTATCATCTGAATAGGCACAAAAACACGCACAGGGATATGAAAGACCACATATGCGACTTATGTGGGAAGGCATATGGAAGGCTTTCTGACCTAGAACGCCATACAAAGGCTCATGTAGAGGAGGACTTGCCATGCATCTGCCAGTTTTGTGGTAAACCAAATAGAAGTGCGTTCGACCTAAACAATCATGCACAAGTTCATGAAAGAAGATATGACTACAACTGTGAATATTGTGATAAAACATTTCTATCATCTAGTAGTTTGACCAACCATGTGAAAACCCACTGGTCAGAGAAAAACTATGGAAATGCAATGTATGTGAGAAACGTCTCTCTTCTATTTGCTATCTGAAAGAGCATCTTCAGATACATAGGGGCCTACCGGAGATAAACCTTACAAGTGTGATTTATGCGATAAAGCTTACACGTCTTCCAAGAAACTGAAAGTACATGCAAAATGTCATACTGGAGAAAAACCATTCGAATGCAATTTGTGTCAGAAAGCATTTTCAAAGAGAAGCAATCTCAAACTACATACGAGAACCCATACTGAAGAAAAACTATGGGAATGCAATATATGTGAGAAACGTCTCGCTAGTGAATGTTCTTTGAACAGACATTTTCAGATACATACTGGAGATAGACCATTCAAATGTACTTTATGTGCTAAAAGCTACATAACCCCAAAAGCACTGAAGGTACATGGAAGATATCATACTGGAGAAAAACCATTTGAATGCAATTTTTGTCAGAAAACATTCGCATTGGGTACAAACTTCAAAATACACATAAGAACTCATACAGGAGAACGGCCATACAAATGTCAACTTTGCCACAAGAAGTTTATTTCTAGTAGTAATTTAAATCACCACGAACGTTGCCATCATCAATGCCAACCGTACAAATGTGAGCTTTGTCACAAATCGTTTAGATTGATCAGTCTTTTGAATGATCACGTATATACTCACATTGGTGAAAGACTACACAAAAGTGAAAGGTTTAATCAGGGTTTTGTACTGAGTGGTGTACTTAAAAATCATTCGACAACTCATGTTGGGTTTAAGCCATTCACAAGCGAAGTATTTCACAAAGAACTTGGAATGGGCGACCACTCGATGAGTCACGTTGGTTCCAATACAGAAGAAACACAACATCTGGAAGAATCTATGAGCCATACATCAACTGTTGCTTCTGAAATCGATTATCTTCCAGTGAAACAATACGGATGCGCTGTCTGTGATGCAACACTTGAAATTGAAAAAGAATTCATGGACCATTGCTATCAGACATGTTATTTTCCAGTAGACATTCACTTGCTGCTCGCGGGTCAAAGCAACCCGTAAAGAAAAGTCCTTCCATAATAAGCATCATACAGCATGCTTGCTGTGACAGAAATGCCGATGCTGTGGAGATTCTAAGTCTGTTTCTAATACAGTTTCAGACAATTCGTTTTTTAGGACGGGTTTTGGTATGCAAAACTCTGTGTTGTAGATTGACATAGTTTGCCTTATTATTTTATGTGTTTGGTTAGAACTTAATGCATTCTAAATGCATGGAATGAATTTAAGATGCATAGCCTGTTGTTTTCTTATACGAAAACTTATTGTGTGATGAAAAATTGCAAGTTGATCCATTATTACATAGTTTGATTATATTCTCAGAGAAGTATTTCCGAAAGGTATTGCATATGTCGAAGTTTGCAAATCGCAGTTTAATGCAGCTCTCCAGTTTACGCAATGATGCAAAGCATGTGGGGTGCGGTGGTCTAGTGGTGGCGTCATTGCCTTGGAGCCGGAAGGTCCGAGGTTCGAATCCACCTCCCCGCGTAAGGACCTTGGGCAAGTCCTTCACTCACAATTGCTCAGCGCTTCGGCGTGAAACTCCGATGCAGTGTCCGCTCTGCATCGGGAGCGCCTCTGAGTAGAGAGCTTGAAGGGGCGCTATAACAAGTACGCATACAAACAAACAAACATAGGCGGAGACTTGGAATATTTGTATCGCTTTTGCGATCCAAATAATTTACCATTTACTAGGTCTTAGCGTGGGTCCCATACAAGTCTGATCGATGAAAATAATATTTTAGGCCTACCTAAAGAGAAAAGGGATGGCTCAAAAGGTTTTGTGGTGAAATTTTAGCCCGATTGATGAATAATAATTGCTATTTAAATAGAAGTTGACTTGATAAAAAAACGAGTTGCTTAAATAGAAGCTGGTCTTGCCTGCATGAAAATACTGCATGTACTTAGAAAAATAAAGGTTGGATTGATAAAAGAAAGTCGTTCTTAATGAGAAATCGGATTGATGAATAGATGTTTAAATTGAATCTGGGATAATGAAATGAATTCATGATTTTTAAAGAGAAGCTGGATAGGTGAAAATAATTCTTATCCAAATAAAAGATAGATTTAATAAAGAGGTCATGCTTAAAGTAACCCGTATTTATGAAAATATTCACTGTTTAGAAAGAAGCTGGATTGATGAATATATCCCTAATCCCTATGCTCATGACCTTAGCGCGAAATAACAATGTTTATGTTTCATATTATAATAATAATTGGCTACTTTGTCTCATAGTATTTTAATTCAATTCGTTCATTTGGCATATCTGATAATTTAACAGTGTATTCTCAGAACAAAACTGAAACGAAAATTACATATATAGCAAACTATATTGAAAGTTCTGATATTTTATTCAAGAACATAAGTTTCATTACAACTGTTGATGATTTCACTGGATATACGAAATTTTAACAGATTTGCAATAAGAATATAGAAACCAATGCTGAATACGTGGTTAATGTTGTATAGACATGATGTGGAATAACCTAACAATAACTAGAATAAAAATGGACCAAGTGCATTATATTAAACAAAACTGTTATTCTACAGAGCTAAATATTGTTGAGAGTGTTTTCTTCTTGTCCAGTGTCATTTTCCGATAATGCCATTTTACTCTGTTCCATGATTAATTTCTGCACAATTGTTGTCGAACATCAAATTCTTCCTGAATTGACGATGGCCTCAATATTTCAATAATTTCCTTCAATAATTTGAAGAATTATTTTCCACAGAAGTCAAATCACTGAAATTAAGAGTCCTGTGTTATGCAATCGATAAACTGCAACGTATTTACCATTGCTCTCAATTCCCCAACCGACTGGAGAAATGTCTTGTTTTCTCACACAATTGAATTCACAGCGTTACAATGTCATGCTCCATATGAACTTTCCAATTATTTCGCCTTTTCTTGGCTACAGTGATTTTTTCCATGAGAGTCTGATGATTTCGGTATGACATTCACGTCTGCCTACTATATAAATTATGATCATATAAGATGGACATACTTTTATTTACTACAAAAGTAATACATATGCCTTCATATTTCAATGTCTGAAAATCCATACGTTAGCACACTGATATAACATTTTTGAGGCAATAATAATATGCACAATGACTGGATTGTATTCACGACACTATATGTCTTTTGTATGTGCACTTGTTATACCGCCCCTTTAAGTTCTCGCTACTCAGAGGCGCTCCCGAATGCAGAGCGGACACTGCATCAGAGTTTCACGCCAAAGTGCTGAGCAATTGTGAGTGAAGGACTTGCCCAAGGTCCTTATGCGGCGAGGTGGATTCGAACCTTCCGGCTCCAAGGCACGACGCCACCACTACACCACCGCACCCCACATGTTCAATTGTTCATCCTGTTGTCCATGCTTAAGGAAGGTAGTTGAAAAGTCGCATTTCAAAGAATTCCGCAAAAGTGTTTTTTGACGGATCTTCAGAATAGTGATGATTACAATGTTCCATTAATTCCTCTTCAATAGCAAACATTTCATCACACACTCCACAACCATGTGTTCTGGAAGTGAAAAAGCTTACATCAGTAACACCTTTCGAACAATTAGCGTCCATTGTATTTTCATCCGTACTGGGTCTCTTGCTCTGCTTAGAAGAAATTCTTTGATTTGATTCCATGTTTGGCACCTCTGAACTATCATCGTCATATCTTCTGGTCTTATCTGAAACCGTGTTATGATGTAATTCATCCACGAATAAAGTTTCTTCCCGACAAGTTTTCACCTTGGTGCCTTGACAAATATTCTCACCAAATATCTCACAATTTTTTGCCGCTCCACCATGGTGTGTATTCATGTGTTTTCTGAGATGACCAATTTCTTTAAATGACTTATGACATAATTTGCATATACACGACTTCTCTCCAGTGTGAGTTTGTGAATGACTGTGCAGACTGCTACTTTGTGAAAACGTTTGGTCACACAACTGGCAATCATACAGTTTTTCAACATGGTGGATTTTTCTATGGTACCGCAGACCACTTTGATGTGTATATTCTTTGCTACACATAATGCATTTGTGAGGTTTTTCTCCAGTGTGGGTTCTTGTGTGAACTACCAATTGACCCCTATGAATAAAGGCTTTGTGACAAACATTGCAAGAGTGTGGTTTCTCTCCAGTGTGGATCATTCTGTGGTCACGGAGGTGAGTTCTTGTCGAAAATGCTTTGTCACATTTGTTGCAACTGAAGGGTTTTGCTCCAGTATGAGTTCGTATGTGACTGTTCAAATTACTCTTATGAGAAAAGGTTTTGTCACATAAATTACACTTGTATGGCCTCTCTCCAGTGTGGGTTCTTGTATGGTCATTCAGATCACCCTTCTGCAAAAATGCTTTTGCACAGATATTACAAATGTAAGGTTTCACTCTCTTACCTGAATGAGTTTTCATATGGAAAATCAGACTATTTCTATCTGAAAATGCTTTGCCACATTTGATGCATATGTATGGGTTTTCTCCAGTATGAGATCTTATATGAGCATTGAATTTATTCTTTTGCATAAATGATTTAGGGCATAAGCTGCACTTGTAAGGTTTTTCTCCAGTGTGGACTCTTTTATGGTATTGCAGACTACTTCCATATGCAAATTCCTTGTTACAAATATTGCATTTGTAAGGTTTTTCTCCAGTGTGGGTTCTTGAATGAATATCCAACTGATTCTTATCAATAAAGGCCTTGCGACATAAATTGCAAGAGTATGGTTTCTCACCAGTGTGAGTCCTTCTGTGGCCATTGAGATGAGTCTTTTGTGAAAATGCTTTGTCACATATATCGCATATGAACGGTTTTTCACCGGTATGAGTTCTTGTATGAACATCCAGAACTCTCCGTTCTCCAAATGCTTTCTGACATATATTACACATAAATGGTTTATCTCCAGTGTGGGTCTTTTTGTGTAATTCTAGATGGGCATTTCGTGCAAATGCTCTATGACATATGTTGCAAATGTAGGGTTTCTCTCTGGTATGAGTTTTTTTATGGCTACTCAGATGACTTTTATCTGAAAATGCTCTGTGACACAGATTGCATGTGTATGGTTTCTCTCCGGTGTGCGTTCTTTCATGTAAATGCAGATGACCTTTCTGTGAAAATGCTTTACCACATAGATTACATATGTATGGTTTCTTTCCAGTGTGAGTTCTTCTGTGTACATTCAGGCTGCATTTTTGTGCAAATGCCTTGTCACACATATCGCAAATGTAGGATTTCTCTCCGGTATGAGTTTTTTCATGCCAATCCAGATATCTTTTTTCTGAAAATGCTTTGTGGCATATGCTGCACATGAAAGTTTTATATATAGTTTGTGTACATCCATGAACACTCAGAGAACTTTTACTTGCAAATGCTTTGTTGCATATGTTACAAATGTATGGTTTCTCTCTGGTATGAGTTTTTATATGGCTATCCAGTTGACTTTTATCAGCAAATGCTCCGTGACACATATTGCAAATGTAGGGTTTCTCTCCGATGTGGGTTCTTTCATGTAAACGCATATGACATTTATTTGCAAATTTTATGCTTTACCACATGAATTACATATGTATAGTTTCTCTATGATATGAGTTTTCGCATCATGGGTATCAAGACTACTTTTGGATACATTTTTTTTCTGCATAATTTACAGTGTTATGGTTTCTCTTCAGTGTGTATTCTGATGTGTTGTCTGAAAGAATGGTCTGCAAAGGCTTTATCACAGAAATTGCACATGTATGGTTTTCTTACAGTTTCTGTTCTTTCATGAGTTTCCTCTGCAGATTTGATTTACAAAAGTTTTGACACATAAATTGTTTCTATTTTCCAGCTTGTTTGCATGTATTCCGATGTAACAAATATAGATCAAACGTCCTTGCTGATGTATTTTAGCACCTTTAGTTCAAACTTGAAAATTTATGAGATCTAAAACCACATTTATACACCAATTACTGGTACATTAGTACTTTGAGTTATTGCAGTTGGAATCTATGTATTATCCGAATAAGAGGGAAGAATTGAAGATTATAGAGAAGCTGATACTGCTGTGATATTGTTCGCTTCATCTTTCTTAGTATCTGCATAAGAGGGCAGGTGACAAACTTTTTGTTGTTGTACCGTACTTAACTAACAGTTGACCTCATTAATTTTAGTAATACACAAAAGAATGCATAATATGTGATGAAGTGAAGAACAAGCAAAAAAAATGAAAGAAAAACTTATACGGTGTTAATGATAACAACATGATAAGGTCAACAAGCGTTGGCATCAATCAAAACTTGACAAACACAACATTCATTCATTCATTATTAGAATTTATATAGCGCCTTTTCAAGAAACTACTCAGAGGCGCTCCCAGCCCAGCCACGACTAAAGAAAAAAGATTTAAGAGACTTGAGAAATAAGGATTGACTGGTCAGGTGGAGGAGATGGAGGTTTGGGGGGGGTCATTCCAGATTGACGGCCCCACAACCGAGAAGGCTCGGCGCTGTCTGGTAGCTAAGCGAGCCCGTGGAACAAGCAGTTGTCCCCTCGCAGCGGAGCGAAGAGCCCGACGCGCTTCAATGTCAGAGACTGGACGACAGAGGACGCGCAGGTAAGATGCTATAACACATGAGAGAACCAAAAGAGAGCCCAAACTTCGAAACTTGCAACATTAGATGTTTCAGTGTTATGCATATCATTGAAAGCCAAAACTGACATTTCCAATATCTAAATTTTAGGTGGGTGCCCACATCGATTAGTTCTGACATTGTATGTTAATAAATGCATTATTTCATTTTGACATTATTTCACTAGGAGATAAAACACCCAAAAGCACCCCCCCCCCCCTTACTAAATATGGCTTTGTGATGGACCAGAATCATTGTTTTGAAGGGTGTCACGACAACTCGTCCAACGACAACTCGTCCAACGACAACTCGTCCACGGACAACTGGTCCACCGACAACTGGTCCACTGAAATAGAAGCCGGATTAACGAGAAAGCGCTTGAGAAATGGAAGCTGGATGAAAGTTCTTTATTTACGAAATAGGAGCTGGGTTTATGAAAAAAAGTCTAATAGTTTTCTTGCTTAAATAGAAGCTGAATTGACGATTTTCATCACATGTCTCAACATGCATCCAGCTTCTATTTCAGATAGAAAAAAAACTTGATCCATCTTCCATTTCTTAAGCGGTTTTTTATCAATCCAGCTTCTATTTCACCTGTAAAAACCTTCATCCAGCTTCCATTTCTCAAGCGTTTTCTCATTAATCCGGCTTCTATCTCGGTGGATGAGTTGTCGGTGGACCAGTTGTCCGTGGACGAGTTGTCGTTGGACGAGTTGTCGGTGGACCAGTTGTCGTGGAACCGTTTTGAAGTTATCATCAAGGATGCTAGTGAAGGCATGAATTTAATGACGACACGTGAAAGTAGGCAGTTGCAACTTATATGAATCGCGTAGGTTAAGTAAGGGCAATCCTGTCAACGGCGGTGTTTAATTATTTCACTGTATTTTATATTGTGTAAAGCCTACATAGTCCGTGTTTTCAGCGTCTCACCGTTTAAAAATTATAAATTCCATGAAAATTATTTGCTGACGAAATAGAAGCGGGATTTAGCGCGTGAGGGTCGGTTAGGGCTCAGGTTAGGCGTCGTGAGGGTCGGTTAGGTCTCAGGTTAGGCGTCGTGAGGGTCGGTTAGGGTTAGTTTTAGGGTTAGTGGTCATTCTGCTGAAATTGAAGCTGGATTGATGAAAATGTTCTTGCCTGGCTAGAGCTGGATTGAGGAAAAAAATTGATATCTAAATAGAAGTTGGATAGCAACTATTGAATGACGCAATTGACAGAAATTATTTCGACGCTGAAAACATTACTTTTCGGGGCAAAACTCCGAACTCCGGTCCCAAATTATATCACAGCATTTTTCTCATTGTCACTTCACAAGCCGTTCACCAACTAATAAATATTGTAATTGGCGCACAGAATTTGCAGATAACTGCCGAAAACGATTCATCTAGAACGACAACTGGTCTACTGACCAATGATCTAGCGCTTGAGAAATGGAAGTTGGATGACAGTTTTTAGAGGTGAAATGAAGATTGGATTGATGAAAAACGCAAGAGAAATGGAATCTGGATGATTATTCTTTTACAGGTGATATAGAAGCTGAATTGACGAAAATAACGCATAATAATTAAAAGCTGGACGAAGGTATTTCTAGATCTGAAATAGAAGCTGGATTTATAAGAAAACCGCTTAAGTAATGTAAGCTGGATGAGGGCATTTTTATATCTGAAATTGAAGCTGGATTGACTAAGATAACAGGCGATAAATAGAAGCTGGATGAAGAATTGAAGGTATTTTTAGATTTGAAGTAGAAATGGGTGCATGTTGCAATGATGTTGGAATACATTCAGGAATGAAAATCATCAATCCAGCTTCCATTTAAGCTATAAATGTACTGGTAAACAAAATGGCCTCAATACTGACGTCATTTTTGCTCTTTTCGGATATATTATTATTAACGTTAACTAAACACCGCCGTTGACAGGATTGCCTAAGTAAGTATATGAATGACGAACGAAATCAGGATGTGCGGTAAAAATATTTATAGTAGAAGTGATGAGACAACTTTGTTATAGTAGATGTAGACGGTGAGTAAGCAATTAAAATAGCGCTATAATATTTTAAATCAAATTATGATCCTGCAAGTATTGGGACTATGGGATTATGGTAGGTTCCAATGTGCAGAGGGCAATCTGAAACCTTTTACACAGGACCTAAAACGGTCTTGTCAAAGTAATAATTATACTTTTTAATATGCCAAAAATATTATATCCTTACAGACAGCAATTTTTCTATTGACGACACAAATTGAAGGAAACGAGAACACCAGCCATTTGCCTTTTCCTTTGTCAATTGTCAGTGATTCTAAAATGGCTTTTACGGAAAAATCCTTCGAGAGCACGAAGTCGGAATAGCGACGCTACTATCCTCTAGCGATTAATTGCAAACTCATGCTGGTGTCACGACAACTCGTCTACCCACAAAATTTAATGGTCTCCGGACAATATTCGTCTAACGACAACTGGTCTGCTGACAACTGATCAAGCTCTTGAGAAATGGAAGCTGGCTGACAGTTTTTAGAGGTGAAATTGATGTTGGAATGGTGAAAAAACGCAAGAGAAATGGAATCTGAATGATGGTTCTTTTACACATGAAATAGAAGCTGGATTGACAAAAATAACGCATGATAAATAAAAGCTGGATGCAGGCATTTCTAGATCTTCCATTGAAGCAAGATTATTTTCATCAATCTAGCTTCTATTGAAGCAAGAAATTGTTTTATCAATCCAGCATCCGTTTAAGCAAGAATATTTTCAACAAACCAGCTTCCATTTGAGCAAGAACATTTTCATCAACCCAATTTCAATTTATGCAAGAATATTTGCATAAATCCAGATTCCATTTAGCGACAATTCTTTTCATCGATCCAAATTACATACTTCGGACCACTGTTTTATAGTATGACCACTTTCATGCAACCAGAGGGAGGTTTGTCCAACATGGGTGGTTGGATTTTCCGTTTTTTTTGTCCATGGGCATTTTTGTCCTCAGTGTGGGGGAAATGTGCTACACTCCTTGTATCGTGGCGAGCAACCACTTGGCCAAATCAGTCAGCGACTGCAAAACACATACGCACACGCGGTTACATGCTTCATCCACAGCGCATGCTCACACACAGTTCTACAGAATTCTATAATAGGACGGGGCGTCGTTACAGTTTATCACAATAAAATCAGCCAAAAGTAATATGGTACACGACCATTTGGTATGTGTCTAAGTAGGCTGTGCTGAAGCGAAGGATGCCTCAAATGTTCTCTGATGTCCGGCAAGCGCAGGTCAATGTCGCTCTGCTGAATGTTGTCACTCGATGTGTATTAGTATCATCATCATCATCATCATCATCATCACCACCACCACCACCACCATCATCGTCGTCATCATCATCATAATTACATGGTGTAGGCCTAAATATTAGCACATTCAATCAAGCAATTTTAGAAAATATATGTCTTTAACATTTTTTCTATTGATGTCTGTGCTTAACGCAAGTAGCCTAAAAGCATTTATTATTGTTGTATCCTTCTCTTTACAATAGTAATAGATGTGCCACAGCATTTTCATAACTGAATTTCATAATACCGGTAATAGGCATCAACATTCGCATATTCAAAACAGCAATATTGAGCTTACAATATCATTTCTCTCAGGTATATACTGTTTTCAGCACCTAAGGAAAAACTGTTTGGGGCACTTTTTCAGAGAACTATTGTTTTAAGAACATTCAACTGCACACTAAAGAAACGTGGGATCTGAAAATTAATAGTTGACAACAGTAGTAACAAAATCGAAAGCTGATAAAAATTTCTCTCAGATTCATACTCTTCTTGTCTGTGTTTAAGGAAAGTAGTCTAAAAGTCGCAATTCAAAGAATTCCCCAAAACTGTTTTCAGACAGATCTTCAATGCAATGATGACTACAATGTTCCATAAATTCCTTTTCAATAGCAAACATTTTATCACACACTCCGCAACCATGAGTTCTGGAAATGAAACATTTTTCATCAGCAGTACCTATCGAATGATAAGCATCTATTCTATTTCCATCTACTTGATTCGATTCCATTATTAACAAATCTGAAACATTATCGTTGCATCTCTTTCTCTTGTCCAAAAACGTGCTTTGACGTAACTCATCCAGATATGATGTTTCTTCTCTATGAGTCTTCAACCGGGTGCTTTGGTATATACTCTCATGAAAAATCTCAACATTTTTTGCCGTTCCACCATGACGTGTATTCATGTGGGTTCTGAGATGACTATTTTGTGCAAATGACCTTTGACATAATTTGCACATATATGGCTTCTCTCCAGCGTGTGTTCCTAAATGACTGAGCAGATTGCTCGGTTTTGGAAACGTTTTGTCACATAACTGACATGCATATGGTTTCTCAATAGTGTGGGTTCTTTTATGGTATTGTAGACTACACCCATGCGCATATGATTTCCTACACAAATTGCATTTGAAAGGCTTTTCTCCAGTGTGTATCGTCGTATGACTTTCTAGTTCACTTCTACGAATAAATGCTTTGTTACATACATGACAAGAATGTGGTTTCTCTCCAGTGTGGATCTTTTGGTGGCGATTGAGATGAGACTTTTGTGAAAACGCTTTGTGACATATATTGCAAATGTAGGGTTTCTCTCCGGTATGAGATTTTTTATGCATATCAAGAAGACTTTTTGTCCCAAACGCTTTGTGACATATATTGCACATAAATGGTTTCTTTCCTGTGTGGGTCATTTTGTGCATATCCAGAGTGGCATTTTGAGAAAATGCTCTACTACATATGTTGCAAATGTAAGGTTTCTCGCCAGTGTGAGTTCTTTGGTGCACATTAAGACTATTTTTATGTGCGAATGCCTTGTCACATAAATTACATATGACTGTATGGTTTCTCTCGTGTATGTGTTTTCATATGGATGTACAGTATACTTTTCAATGCAAATTTGCTGTGACATAAACTACAATTGTATGGTTTATCTCCAGTGTGGGTTCTTTTGTGTGCATTCATTTGCGCTCTCCCCACAAATGCTTTGTCACATATATTGCAAAGGTATGGTTTCTCTCCAGTATGAGTTCTGCTATGGATTTTCAGCTGACTTGAAGTTGAAAATGATTTGTGACATGTATTGCAGGCATATCTTTTCTCTCCAGTGTGAGTCCTTTTGTGTCCATACAAAGATGAAAATGCAAACGTTTTACTACATAAGTCACACTTGTATGGTCTTTCTCCAGTGTGTATTCTTTTGTGTACATTTAGATAATATTTACCAACAAATGCTTTGCCACATAGATTGCACACGCATGCTTTCTCTCCAGTATGAGTTCTGTGATGACTATTCAGTTCACCTGAATTTGAAAAAGCCTTGTGACATGTACTGCAAGTATATCGTTTCTCTCCAGTGTGTGTTTTTCTGTGGCTGTTTAAGGTACTTCTAACCGCAAATGTTTTACTACACAAATTGCACCTGAAGTTTCTTTCTCCAGTGTGCATTCTTATGTGATCTCTGAGGTAACAACTGTACGCAAACACTTTGCCACATAAATTGCACATGTGTCGTTTCTCTCCAGATTGCGTTCTTTTAAGAGTTTTCATTATTGATTTGCTTAAAAAATGCTTAGCCACATGAATTGCTCATGTAGGCTTTTCTCCAGCTCCGTCCTTAAATGTAATCTTGTAATTTGCAAATATAATATGGACAGCTCTTTTAAAAAAATCACTTTGTGCAGTCTTTTCTCGTTTTAGTTACGCTGGGCAACTGAGATCTAAAACAAAGTAAACACGTTATAAATGAACCAGTTATAGGCCTATTATCACTCAGCTGGAATCTGAGTATTATGTGTCTGAAAGAGGAGCAAGAATGGAATACCCAGAAGCAGATAGTTCTGTAATATTTTGAACTTTATCTTTTCTGGTCACATCATAGGAAGGTAGGTTGTTCATTCACACAGATATGGTCAGTCTATGCACTCGTTCCTTTCCGCTAAGGTCTGCTATAGTGAAGCCTACTTTTCCGCTCCAGAATGCATTTACACAAATCCCAATACGAATGGCATCGTAAAAATATTTAAAACATGATTTAGCCATGTTTTAGTCGTTCATCCAACATGTAATTCAACTATAACACAGTTCGGTTACCCATCCAACTTCTACTTCAATTAAAAATATTTTGATCGTTCATCCAGCCTCTAGTTTTATGGAAATAATATAGCATATAACTCTGGTTTCTTCGCTCATCCAACTTATATTTCTGTTAATGAATATGCTCACCCAACTTCTAATGATTCTGCAATACGTCAGCAGTAAACTCATGCACTCATGCATCGATCATCCAACTTCCAGATTAAAGAAGCTGATTTGACGAAATTAGCGCTTGAGAAATAGAAGCTAAATGAAGGTATTTAATGGCTGAAATAGAATCAGGAATAACAAAATTAATGCTTGAGAAATGGAAGCTGGATCAAGGTATTTTATGGCTGAAATAGAAGCTGAATTGACGAGATTAACGCTTGATAAATGGAAGATGAAGGCATATTTGTGCCTTTAATAGAAGCTGGATTGACGAAATTAGCGCTCGAGAAATGGAAGCTGGACGTGAAAGCGTTATTATAGTAAATCCAGCTTCTATTTCGCCTATTCGGAACCTTCATCCAGCTTCTATTTCTCAGACGTTAATTTCGTCAATCGAGCTTCTAATCAAGACACAAAATACCTTCCTCCAGCTTCGAATTCTCGGCAATCCTGTCAACGGCGGTTTTAAATTATTTTCAGCGTCGAAATAATTTATGTCAATCGCGTCATTCAATAGTTGCTATCCAACTTCTAATTAGACAACAATTTTTTCGTCAATCCAGCTCTAGTTAGGCAAAAACATTTTCATCAATCCAGCTTCACTTTCAGCAGAAAGACTGCACTAACCCTAGAACTAACCCTAACCGACCCTCACGACGCCTAACCTGAGCCCTAACCGACCCTCACGCGCTAAATCCCGCTTCTATTTCGTTAAGCGTTAATTTCGTCCATCCAGCTTCTAATTAGTAAAATACCTTCCTCCAGCTTCCAATTCTCAAGCGTTAATTTCGTCAATCCGGCTTCTATTTAAGCCATAAAATACATTCAACCAGCTCATATTTTTCAAGCGTTAATTTCGTCAATCCAGCTCCAATTTAATGCAGCACATTTTCATCAATCCAGCTTCAAGTTAAGCAAGAACATTTTCATTTGTCCAGCTCGCATATACCCGAATCCCAAGCCGTATAGCAATGTGAAAATATTTAAAACATGTTTTAGTCATTTTTTCATCGCTCATGCAACTTCTAATTCTACTATATCACAGTTTTGTTATTCATCCAACTTCTACTTCAACGAAAAATATTTTATCGTTCATCCAGCCTCTAGTTTTACGGTTAAAATTTAGCACAATATCATGATTTCGTCGCTCATCCAACTTATAATTCTGATAATTAATGTCCTCATCCAGCTTCTAATGATACTGCAATACGTCAGCAGTAATATCATATTTTCATCGTTCATCCAACTTCCAGTTTACGGAAATAAAATATCTCTGAAGTGCTATACGGCTTGGGATTCGGGTATATGCGTCCAGCTCCACTTCATTTAATCGTGAACCAGTTGTCGGTGAACCAGTTGTCTGTGAACCATTTGTCGTGACACCGTTTCGTACTCATCACCTTGTCACCTTGAGCTTTCAGTTCATTGAACTCTAGCGACCGTCATGACAAGTAACCCTCTGATTGTAAATGTAAACTTAAGGTTCATTATTATGTAAGGTATTGAGATGATAATCGTCAACTTAAACTTGCATGTCTACGGCAGTTCTGTGATTCTGTAATTCACGGCGCAAAATTTTCACGCGGCATAGTTTCCAGTTTCCTTTGTCAATAGTCTAAAATGGCCGCTGCCAAAAAACAACTATCGACAACAAGAAGTCAGATTAACCCATTAGTGCCCAAAGTGGTAAAACCCAACAAACGAAGTTGTGTTTTCAGTAATCTCATCAACTTGGTGCAGTAACATGGCTGATAACTTATTTATTGATTCCTGCTACATTAAGAGTACTTTCCATACTGTCCGTTTTAAAGGACGTCGGGCACTAGCCCAGTGCTTAGGTTGCCATTGAGAATTAAGCCTTCTTCTTATGTCATACAAAGCTTGGTGAATGTTTTTGATGATTTGCAACATCTATTTACTTCATTAGCTAATTATCTTCATTTACCTGATGTCAAGTGCAGGGCACCAGCTTATTCACGAGCGTTTCATGTATTGTGATAGTACTTGTGGCTCTAAGGATAAAGGTTTCCATCAAATTTCTCAAGCCTTGCAATGGCAGTTTGTGTTTCCTAGTACAATCCAATGATTGTTACCATCGCATTGTACATCAGGCTTACAGGACTGCAGCAGTACGTTGACCTTGGGTGGATGGTACGCCAAGCACTTGAGTACTGGATGGTACGCCCTGACCCTTGTGTACACTTACATGTGTTGCCTTGAGTCAAACGTCTGCTGCCTTGGTAAACTTTGTAAGAGATACCAAGCTATGTCACACAGGTAGACTGACTGGACATCACAATTTCCGTTGCCTGATTCATATCATGTTAGCATCGCGCCTATCTTACATATCAACACATCGCCCATGCCTTGATTGTAGAGAAGGGGCATGGAAGTTTGAAAAACAGACATGGCTTTCTTCTGGCTGTGTGACTATCCCTGCACACGACCCTCGTCCACCATTCTAAAAGTTCGTGCACTGAAGACTAACTATAATAGGCCTACTAGGATTATGTTCTATACAGGGTGGGCGCATCTTGAACCAAGTGCAAAACAGAGGAAATCAGAAACGAGCCAAAGACTACGTCGGCCGAGGAGAGGACGGACAGGGATTGAGTCCGGTCTCCTCTCGGGAGGGGGGGGTAAAAGTTTCTTACAACACAGCGATCACGCCAGCAAATAATCAGTATAGTGCGGCGTGATACTAGTTCTTTGCACCTGGCTGCTATGGGTTTCAAGGTAAATTGACCTGTGTACATGTTCCTCAAGTACAGGCTCCTTCATTACATGCCCCACCGTACCCAAACTCATGTCAGAAGTGCAAAAGTCTACAATATTCATGTCAAAATAGTGAGTCGCCAGTCTGAATAAACTGTAGGCTGATGCTTTCTTCATATTACAAGTTATGCAACGACGGTGGTAATTGCTGGAACAATAGCGCATAGAGATTTACTGCAGGAAACGTCATCTCTGGGCTAGTGCCCGACGTCCGTTATAACGGACGCTTACAGTCATTGCAATCGAAATTTCCTTTGGAAAACTTGGGATAATATTTTGTCAGGATATTGACCAATATGGCTACTACAAACAACATTTACACTTTCTCTAAATTCCTCCTCGTTCAATACCAAACATAAATATAGTAGGCCTAGCTAAGGGTAGCGAGGATTTTAGACATGCTGCAATAGACACATTAGCACAAGCAATAAAATATTTATAATCCACATAATCCGGCAATCAAAATAGTGGAATTTGTAGCCAATTGACCCACCAATTAAAAAAAATAGTGATGACTATATTATACAGTTAGCTCTAATTTTGGCAACGTGTTTTCTGAGCGTCCTTTATAACGGACGTCGGGCACTAATGGGTTAACGAGTGCTAAGTCCTCTAGCGATTATTTATTATACCATACCACTGAAAGCCACTGTCGCTTGTAAATGTCAGGCCTATTACTGTGGTAATCGTAATATCAAAAGTTGTTAGCGCCATTCGAAAGCCAAGCGCTGGACACCAGCGTATTCATATTGTTTTGCTTGTGAGATTTCATAAACTTTTCTTGTATGCTTCACTGTTCGGCTAATGCAATGAAATGCCCAATTATACGCGTGTCTGGTAAAAAGATATAAGCTACATAGCCTACTTAGTGAAGCGTAGTATACGAATACAAGTAGCACACAAGAGTAGATTTCTTGACTAGGTGCTTTATGAATCCACGTGAGTAACCAGCTAAGCACGGTGCTCTGAGACAGAACTTACATTGTTCCTTCCTTTCATCGTCTACTCTGCAACGACAATTCTGTTTTAGGCCTACTGCATGCAACTCTTCATAAACCCGGTGAGTGAGTTTCATTTTTTTTAAAGTGTTCCTCAAATTTTCCTAAATTCTCTAATTTCCGAAATAATTATAGCCTTTTGTCTGAATCCCTTTGTGTAAAATCTTTTTCAAACTCGCTGCCATGACCGACCAACCACCTTCATTCTACGCTCCAATGCATTCATTAACCCTTAAACACCGTCGAGGTAGTGAATGGTAGTTGATTTTAACTAGTGCTTCGCCACTAGACGGTAGTGAATGGTAGTACGGCGCTCCATATATAATGACGTACTTTGGCCAATGAAATTTATTATGTTTTGATGACTTTACGTCATGTGGGCCTAGATACTATATTTAGGCATATAAATAAGTGGAGGATCCCCTTAAAATTTGCATTTTATTACGTAAATCGACGAATCAAATCGGACATTTATCTCGCATATTTACTTGGAAAAAAATGGCGACGAAGCGATCGCGTGGACGTTCCGACGCTGAAATAAGGCCGAATGTTCGATGAATTAGGTTCGAATTCTGGCTGTATTTTGACGAATATGAGAATAAAAACTTGTCACACGGTTCAAATGACGACTATAAAGTGGCTTTGGCTGAGGAAAATTCCGACATTGACACCGACTTTACCAATATAATTCGGTACGCACGCTGTGAGCGTGAAAGTGGGTCGTTTTTATCGGATGATTATGACTTTGGGGCAATAGACCGGACTGAACAGGTATCGGAATTTCCTGTTTCTTCCCTAACTATACCATTTACCGGCATCTGTGGTGGTCCAACCTATGATGCACCATTTTTGGATTTTTTCCCTCTATTTTCTTAGATGAGCAATTTTACAATGTTGGGTCTAAATACTAAAAAATTATAACTCCATCATTTATAAAGATATATTCAAAATTGTTTTGGTATTTTGACCGGCATTAATTTCTGCACATCCTGCATGCTCAAACTAAATATATTGTCAAAGAGAATATTTTCATATTGGTGCTTGAACATGAAAAAGTGACAAAATTGGGGAGGGGTATAATTTTGGGCAACTTAGGGTACCCTCAAATTTTTCTCCACAAAACTGAACAGACAGGAGAAAAGAGAACATAATGTGCTAAAGAACAGTGGTTACAAAATGTCCATAGGCCAAGAAATAACTGAGATATCACAAATTCAAAAGTTTTCAATATCCTTATTATTATTTTCACTTTTACGACTTGGGTCTAAATACTAAAAAAATTATAGCTTCCTCATTTATCAAGATATATTCAAATTTGGTTTTGTGTTTTGACTGGCATTCATTTCTGCATATCTTTCGTGCTCAAACTAAATATGTTGTCACTGAAAATATTTTAATATAGGTGCTTGAACATGCAAAAGTGAAAAAATTTGGGGAGGGGTCTAATTTTGGGCAACGTAGGGTACCCCCAAATTTTTGGGGGCTAAAACTGGACGGATAGATGGGACGAGGAGATAAAATGCTAAAGAACAGTGGTTACATTATGTCTCTAGTCCAAGAAATAACTGAGATAGCACAACTTCAAAAAAAATTGTTTATAGGCTGTTTTATGGTAAAAATGTCTAGGCGTCAGGGTCTAGGTGACAAGACTATGCTACTCGTCTGTTAAGGGTTAACGCTCCTCCTTCTTCTCCTTCTCATCTGCCTCAGCTGCCTCACGGCCAATGCTTCCTACTCCCATCACCCACGCCAAGCCTTAGTCTCATACAGTGGCGGTTCTAGAGTTTTTGAACTGGGGGGGCTAAAAGTTGCCTTTGCCCCTCCCTCCCCAAGGTCTATATCTCGATACTGCTGAGTCTATTGACCCCGGTTGCCCGTTGCAGCATTCTGTTGACATGAAAAATTATATTATCTGGCTGACATTCCAGATGCCTAAAATTAATAAAAATAATTTATAAATTGCAAATGAAATAAATACATTTATAGCATAATTGTCTGTCAGACAGTAGGCTAAAAGTACAGGTTGCATAAAAAATACATAAAAATACTTGAAAATGCGAAAAAATGAAGAATAAAATGGGGCTTTCTAGAAAAAACATGAATAAAAACACTAAAACGATTGTTTACAATTGCACTTTAACACATAATAATTATTTTTGTTACATTTTAAACTGATGTATACATCATGTATGGATGTACCGTTGCTGTCTTATGGCTAGGGTCTGCTCATATGCATATCATAACTGTTTTAAAACTGTTCTTTTCAGCTTGGGTCAGGAGCGCTCCTGAGTAGTAACCTTGACGGGCGCTATATAAATCTTCATAGTGAATTAATATAGTGTATCTTAGAAGAACAATGAGATATATATTTGAAATATATTATATATCTTAAAATGCACCATCATGATTGTCAAAATTAAAATAAACTTTGACGTGCAGAGAAGACAGTATGCTATACGAGACTTGTCCCTAAACAGAAGTCCAGAGTTCATGCACTACTAAGCATGCCTATGAATGCCATTCTCAAGTTTGAAGTTTTGAGCCCGCACATAGGAGCAAGCCTGAGGTCACTTGACCCTGAAAAGTTACACCTTTTATCTCCTACCTTTGCTGTCATTACATCACTTTTTTTTTCTAAGCAACTTCTTAGCCAGAAAGCACTTAATAATACCAATGATACATAATGAAACTGAGAAATATTATTGACAATTAGTTAGAAACCTTTCTGGAAAATGCTCACTTTCTTAATTTCTTGTTTTACATTTTTCAAGCTCTTGCTAGAAATCTAACATTGTGTTTGACAATTGCCCCTCCAGTTTACATACCTGCCGTAGGATTATCTATGCTGTCGAAAACTTCATCATTAACTCTTCAGCTTTTCTCTTTTTGTTCTCACAATGAATTCATCCATTTATAACAATGACCATATATGCGTGCTCCAAACGGATTCTAGTACACACTGTTCAGTAGGCTATACACAATTGCACATATTATACAGTATACACTATTGTACACCGTGTACACGTGTACACGGTACTGAGACCTAGCCTGCCCTTCTTGTCTGGCCATCCATGCTGCTGATGCTGGCGCATCCATGGCCTGCTGCCCTCCCCCGCCGTCTTCCTCTGCTAATGTCTGACAGACAATTAATGGGCATCACCCCAGTATACAAGGTCATCAGGTGCTGGGGAATGGCTCAACCCACGACCCTCTGAATTCAGGTCGTGCCTAATCTCGGCCGCAGGGCCGCTCAAGCAGTTATCTGTTCATCGCTTTAATCTTCCTGAACACCCATGGGTCTTCGTAGTCACAGGACAGCTATTAGTAGAGATAGACATGTGCCAGCATCTGAGCAAGCACTCTGATTGGAGAAGCAGTTCAGGAGTACATGGAAACTGTGATATTGCTATGTAGCCTGTTACAGGACCCAAGCTTTACAGCGAAACGTGTAGCAGATGAAAATCATTCAAGTCACTTGATCTATGGAAAGTGCCCTTAAAAGGGATTGGGAGGCCTTGTTACCAACAGGCAATGTATTGTTTGACTAACTAAATGTTAAACTGCGGGGGCTAAAATGTGCTTAGGGGGGGGCTAGGAAAATATAGGGGGCTAACTTTCCATCTGGGGGCTACAGCCCCCCAGCCCCCCCGGTAGAACCGCCACTGGTCTCATAGTGTTTGTTTCAATGTTTGCTTCATTCTCGTAAAAACTGGAACGAAAATAACACAATAGTAAACAGAAAAAGACAGTGAAACCGATTATATTAATAAAGTAATTAGCAGTTCAGTTGCTCATGGTCTCATTGGTTAGAAGAAATTTGCAAAAACATAGACTTCAACACTGGATAAAATATTTAACGTCCTTTACACAAGTTGTGGAACAAAATAACAATGATTGCTGAGAGTGTCTATTTAGACACACACTCATCTCATCATTCCAGCTTCTATTTCCAATCATCTTGAATGGTTGTAGAATTTCACATTCTTTCTGAAATGACTATGGCATTCCATTATCGCGATAGTTCATTTCGTATGCGGACGTTTCGTCTACGACCTTCACGTCTGCATTCAATAACCATTCAATAAGACGGACATACTCCTACTCATTACAAAAGTAATACATGTCCCTTCGTATTTGAATGTCTAAAAATGCACACCAATAGTAGTAGATACTAGCACATCAGAAATAGCAATTTCGAACTGATATATCTCGTAGTTTGTCCGTGCTTAAGGAAAGTAGCCTAAAAGCCGCAATTGAAAGACTTCCTCAAAAGTATTTATCAAAGGATTTTCAGAGTAGTGATGATCACAATGCTCCACCAATTCCTCCCCAAGAGCAAACATTTCATCACACACTCCACAACCATGGGTTCTGGAAATGAAGTACTTTATGTCTGCAGTACCAACTGAATGACCGACATCCATTCTATCATCAGCTGAACTTGACTTTTTGCTCTTTTTAGGAGAAAATTGATTCAATTCCATTGTTAAGAACTCTGAACCATCGTCGTCGTATCTGTTGGTCTTGCACGACGTTTTTCTTTTGCGTAATTCCTTCATGAACAATGTTTCCTGTCTGTGAGTACAAATCTTGGTGCCTTGAAATATACTCTCATCAAATAATATGTTATCGTTTTTTGTCGCTCCACCACAGTGTGTATTCATGTGCCTTCTGAGATGACCACTGTGCGCAAATGACCTTTGACATAATTTGCACATATATGACTTCTCTTTAGTGTGAGTTTTTGAATGCCTCAGCAGATTGCTACTACAGGAAAACGTTTTCTTACATTGCTGGCAACCGAATGGCTTTTCTCCAGTGTGAGATCTTTTATGAATATCCAGTTTACCCTTTTTTGTGAATGATTTTTGGCATAGGCTGCACTTGTATGGTTTTTCTCCAGTGTGGGTTCTTTTATGCACTTGTAGATAACTCCCTAGCGCAAATGATTTCTTACACAAAGTGCATTTGTAAGGTTTTTCTCCAGTGTGGGTTCTTGTGTGAACTACCAATTGACCCCTCTGAATAAAGGTCTTGTGACAAACATTGCAAGAGTATGGTTTCTCTCCAGTGTGGTTTCTTTTATGGTATCGCAGGCTACTGCCAGAAGCAAACAATTTGTTGCACACATTGCATGTATAAGGTTTTTCTCCAGTGTGGGTTCTTTTATGACATTGCAGACTATTTCCATGTGCAAATGTCTTGTTACAAATATTGCATTTGTAAGGTTTTTCTCCAGTGTGTTTCCTTGTGTGAATTTTTAACTGATTCCTATGAATAAAGGCTTTATGACATACATTGCAAGAATGTGGTTTCTCTCCAGTGTGGGTCCTTCTATGGACTCTGAGATGAGTTCCCTGCGAAAATGCTTTGTCACATATATCGCATATGAACGGTTTTTCACCAGTAGGCCTATGAGTTCGTATATGAGCATCCAGACTTCTGCGGACTTCAAATGCTTTCTGACATAAATTGCACCCAAATGGTTTCTCTCCAATGTGGGTCTTTTTGTGTAAATCCAAATGGGCATTTCGAGAAAATGCTCTATGGCATATGTTGCAAATGTATGGTTTCTCTCCGTTGTGAATTTTTGTATGTCTATTGAAATGACCTTTTTCTGAAAATTCTTTGTGACATATATTGCACTTGTATGGTTCCTCTTCAGTGTGTATTCTGATGTGCTCTCTGAGATAACAACTGTCTGCAAAGGCTTTGTCACAGATTTTGCACACGTGTGGCTTTTCTATGTATTGTAGTCTTTTACAAGTTTCCATCTTAAAAAGCTTTGTCATATAAATTACTCCTGTTGTAGGCTTCTTATGCAGCTTCTTTTTGCATGTATTCATCAGTTGCCAATATCTCCATCTCTTTTAAATATTCAACCTAATGTAGCAATCTATCGTTGTCAGTTCAGACTTGCAAGTTCTGAGATCTAAAACACAATATGAACATTTATTATATTATCACTTAGCTGTATTGTTGTATCTGTAATCTGTGTATTAGGTTCTGAGAAAGATGAGCAAAATCGATGACCAAAGAAGCAGACAGTATTGCTATATTTTAAATTTCATTCTTCTTAGCATATAAAGCATATGAAGAACTGTGTGTGTCCAATTGTTTTTGCTTGAGGTCCCACAATTCACTGACAGTTGCTTTGGGTAAAAAAAGAACAAAAGAAGTCTTTGTGTAAGGCAAAGTGAAGAGGAAGTGCTCAAGGAGAGAGAAAGAATGTCAATATAAGGTTTTGATGCATAAATCACAAATTAACTGCAACACTCATCAGAACCCAAACATGGAAAATTGTAAAACTAGAAGATCGATGATGATGATGACATAATAATAATAATAATAATAATAATAATAATAATAATAATAGTAATAATAAACCGGACAGGGCTAGAGTTCTTTCAGAAGTTGGGCCGCCACACGACAAAGGCAGAGAGACTATTCACCTTTTCAACTTCTGCCTATGGAGAGGCACTGGTTTTTTCATCAGCCTGTGGAGAGGCACTGGATTATTTCAGCCTATGGAGAGGTTGCACGTTATGGGTGTATGTGTGTGGTGGTTGTGGGGTGGTGATGGTGGTGGTGGGACGGGTGGCATATACCCGAATCCCAAGCCGTATAGCAACGTAAAATTATTTAAAACATGTTTTAGTCATTTTTAAATCGCTCATCCAACTTCTAATTCTACTAAATCACAGTTCCGTTATTCATCCAACTTCTACTTCAACTAAAAATGTTTTGATCGTTCATCCAGCCTCTAGTTTTACGGTTACAATTTAGTATAAAATCAAGATTTCGCCGCTTATCAAACTTCTACTTCTGCTAATTAATATGCTCATCCAGCTTCTAATGATACTGCAATACGTCAGCAGTAATATCCTGTTTTCATCGTTCATCCAACTTCCAGTGTACGGAAATGAAATATCTCTGAAGTGCTATACGGCTTGGGATTCGGGTATATGCGGACAGGTGTCGTTCTCTTGGCGCCGAATCTGGCTGCCTCTATAGAGTTCGTCAATTGCTTGTCTCTGAATGTGTATTTGTCATTGTCAAGGCGCCCTTGTAGCAGCATGGCCGCGTTACGGCGCCATAGAAATTGTCGTCATTATTATTATTATTATTATTATTATTATTATTATTATTATTCAATCTTTTTGTCAGTTTGCACACAATGGTTTAACACCATGGCGTTTGGGATCATATTTGAGCACTATGTGGAAGACGAAAACCTATAAACTAATTTCAATCTTTTGCAGTCTGAGGGTTCTTTACTACCGCCTAAACTAGACTGGCTACAATCAACACCTGTGGCACTCCTTTGATCCATCTACAGTTGTGCTGTATAACAATACAACACAGTTGTGGAAAGGCAATATCTGTGCAAAATCTGCAAAATTACTTTCCTGGCATAACCTCTTCTACCAATGCATGATGTGGGTGTGACCTTGAACCAGGAACCGACCCTTTAAGATCACGTGATAAATATTATGTTGCACGTAGGCCTACTATCTTCGTCAGATTCGTTTAGCGAGTCGCTCAATTACAACTAAAGCTAGAAACTGGTGCATTTATATGCATGAGAGTTGACTACAAGGAAAAGGTGTATTTTAGAGTCGTAACTCATTTGCACTGAAAAAAATTATATCCGTGCGGTCTTAAAACTTTGACAAAATTAATCAGTTACAATATGTGGATATGCATGAAAATTGGCATAGCCAAAGTTTGGGCATATATCAAGTTCTAAGTGGGAGGAACAGCAATGGGTGTCATGACAACTGGTCCCCAGATAACTCATCCAACGACAACTTGTACACGAAATATTGATTCATCGACAAATGGTTAACGGCAAAATGTTCCCTGGGAATTTATTAGTAGATGGTTTTTGCAGCTGAAATAGAAGCTAGATTAATGAGAAAACGTTTGAGAAATGAAAGCTGGATGAGGGTTCTTTTACAGGTGAAATAGAAGCTGGACTTATGAACAGAACGCTTGGGAAATAGAAGCGGGATGAAGGTTCTTTTTACATCACAAATAGGAGCTGAATAGATGAAAAAAAACGTTTAAGAAATGGAATCTGGATCAAGGTGTTTTTAGATCTGAAATAGAAGCTGGATGCGTGTTGAAGTACATGAATGAAAATCATCAAACCATCTTCCAATTAGGCTAAAAAACATGAAAGTTGTCGGTGGACCAGATGTCGTGACACCGTTCAGATCTGGCAATCTATCGTTCCAGATTATTGGCACAATCAAGAATCAAGCGTAATTGTTGTTCAGCAATCCGACCTCTGGTTAGCAAACCCAAATATTATATACGTAAACTCAACTTCACGGCGAATAATGTATGACGCTGAAATGCACGTTAACCCAGGAATCTTCCCGTCAATCCCACCTAAATTTAGGCAAAAATCTGAGTTCATCCTGCTTCTCCTTGTGAAAAGATTAGGGTACGAAAATAATTGCCGACGCTAAAATGGGATTTTACCTGGTTAAGTTTCAAGAATTATATTTATATGTATATTATACGGAAGCAATCATTTATATTAATCCAGCGCATGCATGCTTAAGCCTTAATCAAGGATCATAACAACCCAACAAAACATTCACTTCAGGTTAAGACTCATGGTGACTCACAGCACAAAATTAAACAAGCCAACTACCAGCTTCCAATTTAATTACAAAATGGCTTACACGAGAAAGAACCTTTCACACGAAGCGAGTCGGATTAGCAAGCGTCCTGTCCTCTAGCGACTATATCCAACTCTTCATTGCCTGAAATGTTTTATTATGCCAACTTATTATCTTGGAATCTCACAGCAGTAGCGTGTTCTTCTACTACCTTCGTCGGATTCGTTTCGAGAGTCGCTCACTTACAACTAAAGCTGGAAACTCTGGTGCATTTTTATGCATGAGAGTTAACTACAAGGTAAAGGTGAATTTTAGAGTCGTAAATCATTTGCACTGAAAAAGGAATAAAAGCTGGATGAGGGCATTTCATATAGAAACTGGGGTAAAATCCCATTTTAGCGTCGGTAATTATTTTCATGGCAAATTAAATCATCGCATCAGCATGGCATACACAACGTTTATGCATAATTGTCACCAAAGGTGACTATAAAGTTGTTAAATATGTCTTCTCCCTAAAATCTATTGCAAAACCGGTTTCATCCTATCATCCAGCTTCCATTTCACCTATAGAAAACCTTCATCCAGCTTCCATTTCACCTACGGAGAACCTTCATCCAGCTTACTTTTCACCTACAGAGAACTTTCATCCGGCTTCCATTTCACCTATAGAAAACCTTCATCTAGCTTCCATTTCATCTACGGAAAGCCTTCATCCAGCTTCCATTTCACCTACAGAGAACTTTCATCCAGCTTCCATTTCACCTATAGAAAACCTTCATCCAGCTTCCATTTCTCAAGCATCGTTTTCGTCAATCCAGCTTCTATTTCACCTACAGAGAACCTTCATCTAGCTTATATTTAACGCGTATTAAAGCGGAAATACGTACGCTAAGAAATAATAACCGCTGAAAATGAAACCGCTAGAAAAACACTAAGAAAATAATTACCGACGCTGGGGAACGGACATTAGCCCTCCCGGACAAAAGCCCCCCGGACATAAGCCCCCGGACATTAGCCCCCCCCCCCCCCAAGTAGGACATTAGCCCCCCAGTCATACATTGCACATTAGTTTAACATTGTGAGTATATTATAAGTTAATTGAAGGTGTAATATGTATATTATAAAACATTTAATGGCATTAATTGAAGAACAACCCATTGTGCAAAGTCTCAAATAAATTGTTTTAAAAGTTTTTTTATGGAAATGACGCTAAGTCTGCAAAGCTCAGACGTAGCTAACTGACGTTAAAAAACCTTCGTTGTAGCCAAAACTGACACTAACAAGTAGGCCTACTTACTGTACAGTGTAGGCCTTATACGGTTTCCAGTCGTTTCTATAATGTATTGAATCTAATTTTGAATTGAAACGACGCTAATAAGTCTACGAAGCTGAGACGTAGCCTAATTATATTTAACAATCCTTTGTTGCAGGACCGAGATGCACAAGAGGGTATAACTCATACTCTTTGCGTAAATGTGGCCTATGCGTGAGCAGTGGGTAATTTCCGTATGCATGGCTTCTGATTAGCGAATTACGATAGGTATAACGTTATGCAAACTCGGAGGCAGGTATAAGCCCGCTACTCCGAAGGTCAACAATTATATAGACAGCCGACTTTGCTGGACCGCGTGAACAATAGACGGCCGTTGAGATTTCCCTGTGGACCGTCTATAGGTCTTGATCTGTTCACCCCACGCTGGCAACGACCGCATATAAATATCTTTCACGCATGCGCGCTCAGCTCTAACCTATTGAATTGGGGGGAGAGCAAGCGTCATGCATCGTCGGGTGCAAGGAATGTGTAGATTAGTTATTCCCTTCCAATTCTATCTTAATGCATACCACTACATTCCAATGACTACGCCTGACCTAGTTACGTTTAGAGGAAGGTCTACGTCTTAGGTAGCCTATACCTTCCGTTGTGCATCTCGGTCCAGGACACTAAACAAATAGACTGTATAGGCCCTACATGATTCCCATTCGTTCATTTCAAATATAAGTCTATAGGCCTACTGACACAATTATAGGACCTAAATGGCACTAAGTACTTTCGGTTGCATGTGAATGCCAGTGACAAGTCATCAGTTACAAATTTGCAAATGGGGGGGGGGGGGGGGCTTTTGTCCGGGGGGCTTGGGGGGCTTTTGTCCGGGGGGCTAATGTCCTAGCCAAAATGGGGGGGGGGCCTTTTGTACGGGGGAGGGCTAATGTCCGGGGGGGCTTTTTGTCCGGGGGGCTTTTGTCCGGGGGGTTAATGTCCTACAATCACCGACGCTAAAATGGGATTTTACCGAAACTGGATTGACGAAAATAACGGGCGAGAAATAGAAGCTGGATGAATGTATTTTTAGATATGAAGTAGAAAATGGATACCTGTTGAAATTCATGAATGAAAATCATCAATCCAGCTTCCATTTAAGTTAAAATACCGTTTTCGTAAGTCAAGCTTCTATTTCATTAATACGAGTCGTCTGTAATCAGTTGTCGTTAGACCAATTGGTAATCGTGTATTTTAGTATGGTAAATTATTCGCCATTGCATGGGTTTCAGCATTAGTCGAGTACCAGTCGGATTGACGAAAAGATTCTTTGTAAATAGAAGTCGGATTGATGAAATTAATTTATATTGAGACAGAAGAGGGATTAATTAAAACAATCTTGCTGAAATTGAAGCTGGATTCATGAGCAATAATTTTAAATTAAATGAAAGTCATATTGATGAAAAATATTTGCTGACGAAATAGAAGCGGGATTTATCTAATTCTTGCCTAAACGGAAGCTGGATCGATGAAAAGGATTCTCGCCAAACTAGAAGATGGATTGATTAAAAATAACAATGCTGCAACGAGCGAAGATGAGCGAATAATTTACCATACTAAAATACACGTTCACCAAATGGTCCGCAGACGAGTTGTCGGTAGACCAGTTGTCTTGGAACCATTGGGAGTATGGCAAATGCTGAATTTTGGCAGCAGAGTCCAAAATAGTTATTCTTAGTGTAATGTTTCTTAATAGGCTATGCGAGAATTTGAGATGATAATCGCTAATTCAAACCTGCAAACACAAATTTTGTGACTCGAATATTATCTCACAGCGCAAAACCAATATAAAAGATAAGATGAACCAATACAGTTTCCTTTGTCATAAAATATAATCTAATATGGCCTCTACAAGAAAGAACCGAAGATAACTCGCGCCAAATTAATATGTGAGTGTCCTGTCCTCTAGCGACTAAGTAAAGCAGCCCATTCGAAACAATAATCACACAGACGTAAGCAAAATTTCTGAAGTCACAAGTATATTTGTGCCAAGTGTTGATGAGTAGGTCTGTTACCTTAAATAACGTGACAGCGCCTGAGAAGCAAAGAGGCCTAATAAACATGCACTATACTTGTAGAAAGTTCACTTTTCTTAGGCCTATAGCAAAAATTAAATCGCACTGTTTTGGAAAAAAATTGTTTTGTTTTGGACCACACTAAGTCTACTGCATGGAGTAAATGAAATTAGAATACGAACCGCACTTGTTTCTTCTAATGAATTTTGTCTTATAACTGGTTTGATGCTTATTGTCAGCTGCATCATTTCTTCGATTTAAACTTGTTTTTCAAGTCTTAATTCGGCTTCCATTTATGAAGAATTCTGTCATCAATCTAACTTTATTGTGGGATGAATAATTATTTACATCATTCAAACTTCGATTTCTTTTGGTCAATGTGACTTCCATTTAGAAAGTTATTTTCATCAATCCAACTTCTAGTTAAACAAGCATCTCAATTTGTCCTAATATAATATAGTTTAGCAAGGATTTCTTGTCATCAATCAAACTTCTCTTTTAAAACAAATTACTATAACTTGCATAGAATTATTTAACAATAATGATTCTAATCAATCGAATTTCTATTTACACAGGCATAACCAGCAACAAATTATTTACGATGTCTGTAATAAAACAATTTATTGTAAACCATTTGTCTTGACAACGTTCTATGATTAGTTTCGACATAATTCAGTCATCTGCAACAGCCTCAATATAGCCTAAGTCTATCTGATAAGCTTGCAATGCATTCTCAGAAAACTGGAAACCAACATTACACAATGATAGCAAACAGCACACTACATTAAAAATTATATATTATTATTAATAAAGTACTATGTAGATCAGTCGCTAATTGCTTTACTGGATAGAAGAAATTTGAACAGACGAGTAATGTGAACAGACATTGAGTAAGAGATGTAACGTCCAATAAACTATGTATTCGAAATACATAAAAAAGTCAAGAGTGTTTCTTTTCTTCTAATGTCCTGTTTCCAAAAGTGCCATTTACTCTGATCTTTGTTTGCTATGTGCAGCTGTTATCAAAGATGAAATTCTTCCCGAAGTGATTCTGACATTCCATAATTATGTCAATAGTTTCCTTCAACGACGTTCTTCAAGAGTGAACATCCACAGAAGAGTTGGGACTGTGCTGAATGTATACAATCGAGACAATTCCATTGAATTCACCATTGTTCTCAATTCATCGTTCTCTCAAAAACAACTGAATTCACAAGTTGATACAATGTCATGGTCCGTATGAACTCTCAATATTCTCGTTATATTATTGCGCCTTTTCTTGGCTACATTGCTTATTGTCTATGATAGTCTCATGATATCTCAAAGACACTCAAATCTGCATGCAATAATTTTATCAAAAAAGATGAACATACGCTAAACTCAATACAATTATAGTCGCTATTCAAAGAATTCTTCAAAACTGTTTTTAGACAGATCTTCAGTGCAATGATGATTACAATGTTCCATAAATACCTTCTGAATATGAAACATTTCATCACACACCCCACAACCATGAGTTCTGGAAATGAAACATTTTACATCAGCAGCACCTATCGAATGATCAGCATCTATTCTAGTGTCATCTAGACTCGGCTTCTCATCGTCTTTGGAATAAACTATTTGATTTGATTTTATTGTTAACAACTCTGAACCATCATCGTCGCATCTCTTGGTCTTGTCCGACAGCGTGCTCTTATGTAAATCATCCACGAACAATGTTTCGTCGTTGCGAATTTTCAATTGGGTGCTTTTACTCCAAAGAAAAATTTCGTCATTTTTTGATGTTCCACCAGGATGTGTTTTCATGTGGGTTCTGAGATTACCCTTCTGTGAAAATGACCTTTGACATAATGTGCACATGTATGGCTTCTCTCCAGTGTGAGTTCGTGAATGCTTGAGAAGATGGTTACTTTGTGAAGACGTTTTCTGACATAACTGACAACCGAATGGCTTATCTCCAGTGTGTATTCTTGTATGAACATCCAGTTTACCTTTTTGTATGAATGATTTATCACATAAGCTGCACTTATATGGTTTTTCTCCAGTGTGGGTTCTTTTATGGCTTTGCAGACCATCCCTTCGTGCAAATGATTTGTCACACATATTACATTTGTAAGGTTTTTCTCCAGTGTGGGTTCTTTTATGGCATTGCAGAACATATTGTCGTGCAAATGCTTTGTTACAAATATCGCATTTGTAAGACTTTTCTCCAGTGTGTGTTCTTGTGTGAATATCCAAGTAATGCTTGTCAGAAAAGGTTTTTTCACACAAATTGCAGGAGTATGGTTTCTCTCCAGTGTGTGTTCTTCTGTGGCTACGAAGATGAGCTCCTTGTGAAAATGCTTTGCCACATATATTGCAAATGTATGGTTTCTCTCCAGTATGAGTTCTTGTATGGATACGCAAAATTATTTTCTTGGCAAACACTTTGTGACATATATTGCAAATAAATGGTTTCTCTCCAGTGTGTGTCCTTTTGTGTAAATCCAGATAATCATTTCGTGCAAATGCTTTGTCGCATATATTGCAAATGTAGGGTCTTTCTCTCATATGAGTTCTTGTATGTCTAACCAGACTTCTTTTATAAGAGAATGTTTTGTTACATATATTACACATGAAAGGTTTCTCTCCAGTGTGGATTCTTCTGTGTACATTGAGAGAATGTTTACGTGAGAATGCTTTGTTACATATTTTGCAATTGTATGGTTTCTCTTTGGTATGAGTTTTTGTATGGCTATCCAGACCTTCTTTGTGAGAATATGTTTTATGGCATATATTGCATGTGTATGGCTTTTCTCCAGTGTGGGTTCTTCTGTGGCCCCTGAGATGAGCACTTTGCGAAAATGCTTTGTCACATATATTGCAAATGTATGGCTTCTCTCCCGTATGACTTCGTGTATGGATATCCAGTTGTCTTTTATCAGCAAATGCTTTGTGGCATGTATTGCATGAATATCGTTTCTCTCCAGTGTGAGTTCTTCTGTGGCTATACAAACCAGCTCTGTGTGTAAATGTTTTACTACATAAATTACACTTGTATCGTCTTTCTCCACTGTGTATTCTGCCATGCTCTCTGAGATGACGGCTACTAGTAAAGGCTTTTAAACATAAATTGCACTCATGTGCTTTTTCATTTGCTTGTATTCTTCCATGAATTTTCATTGCAGATCTGTTGTCAAACAAATCCTAGCCACATAAATTGCACTTGAAACAGTATCTTTATCCAGTACGAATTCTTGTATGGATTCTGAAGTTGCAATTTCTTCTTTATTAAACTCACCTTCAAGTTGTCTTTTACAATAAAATAAAATAAAATTTAGCTTCATTGATTAGCGGCGAATACATTCACAGTGCACAGTTTGTAATTCGAGTATTAAATACGTAACAAATAGCAAACAGTACCAGACAAATTCAGATAGACTTGAGAACATAAATAATTTGATGAAATGGCCGTTGATAACGTCGGTCGACTCATAAGGAATAGAAGAAGCTCAAAGTCTTCTTTATAGTCTATAGCCATTGTCACAATAGTTATATCAGTAAGAATAGTAAGAAGCACAAGAGTAACATGAATTGATGTGTTTTAGAGTAAGAGTGTATTTTAGCGTCGTAAATTATTTGGCATTGCACAGATTTCAGCATTGATCGAAAACAAGTCGGACTGACAAAAACAATTTTGTAAACGTGTATTTTAGTATGGTATTGTTATTTTTAATCAATCCAATTTGTAGTTTGGCGAGAATCCTTTTGATCGATCCAGCTTCTGTTTAGGCAAGAATTAGTTTGATAAATCCCGCTTCTAATTCGTTATCAAATATTTTTCATCAGTATAACTTTAATTTAATTAAAAAATATTGTTAATCAATCCAGCTTCAATTTCAGGAAGATTGTTTTAACTAATTCCTCTTCTATCTCTATAGAAATTACTTTCATCAATCCGACTTCTATTTATAAAGAACTCTTTTCGTCAATCCGACTGGTACTCGACTAATGCTTAAAGTGCCTGAAACCCATGCAATGGCGAATAATTTACCATACTAAAATACACGTTTTCCTAAGTCTGTTCAACTGTGTCGATACAGTAATAGCTCTGCCATAAAATATACCGTACCCAACAAAACACCTTCTGAATGAAGTGATAATCTTTAATTTGAACTTTCAAACACTAATTACGTGAGAATCAAGAATTTATAATTTCCTTTGTAAGAAATCTAAAATGGCTCTGACGAGAAAGAACCTACGAGAGCTCGAAGTCCGATCTGCGAGATTCCTGTCCTCTACCGGTGTAAAGGTTTCAGATTACCCCATCCTAAACATTACCCCCCTGAAAACTATAAATTGCATCAATCTTCGCATATATTGCACTAAGATAATCGGAAAAACCATCCCGCTTCTTGTTTTTGGTTTGAAGATTTTCATCCGTCATCCCACTTTGTGGTTTGTTATCAATATTTTCATCTGCAACTAAAATACTAATCGCCGCTGAAGTTACAATGGAGAAAATGTCTTCGAGGCTATTATTTTTTCGGATCAAAATATTGATAGCAAAACACGAAGTGAGATGAAGGATGATATTCTGCTGACCAAAACAACAAGCGGGATGATTTTTATGGTGCAATGAATGCGATGATTGATGCAAATCTAGTTTCCGGTGGGTAATCTGAGACCGGTTTCAAGCAAGATCCTTCCACTCACAGGTCGGCCCAATAGGGGGGTTGTGAATATGCGCGAATCGGAGGGGGGTGCTGTGACGTTGTCGGACCACAGGACCAGCGCTGTGGCTGTGGCTGTGAGGCACAGCGTTAGCTGACATCTGTTTATAGTATAGCAGTCCAGATTACTCCACTGGAATGATCTTGATAGCAGTCAACTGACTGTCATACAATTATTAGCACACCTAATTATAGGCTTAACATTTATTTTACAGTAAACTTATCATTTGTGTGTTTTATATTATTATATTCACTATAATTATAATACTGGTATAATGTCTATTAGGCTACTTGATATTTGCTCCATTATTTCTTTTTTTGTTTAATTTAACCATTAGGCCTATGTTTCATTACAACTGCAGGGCCATCTGCAAATATGCAAGTAGTGTTATTAGACCCCTCCAAGTGTCATTTATTTCTAAATATATGATCAAATGAAACAAGTTTTAAAAAGTTAGATTAGAGAGCAGCAACTAGGCTCTTTACTCTGTCAATCACAACCAGAAAAGACAATGAAAATTTTACATACAATGAGAAATGACAATGTGCAGAGACACATGTAGTCTGTAGACCAGATTTAAACTGTCATGAATGTTTATAGAAACGGAAGGTCTACTTAGCATTTTACTACTATTGTGGTCTATTGAGTGACCTTCTTCATCTTTTTGGCAACGAATCGTTTTGTGTTAGCCTTTTGCCTGTTCTCAATTTTTCTGCCTCTTCTGACCGTTGCTACTGTCCTGCATTTGCTGCTCTCCCATTCACTACAATACCATTTGCTGATTATATCCTATTCAGTATACAATCCAATTTGCTGCTAGATATCCTATTCACTACAATCCCATTTGCTGATATCCTATTCACTACAATCCCATTTGCTGATATCCTATTCAGTATTCACTACAATCCCATTTGCTGATATCCTATTCACTGTCATCCTATTCACAGATTTCCTAGTTATGCCAACTTAGTGTCACTGTTGTCCTATAGTATCACTGCCATCCTAGTGTCACTGTTGTCCTATAGCATCACTGCCATCCTAGTGTCACTGTTGTCCTATAGCTACAGCATCACTGCCAACCTAGTGTCACTGTTGTTCTATAGCATCACTGCCATCCTAGTGTCACTGCTATCTACAACACAACACTTAAGTGACTTAACTAACTTTTCTATAAATACTTGACAAACACTTTCTACAATAGGTCTTATAAACACTTGACAAACTTTATAGCTGCACTAAAGTCATACACTGAACAAAAGAACTGCATAAACGGCTGCTCTGTTGTGGCTGCCCGTGTGGTCCAGCCACGTCAGAAACGCCCCACCCCGAGTTAATGAGCCTCCCAGCACAAGCCAGCGGGCCAACATGTTAGTGGAGTAATCTTGGGTTTCAAGTTACCGGGGGGTAATGTTTAGGAGGGGGCAATTTGAAACCTTTACACCGGCAGAAAAAAACTTCACATTGCAAATCATTGCACGATTGATTGTGGCCCTGTTATCTTGAAGTCACGGGAGATGTTGCTGTCATCGATATAGGCTGATACAGTCCTGCTACTTGAATTATAGTGAAAAATTAGTTTAGGTGACGCGTGTTATGTGTATTTGTGTGTGATGGTTGTGGGGTGATGGTGGTGGTGGGACAGGTGTCGTTCTCTTGGCGCCGCATGTGGTTGCCTCTATAGAGTTCGTCAATCGCTTGTCTCTGAAAGTGTATTTGTCGTTGTCAAGGCGCCCTTGTAGCGGCATGGCTGCGTTACAGTGACTTTGAAATTGTCATTATTATTAAGCTACGGCCTATCTTATTGAACTCTGTGTAAGCTTACCTGTGCTATCCATTCCAGGTCGTAGATTCCTTTGCTCTGCTACGCATGGTGACCTAGTTGTTGCTATGACTCGATCTTCCACAGTTCTGCACAGAAGCTTTGCTATGGTCGGTCCGTCTTTCTGGAATAAGTTACCTATTAGTCTCCGTAATGAACTAGCCTACGTTGTCTTTCTTTTAAAATTGTCCGCAAGCGTTTGAAAACTATTCTTTGATTGTGGTTTGGTGTTAGGTCGGGAGCGCCTCTGAGGAGTTCTCTTTAACCCTCAGGCTACCAAGCTTTTTTGTAACACTGACTACCAAGGGGGGTGGGGTGGTTACCACCCCCCTGGATTTTGGGTTTGGTTTGAGATATCATAACTTGTAATACATCAATGGATTCAGCATTCATTTCTGCACAAAATGGTATATTTAGGTTTGAAATATATGAAAGCACCCCGGAATTATGAATTTTTTTCCGTAGGCACCCGTCGATTTCACAAAATGCATACTTTCGCTTAAGCAAAATATTAGATTCTGTGTGTTTTTAACATAATTTATTTATTTAAAAAAGTTTACATATAATAAAGTCCAATATCCAACTATAAAAACTAGTAATAAGTTAGTTTTAATTACAATAAAAAGAAAAAAACATGTATTAGCTGCTGAAAAACGTTTACGCAGACTTATCGGTTTATGTTGTAAAAAAAACCCCAACATTTTCACACATTTAAATTTATTTTGAGCACTTCCGGTCATCAAATGTCATATTAATTAGTATAAAAAATAGCCCTGAAGGCCCTCTATAGAATGGCATAATTTACTTCTCTTGAAAAATAAATTATGAATAATTTTTAATGAGAAAAACATGAAAATTTTATGAAAATAAAACACCTTTTTATATATTTTAATTTATTTTGAGCACTTCCGGTTGTCAAAAAACAACTCCGTGACCACCACAATGTAGCCCCACATTCCCTCTACAGAATAGTGTAATTGGTGTCTCTTCATGTCAAAGGACGGATAAGATACACCCGATAATCTAAGGGGGGTGGTATCCACCCCCCCTGGTGCCTCGGGTATATCGGGTATAACTTTTGAATGGTATAAAAAGATTTATTTTCAAGCATTTTAGCTCAAAATGTGTGCAAATGAATCCTCTAAAGCTACCTAAAACGTCAAAATTTTATTCCGAACGAAAAAAGTTTTATTTGAAAAAAACCTAGGGGGTGGATACCACCCCCCCCTGGTAGCCCGAGGGTTAATTGGCGCTATATAAATGTACGATTACAATTACAATTGTTGACAGGGAGGGGTTTAATGTATTGCATTCGATAGGTGGGAACTAATAACGAGTTTCAACAGCGAGAGCAACACCAATAATGCGAATGCAGTGTATTGTAATTATTAATTTCTATAGCGCCGCTCACAGGATTTGACATTCAGTAGCATCGCAGTGCGACAACCCATATAGAAAGAGCAAGTCTTAAGAAGATGTATAGATATAGATGATGATCCAGAAAGTAGAGTCCCACAGAGAGTGAGGGGGAAGGGAATCCCATACGGATTTATTAGAGATGACACTCAGTGCCCAATGAACAAACTAGAAATAGAATGTTTTTATTGGACACAACAAAGTCTTACAATCATAACATAGCAATTGATGATGCTCAGAAACGTCATGTCAACGAATTGTTCAGGCTTTTCCAAAGTAACCTAATCTAAGAAAAGATTCAGAACCTCATCACAGTCCGTTTTACATCAAATAATCGGCTACTTTGTCTCATAATATTTGGCTCAATACATCTGACAATTTAACAATGCATTCTCCTACAAAGAAACTGGAAAAGAACATTACATTAGTAAACAGTAGACAACATTGAAACTTATATATTAATAAAGTAATTTGCATTTCAATTGCTGATGGCTTATAAATAAGAAATCTGAATAGATGTGTACCATGAACAAATTGAATGTAGACACCAACGATGAGATTCGGCGTCGTATGGACATGATGTGGGAAAACATAAAAATAAATAGAATACAAAAGTGGAATAGTTACATAAAAATGGATAATGACGTTACTTTCCAAGTTAAGCTCAAAATTAATATTAACATTGCTATCTTCCTCTCGAATGTAATGTTACCAATTTAAGTGCAATAAAACTCTGATTCTAAGATTGGTCTCTGCATAATCCAGTCAGATGCAACATTTGTCAAGCACAACATTCTTCCTGAATTTATTGTGGCATTCCATATTTCAATAGTTTTCTTCAATGACGTCCTTCAAGAGTAAAATGCCACAGAAGACAGACCACTGAAATTAGGAGTGATGGATGCATAGTTGTGTACATTTGAGAAAACTTTATTGTATTTACCAATGTTCTTAACTCATGAAACCAATAGCGGAATTCCTTGTTTTCTCAAACTGAATTCACATTGATGCAGTGGCATGCTCAATATGAACTTACACCATTCTTTCGCCTTTTCTTTGCTACAGTGCTTTCTGTCCATCATAGTTTCATGATCTCTGTATGATATTCACGTCTGCATGCAGTAATTCTTCAAATAGCAGGGACAAGCTCATAATACTAATAATACATGTGCCACAGTATTTTCATATCTAAATGTTCACAATATTTGTAAAGCACATCCAAAACATCGACTTAGAGTTTACATGATGCTCAGATTCATACCATTTTGTCAGTGCTTAAGGAAAGTAGTGTAAAAGGCGCAATTCAAAGGATTCCCCAAAACTGTTGTTAGGAGGATTTTCGTTGTGATGATTACAATGTTCAATTAATTCCTCTTCACGTGCAAACATTTCATCACACTTTCCACAACCATGAGTTCTAGATATGGAATGGTTTACGACAGCATTACCTTCTGAATGATCAGTGGCCATTCTATTTTTGTTTCTATTGGGCTTCTCACCCTTCCTTGCTGAACGTCCACTGTGAGTATTCATGTGCCTTCTGAGATTACCACTTTCTACAAATGATCTTTCACATAATTTGCATTTGTGTGGCTTTATTCCTGTGTGTGTTCTTGTGTGTTTTTCCAAATTACTCCTATGAGAAAAGGTTCTATGACAAAAAGTACAAAGATATAGTCTCTCTCCAGTGTGCGTTCTTCTGTGGCCATTTAAGTTACGTTTATTATAAAATGCTTTGTCACAAATATTGCAAATGTATGGCTTTTCTCCAGTGTGACATCTTGTATGAACTTCGAGTTCACAAAGACGTATGAATGATGTTGGGCATAAGCTGCACTTGAATGGTTTTTCACCACTGTGAATACCTTTATGGCTTCGCAGTCTACTGCCGTTTGCAAATGCTTTTTTGCACGTTATGCACTTGTATGGTTTCTCTCCAGTGTGCACTCTTCTGTGGCTATTTAGATTATTGGTATCAGAAAATGCTTTGTTACATATATTGCAAATATAGCGTTTCCCTATCTCTCCTGAATGAGTTCTCATATGATACTTCAGACTGCTACTAAATGAAAATGCCTTGTCACACATCATGCAAATGTATGGCTTTTCTCCATAGTGACATCTTGTGTGAACTTCCAGTTGACGCTTTTCGATGAATGATTTTTGGCACAAGCTGCACCTGTATGGTTTATTACCAGTGTGGATTTTTTTATGGCATCGCAGGCCATTGCCATGTGCATATTCCTTGTTACAATAGATGCATTTGTAAGGCTTTTCTCCAGTGTGGATCCTTGAGTGACTTTTTAGTTGATCCCTATTAATAAAGGCTTTGTAACATAAATTGCAGGAGTATGGTTTCTCTCCAGTGTGGGTCATTCTATGGACCCTGAGATGAGTTCTCTGTGAAAATGTTTTGTCACATATATTGCAAACGAATGGTTTATCTCCAGTATGAGTTCTTGAATGGATATGCATACATTGTTTGTTGGCAAACGCTTTGTTACATATATTGCACACAAATGGTTTCTCTCCAGTGTGCGTTCTTTTGTGTAAATCCAGAGTATTTTTATGTCCAAATGCTCTGTCACAAAAGTTGCATATGTATGGTTTCTCTCCGGAATGAGTTTTTTCATGCTTGCTCAATTGATATTTTTCTGCAAATGCTTTGTGACATAAATTGCATGTGTACGGTTTTTCGCCAGTGTGGATTCTTGTGTGACTTGCCAAATGAGTTCTTCGTATAAAGGCTCTATTGCATATATTGCATAAGTGAGGTTTCTCTGCAGTGTGGGTTCTTTTGTGATTATACAAACCAGCTGTCTGTGCAAATGTTTTATCACATAAATTGCACTTGTATGGTTTTTCTCCAGTGTGTATTCTAATGTGATCTCTGAGATAAGATATGTCTCTAAAGGCATTCCCGCAAAAATTGCACTCATGTGGTTTTCCTCGAGTTTGTATTTTCTTCTGAGTTTTCATCGTAGATTTATTTCCAAGCAATGCCTTGCTACGTAAATAGCACCGGAACCATCAACATCTTTGTCCAGCATGCAGGAGTTCTGAAGTTGCAACTATCCCCAACTGTTTATTTAAAAAGTCATCTTCAATTTATAGACTTCTATAATGGTGAGAACTTTTCCACTTGCAACGGATATCTAATAAAATCAAATTTCATCAAGTAAGTGGAGAATGCAGTCGCAGTGCATAATTTGAGTATTATGTGTGCACGTGGGTGTGTGTGTGTGTGTAGGTGTGTGTCTGTGACATCAACTGGTTCAACAACGTGGGAGCAGCATGGCTGCATTATGGCGATATAGAAAATGTTTTCATTATTATTATTATTATTATTGTTATTATTATTATTTACTATTATTCAATATTATTTACTGTTATTTATTATTATTTATTATATTTATAATTATAATTATTATTAATATTATTATTATTATTGTTATTAGTATTATCATCATTATTATATCATTATTATCATTATTATGAAATTAACCGAAGTAGTTTCGTATGCGAACGTTTTGTCAACGGACGATTCGTCCACGGACGATTCATCACAAGGAATAAATTGAATAAATTCAGCTTCCGTTTAGACACGCGTTCAATTAATCGTTCCAACACCTATTTGAGCAAGAACTATGCTTCGCAGATCCAACTTCCATTTTGGAAAGAATTTGTTTCATCATTCCAGCTTTTATTTCAGAAAAAACTACGTTTTTCATCCAATTTCCGCTACAAACTATATTTTTTCAACAAAACACTTCTCTTTAAGCTATGAAATCTTTCCATCAATCCCACTTCCATTTCAGGAAAATATATTTTCATTAATCCCGCTTTCACGTTACAAGAATTCTTTTCATCAATCTATTTTTACTCAACCACCGCTGGACGAATCGTCCGTGGACGAATCGTTCGTTGACGAAACGTCCGCGAACCAGTAGTTTAATTCACAAAGGCAAGTAAGACAACGAATATAAAGACTGTGGAATCAGTAGTCAATCTGATAGCTGTGGTTGCTTCTAAAAAACATAATAGCCTCAGAGCCATTTCTCCATGTGACGTCAGCGGCGATTTAGTATTTTAGTTACACATGAAAATATTGATAACAAACCCAGTGTTGTACAGTAACGAAGTAAAAGTAACGCGTTACTGTACTTAAGTAAAAGTTTGAGTACTTTCACATGTAACGAAGTATCGAAAAAATGAAATACTTTTACTTTCAACGAAGTAAAATTTTACCCATATTTCAGTACTTTTACTTCGTTACAATTTATGCGACACTCGTTACAATGTTCGTTACTTCAAAGCGCTAATTCACATTTCGTTTCGCTAAGCTAAGACAGCCGATTCAAATTTGCATGCCTAAAAATAGATTTTCGAAGGGTGGTGCACGCTGTATGCACTGCCTTTCTGCAGCAGAACGACTCTTCAGCTGTGCATTGTGCTAACAATGAATAAGAAGCGTGCGTACTAGACTCAATGATAAGTTCCATTTCGAGAATTTAGTATTTTTGAAGGTTAATAATCGATTGAGTTAAGCTTATAGAAAGACTCGGTACTTTAACTTTTTACTCTAAAAGTATTATTTGAAGGGGTTACTTTTTACTTTTACTTAAGTAAAATTTGTGATGAGTACTTCTACTTTTACTTAAGTAATTAAAATCCATTTTACTTTTACTTTTACTTAAGTACATTTGCCCGATACTTTCAACAACACTGAACAAACCATGAAGTGACTTCTTTATTTGATATCTTCTTACTTTATACCAGGAATCACACAACATATTTTCATTTCTTGTTTCTTTCCGAAGTACTTGAGTTGTGTTTAAAATTACATTTCAACATTATATTAGACGCATATATTGACCCAACGTTCCCAAAGTGGAACATATTATTAAAAAAAATTGCAGGGACGGTAAAACCTACTGCAAGTCATCTTATATCGAGGTAAAAACGCACACTGCAAGCCCGTACTCCAAACAAAATGGCTGCCAACGAATGCAATAAAATAAGAGCATGACCTATCTACGACATTGTTCATCAATTCAGCTTCAATTTCAGCAGAATGACTGCACTAACCCTAAAACTAACCCTAACCGACCCTCACGACGCCAAACCTGAGCCCTAACCGACCCTCACGCTTTGCATGTTGGGATGCATGTTGCGATGTCGTCGATGGTTTCCATGGTTCCACGACAACTGGTCCACCGACAACTCGTCCACTGAAATAGAAGCCGGATTAATGAGAAAACGCTTGAGAAATGGAAGCTAGATGAAGGTTTTTACAGGTGAAATAGAAGCTGGATTGATGAAAAACCGCTTAAGAAATGGAAGATGGATCAAGTTTTTTTTTCTATATGAAATAGAAGCTGGATGCATGTTGAGACACATGATGAAAATCATCAATTCAGCGTCTATTTAAGCAAGAAAACCATTAGACTTTTTTCATAAACCCAGCTCCCATTTCGTAAATAAAGAACTTTCATCCAGCTTCCATTTCTCAAGCGCTTTCTCGTTAATCCGGCTTCTATTTCAGTGGACCAGTTGTCGGTGGACCAGTTGTCCATGGACGAGTTGTCGTTGGACGAGTTGTCGTTGGACGAGTTGTCGTGACACCAATTTTATTGGGTAAACATGTATTTTAGCGTAATTAATTATTTTCACGCTTTTAACGACAAAAAAGCTCCGTAATTTACTCCTAATGACTTGCAACGGTCTAACTCATCTAACAACACACTTAAAATTTCGTAATAATACGAATATTGAGAGAAAATATGTTTTTAAAATGTCACATTTCCCATGCGAAATCGCCGTTCGATTCGCCATTGAACCACAACATCTGACCGGAAGTTGGGGCACGCGCCCAAACCATCGACGTATATGCGACTATAAATAACGTGTACGTCAAGACTTCGAACGGTTCTAAGTTCAAAATGAGAAATGGAAGCTGGATGAAGGTATTTCTAGATGTGAAATAGAAGCCGGATTGATGAAATTAACGCTTTTGAAAGTAATGAAGGCTGGATGAGAGTATTTTTATATCTGAAAGAGAAGCTGGGTTGACGAAAATAACGGGCGAGAAATAGAAGGTGAGGCAATAAAAATAATGAAGCTGACATTGGAGCTGGATTGATGAAAAATAGTTATTATTGAAACAGAAGTTGGATTCATAAAACAACTGATGCAATCAAAAAAGCTGGACTTTTACTTACTTACTTATTAATTTTTGCTTGCTGCACGCCACTTCCGGAAAGGGTCGCAATTGAACAACAACTTGGATCGGTGGTTTGTTACGACAAAATATTACAATTTTTTGATCAAAATCCTTCTTTTTAAGATATTCGAAGTTTAATAATACATCACTTTGGCAATAGCGCGTTGACAGAAATATTTAAGACGCTTTTTGTAAAATTATAAGCGTGAAAATAATTAATTACGCTAAAATACATGTTTACCTTTTATTGCACTCGTTGGCAGCCATATTGATTGGAGTGCGTGTTTACCGAAAAATTATATATACATAAAATATATAAAAGTAAAAATGATATTCTTACTTCAAGTCTGCATACAGCAATTATGATATTCTAGTATAACTAACCACACAAATTTGTAAGTGAAACGAGAAAAACACAAACTGCTAATTTCCTTTGTCAAAGAATCGAAAATGGCGTTTACGAGAAAGAGCCTTTGAGAACACGAAGTCAGTATGGCGCCTCTTCTGTCCTCTAGCGACTAATTGCAAACTCTTAGCATATTCGATAATACTAAAAGTAAATTTTAGAGTCACCTAAGTTTTCAATGTGCCATTCAACAATTATACAGTTTGCTTCAGTTTACGGTAAATATAAATAACAATTAAATACTGTCATTGAACATGATTTTGCAATTTTCTCTTGTCTCTATCCCTGGCTTCGATATCATATTCAAAATTTCATGAACCTTAATTAATTATAAAATGCATACTGAAATAATGTGAGTACAGGACTATATTGGCCTAGCCCCTGAAAAAGATCCGGACCAACCACCAGACACCACTCACACCCGATTTAGCCTGGAACACTACCCCAGGACAAACCACCCATTCATGTGCAAGTTAACTAGCCTAATTAATTTTCTGTAGTCAATTATAGATAACAATTAGCAAGCGTCCTGTCCTATAGTGACTAGACTTTAATTGCCTGAAAATTATCATTATTCAAGCTTTTTTCTTGAAGTCTCACAGCAGTAGCGTCGTGCATCGACGACTTTTGTTTTTATTTTCAACTGATATAGCGCCCCTTCAATAAACAGCGCGGACGTTTCGCCGACGCGCATGAGTAAACGTAAATGGACTTTCTTATAGTACCTGTATAATAGGCTACGATGCGGCTTGAGGTGGATTCGAACCTGCAACCCTGTGGCTGCAAGGCAACGAACATTCTTACAACAACACCGCGACTTACGAAGCTTTACACTAGCCTACAGTAAAAAAAAAGAGCAGTTAATCACAGGCGAGAATATTAATATTGAACTCTAACTTCTTTGTTTTGATCAACATCAACAACGCCGTTTAAAATTGCCCATTAAGGACAAACAGCTGGCAGCACTGTAGATGTTTATAATATTTATAAAATATTTTTGAAATATCAAGGGATATAAATAAATCTGCGTTATCCACCACGACCTTGGGGGACGTCCAAATGATTGTTTATGCAAATTATTAATTCCTAGATATGATTTCGATATTATTTGCATAAACAAAATATGCTTTCTAAGAATCAATGACGCTCAACAATAATTTCATGTGAATGAATTAATGCCCATGTCCATTTGCGTTAACCTCTAAGAGGAGATTCAAATCCTCACGATTCGCATTACAAGGCGCGGTGGTCTAGTGGTGGCGTCGTTGCCTTGGAGCCGGAAGGTCCGAGGTTCGAATCCACCTCCCCGCGTAAGGACCTTGGGCAAGTCCTTCACTTACAATTGCTCAGCGCTTCGGCGTGAAACTCCGATGCAGTGTCCGCTCTGCATCGGGAGCGCCTCTGAGTAGAAAGAGAGCTTGAAGGGGCGCTATAACAAGTGCACATACAAACAAACAAGGCGATTTTATTCATCAAATAATCTGCTACTTAGTCTCGTGATATTAATTATTTACCTCTAAGGTATTTTTTGTACATCGGAAAATTTAACAATGCATTATTAAAAATTTGAACGGAAAATTACATACAGCAAACAACAGTGAAAACGATATATTAATATTTATTTTGCATTTCAGTTGCTCATGGCCTAAATGGATAGAAGATATTTGAATGTTTTTGTTGCATGAACATCGACACCAGCATTGAAATAAAATATTTAATGTCATTTAGACAAGTTGTGGAACAAAATAACATTAATTGCTGAGAGCATCCATTTAGACACACTCATCCCATCATTCCAGATTCTATTTGAGCATAAATCAGTATTCAGCACTCATATCTTGGAATGAGTAATTTATAAAAACTTCAGCCTCCAATTACACAACAATTCGTTTAATCATTTCAGCTCCTATCTGAGCATCAATTACTTTTTAAGCACATTAGATTAGACAAGAACTTGGTCTACTGTTATTCCAAAAAGATGAATAGTGAAAAATGTTTTCTTCTTGAAAATCCCGTTTCGGATCATCCAGTCATCGGCAACAGTTGTCAAACATATTTTTTAACTGACTAGGCCTATGGCATTCCATTCATTATTCATTCATTCATTCATTATTAGAATTTAGCCTTTATAGCGCCTCTTCAAGAAACTACTCAGAGGCGCTCCCAGCCCAGCCACGACTAAAGAAAAAAAGTTTATGGGACTTGAGAAATAAAGATTGACTGGTCAGGTGCAGATGGAGGTTTGGGGGGGGGGAGGTCATTCCAGATTGATGGCACCACAACCGAGAAGGCTCGGTGCTGTTTGGTAGCTAAGCGAGCCCGTGGAACAAGCAGTTGTCCCTTCGCAGCGGAGCGAAGGGCCCGACGAGCTTCAATGTCAGAGACTGGGCGACAGAGAACGCGCAGATAAGATGGAGCACAACCAAGAACACAGCGAGAAACAAGGGCAGCAATTCGGTAATGGATGCGTTGGGCTATAATTGGCAACCAATGCAGCACATCACGCCAGGGGCGCCGTTAGGCGTACGCACTTACGCAAGTGCGTACAGCGCGAAAAGGCAAAAAAATTTTTTTACGAATTGTAAATTAAAGAATTAAAGCGTGAAATATTAAAAGCGATGAAAACCTTTTGAATCTATTGAAATTCTATAATTCTATAGAATATACTTACCTACTTACTTACTTACATACACTCTAATGGAGAGCCATCTTCGCAGTCAGCGTCTTCGGGTATATGATATATCTTCGTGTTCCGGGAAAGCATTGATTAAAAATGAAGCGAGCAAGTAAAAAAACTGGAAAAGTGACACTTATTTTTTTCTAACTACCACTTTTGAGTTTTTAACAAATGTTTTCGCATTAAAACACTAATGATACCAATGATACACACAGTGAAAGTCATAAATAATATTTATGTTTAGAAATCTCTATAGAAATAAATATATATAGGCCTATAGTGCCTATTTTTTTAACATCTACTTTTGGATTTTTAAAAAATTTCGCACTTGGGAAACTATTCATATTAAAAATAATACACAAAATGAACTGAAAAATTTGCATCAAGAAACCTCTTTGAAAAAACAGGCCTACCCGTGTTTTTAATTTCCAGCGCTGTATTTTTCATGCTTTTGTCACTGAAAATTCAACCGTGACCATCGTAACATTTTGGCCCCCTCCTGCGAAATTTTCTGCGGGCGCCCATGATTGTTTCTTTAGGCCCATAGTGTATACATGTTCAATAGTGTTCTTCAGTGCTCGAGAGTCACCTCCCAGCATCATAAAAGCGTGATATTGTTTTGTCTTTAAAAACTACTTGAAATAGCCTACTATTTGAAAAACTATTCCACAGTGTTAATATTGGCTCACTAAACAGTGGCCAATTGTCTGATTTCTTGTGCAAAATTTGAGTATGTTGACCTAATTGAGGGAGAATGCTCCAAGACGCCCATGAAAACGAAGATTGTGCTTTTCTTCTGTGTGGATTCCAAGAGAAATAGGCTACATCAAACACAAAGAATGATCAAAAAAATTAATTTGGGAAGAACATTATTTTATTGAAGTTTTAAATCATGTCTGTAATGCAATGAGATAACAGGAAATTTTGACAAGGATGTCATGACGTCAAAATGATGGCCTAAGGTTCTACCATAGCTGTGTGACAATAAAAAAAAATCGAAAATGGGGAGGAGCACATCCCGTTCCCAAACCCCTTCCCTGCTCGGCGACCATACTTTGGCCGCGAGTTCGTCCTTTAAAACCAGGACCAAGTCTCCGCCTATGTGAACAGTGGTGATTTTAATAAGTCTCCTATAAAAAAGGGTCAAAAAATTTTCGCGCGCTCACGCGCGCATATTTTCACATTCTTTTAGGCAACCCTACTCTTCGGGTCAACTCGGCGCCTATGGTGATACATCATAATCGCCAGTAGCATATACGGTATATATATATATAAATACATATATAATATATATATATATATATAAGCTCGTATCGATCGCTGTTCGCTTCATATTATTTTGTGCAAGTTGTGCGTACAGAAAAAATATCCTGGCGGCGCCGCTGCATCACGCATGTAGGCAGAGAGAGAGACGAAAATTTAGGAATTCGTCCGATGAGGCGGGCAGCAGAGCGCAGAACCCGATCTAACCGTCTCAGAACCCCAAGGGGAAGGCCAACAAGGATTGATCAACAATATGGTCAATACGACTGGTTACAAAAGCATGAACAAGCACAACTAGCGCATCATGAGAAAGAGAGCGAGCAATCACTCGGAGCTGACGAAGCTGATAATAACAGATTCTAGCGACAAGGTTAACGTGCTGCCCAAGTAGCACGCAAACGTTTTTTCAACGTTTGTTTTTAGTTGGGAACGTTGGATAATGGTTTTCGTTACATTCTAAACGTCAGGATAACGTTACTAGAAAAACGGTTAGGCTATGTTACAAACGTTTCCCTATCGTTGACACAACGTTTGCACAAAATTTTACTTGATGCTACACATGATTTATTTGCACTCAGATTGGCCGCGTTTTCTATCAGATAAAATTAATACAGGCACGTTTAAACACAAGACCAGGCCTATTGGCACAAAATCAATTTAATCTAGCACGGTTTAGCAAACGTTTCGGTAACGTTTCAGCAACGTTTGAACAAAATTTATAAAACCTTCAGACGTGTTCGAAACGTCTGGCGAACGTCTCCACATAACGTTCGGCTGCAAACGTTACTGTAATGTTCCAGAAACGTTTTATCATGATATTAGTCTATTTTCCATAAAGAGAGATTGTTTCAACTAATATCAACTGCATCTTACTTAGCCTATACCAGTTGAATCGTTCAATAACGCATCAATCGTCGCAAATATTCATATGGGAATAATTATGTGATTTTATATACAACCATGGATGGTATACCTTAAATTTAATATAGCTCCACTGTACTAGATAATTATTTGAATAACGGACGTACCTTACTTGGGAGAGCGTAAAAATGAACTTTTCATCATAAAAGCTGAGAGACGAATCGAAATCGTAAATGCTTAATTTGTCCTTCACCTTCAAATATGCTTTACTTCAGATTGAATTTTTTTCGTAGTTTAAAAGTAAGTAAGATCGACAATAATGAAGTTTCCCGTAATGCCCCGGTATCCCATTATGCCCCGCTCACCCCTACCCCCCACCCCCCGGTAACATGAAACCGGTTTCAGATTACCCCCGGAAACTAGATTTGCATCAATCATCTCACTTATTGCACTAAAAAATAAAAAAAAATCATCCCGCTTTTTGTTTTGGTCTCAATATTTTCATCCGTCATCCCACTTCGTGGTTTGTTATCAATATTTTAATCGGAAAAATAATAGCCTCGAAGCCATTTCTCCATATAACTTCAGCGGCGATGATTGATGCAAATTACAGTTTGTAGGGGGTAATGTTTAGGAGGTGGTAATTTGAAACCTTTACACCGGTGTAAAGATTTCAGATTACCCCCTCCTAAACATTACCCCCCTGAAAACTGTAAATTGCATCATACATCGCATATATTGCACTGAAATAATCGGAAAAATCATCCCGCCTCTTGTTTTGGTCTAAAGATTTTCATCCGTCATCCCACTTCGTGGTTTGTTATCAATATTTTCATCTGTAACTAAAATACTAATCGCTGCTCAATTTACAATGGAGAAAATGTCTTCGAGGCTATTATTTTTTCGGATCAAAGAAGTTGGATTTATTCAACATAACAACGCTGCAACGTTACTTCTTTGGGGTCGTAAAACCCACAAGTAGCTATTTTTTATATACTAAAGAATATAAAATTTGCGTTTTCCACCACGACCCTGGGGAACGTCCAAATTGCTTAAAAAAATTATTCTTAATTCCTAGATATGAAAAGAAATATTATTGCTCTGCTTGGGATTCGGGTATATGCATGCCCATTTGCGTTAACCTCTAAGAGGATATTCAAATCCTCATGATTCGCTTTATAAGGTGATTTTATTCATAAAATAATCCGCTACTTAGTCTCGTGATTATATTTACCTCAGTACATCTGAAAATTTAACAATGCATTATCAAAATTTTGAAAGGAAAATTACATACAGCAAACAACATTGAAAATGATATATTAATATTTAATTCTCATTTCAGTTGCTCATGGCCTAAATGGATAGAAGATATTTGAATGTTTGTGTTGCATGAACATCGACACCAGCATTGAATTAAAATATTTAATGTCCTTTAGGCAAATTGTGAAACAAAATAACATTAATAGAATAGAGCCTAAGAGTGTCCATTTAGACACACTAATTTCATCATTCCAGCTTCTATTTGAGCATAAATCAGTATTCAGCACTCATGTCTTCGAATGAGTAATTTATAAAAACTTCAGACTCCAGTTACACAACAATTCGTTTAATCATTTCAGCTCCTATCTGAGCATCAATTACATTTTAAGCGCATTAGATTAGACAAGGAATTTCGGCCAATGCTATTCTAAAAAAGATGAATAGTGAAAAATGTTTTCCTCTTCTCGAAAATCCTGTTTCGGATCATCCAGTCATTGTCAAACATCACATTCTTTCTAAACTGAGTATGGCATTCCATCATCTCAATAGTTCCATTAAACACGTTCTTCAAGAGTGAAGTTACACTGAAGTCTAACCATTCAAGTATATATCAATGCTGGATTTACACAAACGATAAACCTCCATTTTTTCACAGATGTTCTCGATTCATGAATCGAGTATTGAAATTCCTATGTTTCCCTGAATTCAATTAAATTTCTTTTTCTGATATCTAGACTTTGATATGGAAGAAACCTGCAGCCAGACTCTACATGAAATTCACGCCTGAAAGCAATTTATTACTCAAATAACATTTGTGTCTTCTGTGAGTTGTGTTGTTGTAATTTGTTTCAACTGCATAACTGTGTGCTGCAACCGGTTGTGGTCTGTCAAACGGATTGTTCAAAAAAGGAATATTATCATGATGATGGACTGTAGACGCGGACTTGCCCGCCGAAGACCTTGTATACAGACGAAGGACCGACGAGGAATCTGATGCCGACGAGGAATCTTGTGCGCACCTTTGCAGACGGGGAAGCAAGCGCCGACGGAGAGGAAGACCCGTGCGCCGTCGAAGAACCAAACGCCGTTGAGACAAGTGCGCCGACGTGGAAACGTATGCGCACCTTTGCGCGCAGACGGGGAAGCAAGCGCCGACGAAGATGAAGACCCGTGCGCCGTCGAAGAACCAAACGCCGTTGAGACAAGTGCGCCGACGTGGAAACGTACGCGCACCTTTGCGCGCAGACGGGGAAGCAAGCGCCGACGAAGATGAAGACCCGTGCGCCGTCGAAGAACCAAACGCCGTTGAGACAAATGCGCCGACGTTGAAACGTACACAGGCGTGGAGCCTGTACGCCATCGCGCGCGGGTCCGAGCGCCGTTTACTGGAACCGGACTGGACGGCCGACGTTGCGTCGAGGTCGGCCTGAAGGTGCCGCCACTCCGTCCAAATCTCCATCGTCGGGATCTCCTTCCGACGTTTCGCCCTCGTGTGTTCCTCTCGGTGCGGAAGTCCGGATCCTCGGCCGATCGGTCGTAGCGCCGTCGTTAACCGCGCCCTGTCGGTCCTGCGAAGATTCTTTCTTGGTAGGCGTCTCTCTCCAGCGGTGTCGTGACCAACGGCTCGAAGAAGCTGTGGCCTCGTTCGCTGCCTCCGCGGGAGGTCCATTGGTCATCCCTGCTCCTGTCTCGCTCCATTGTCCTTTCGTCCGCCCGAAACAGTGGCGGAGTTTGTCGACGTGCGATACGAAGGGCTTAGCCTTCGTCGACCTCCCAAACCTCTCTAGCAGATCAGCTACATAGGACAGATAGACGAGTCTCTCCCAAATCAGTCTATTAGAATTTGATCGAAATCCGCCGGGGTCAAAGGACACAAATCCACAGTTCCAAAACCAAACACAGATAGCGAAACCGATACTGTTGACAGGAACAAGACCAATCGTTCCCAGAAGACATCCACAATACAGAATCAACACACGTGTAGACAGACCGGTCTCGTTCGCATGACAACAACACATCCAACCCTGAACATATCCGCAATACAAATCAATTGTGCAGAAACACACAGCGCAAGAGAAAACCCAAAGACAGGCAACAAATCCGGAAAAGGGGTTAGAATCCTTCCGCGTCAGATGAGACCTAATCAATTTGTCGTCTTCAATACAAAACTGCAAAGACTTCTCTGTCTCCTCGGCGACCAACAAATTTGCAGAACATTCGCCAACAGCAGGCTCCACAACACCAGATGCCAACAATTGGTCCAGTTGCACATCAATAGCAGCCTGATATGGAAGCGGTTGTCTACGCAAAGTTTCTATCACATCCGCTGGGACATCCTCAGAGATATCGTCCACCAGATTTCTGATCAAAGGGTCGTCGTCAGTAGCAACCGTCTGTCTCTCGTTGTCGTCTCTTACTTCGACCTTTACGGGGTGTAAGTCGCCCAACATTTGTTCAACAGTCAACAGGGCAGGTTGTTCATTCAGATCCACCACACGAATGCAAGCAACATCAGCATCATCATCCAACACAACTCGGGCTACATGCACACCAGGCTGGATCTCCTTGGATTCAGTCATCCATGCCTGAGCGGAGGATGTGAAATCATGATACTGGGTTTTACAAGGGATGTCGCACTGCGAGCGAGGAAGAACAGTTGTCTCCTCGGCAACCATAACCCTGCGACACCAAAATGAGCCATTGCCCTTAACCAATGGAATGCGGCGTCGGCCAATAAACAGTGCGCCTTGTCCGAAACCCAAGCGACAACGATGCTGCCTCAGCCAATCCATGCCAAGCATTGGTTCGCCAATCTGGTCAGAGACAAGAAAACTAGTGCCAATGGAAAATCCTCTAGAAATCACAATCGGGGTATCAAGCTGACCCAAAACTCTAATCTGCGTTCCGTTAGCAGCCAAAAGAATGCGAGCGCTGGGCTGGAGCGTCAAACCATCAACATCAGCAGAGGGAACAAGGCTTACCTCCGACCCAGTGTCCACTAGGCAATTTCTTTGCTGTCCGTTGATCGTTCCGCGGATGTAGATCGCGTTGTTCGTCACACCCGAAGCTCTGACTCTCGTTGTGTGGTTCGTGACGGTGTTTCCGTCCTGTTCCGACATCGGCGGATCCGATGTGCGTTTGTCGTCACGGAGGTTGGAGAACTGCTGGCGCTGGCGACATCGGCGAGCCACGTGGCCCACCTGTCCACAGTTGAAGCAGGTTATCCCGCATCCGGAACCACCTGAGGCGTTCCCTTGCGGCGGCGGGGGATGAGTACGGACGGTAGAGGGAACCGTCCGTTCGGCGTCGAAGCTCGTCCGATGCAAGCCTCGGAGTTCGTCCAATTGTCGGCAGATCCTCCCCTCCATGTCCTGTTGCCACTTACGTTGCGAAGCGAAGAAGCCGTCCAATTGCGACTGGAGCTGTCCACCAGCGTCACCCTCTTGCGTTCCTCTCACTCGATTGGCTGGCCGTTGACGATCCTCCAGGTCCGACGTCTGTCGATACGCGGACAGGCGTAGAGCCGTTCGATACGCCTCGTCGATGGTCTTCGGTTCGCGTTCTCTCACCTTGAGAGACAGCTCCCGGTCGCGGATCGCTTCAAGGAAGGCATCCTTCGCGAGAATTTCCGTCGTTTCGTTGGATGGAACCGGGTAGGCAAGAACGACGAGTCTCCGGATGTCGTGCAGCAAGTCGCCGAGGGTTTCATCAGCTCGCTGCCGGCGGTAGTAGAGTTGCGCTCGGAAGGTCTCTGCCTGACCCTCCGATCCGTACCGTTGGCGTAGTCTCTCGACGAGCTGTTCATACGTGACTTCGGTGCTGGCGCCGAAGTCCCAGAGTAGCTGCGTTGCCGCCCTTTCCAAGGAACATCGGAGGAAGTCGACTTTATCGGCTGCAGTCCATCGGTTGTGCCTTGCGCACACGTCGAATTGTGCCAGGAATGACTCGAGGGATCCAGTTCCGTCGAATTTTCCGGGCTTCATGGGATTCTTCTTCTCGCTGGCTAAACGACTGACCTTTTCCATGACTTCCGTTTCCAGTTTGCCGACGTCCATTTCCGGAACCAGGAAGTTCTTGCGATCTTTCTTCGGTAGGTCGTCGAAGTCGATTTTCTCTCGAAATCGGCTGGACTCGACCTCGTAGTCGACCAGGAGGTCCTTTCTTCGTCCGGCGGCGGGTGAAGAGGTCGTTGGGAAGCCAGCAGCATTTCCGTCCATGTCATCGAACACGAAATTCCACATTGTTGCAGTTTCACGAGTTGTCGTTCTTTTCAAACACCCCACTTCTGGTACCAGTTTGTTACGGACTAGGGCTGGGCGAAAGTTCACCAGGATGCGAGAACTAGCCCCAGTCGTTCGGGTGTCGTAGAATTGTCCGCAGGATAAGACTTCAATTGTAGGTTGAAGATTAGCCGACTAGGCTTGAGCGTATTAGTTCAGGAGCAACAGTGATCCCTGCAGAACCAGCCGTGAATCGTCGTCGAAGGGCAGGGCAGACCGTCGTACCGGTCCCTGCGGCACCAGCCGTGGATCGTCGTCGAAGGCAGGACGGACCTCGTATCCGTCCCCGCAGCACCAACTGCAGACCGTCGTCGAAGGCAGGGAAGACCGTCGTCCCGGTCCCTGCAGCACCAGCCGTGGATCGTCGTCGAAGGGCAGGGCAGACCGTCGTATCGGTCCCTGCGGCACCAGCCGTGGATCGTCGTCGAAGGCAGGACGGACCTCGTATCCGTCCCTGCAGCACCAACTGCAGACCGTCGTCGAAGGCAGGAAAGACCGTCGTCCCGGTCCCTGCAGCACCAGCCGTGGATCGTCGTCGAAGGGCAGGGCAGACCGTCGTATCGGTCCCTGCGGCACCAGCCGTGGATCGTCGTCGAAGCAGCTTCGTCCGTCAGCTAGGTTGCGGTAGTCGGAAACCGAACCCCAGTCACGTGGAGGAGCACCTGAAGAGGCCGAAGGTTCGAGCTCGAGGCGCAGATTCAGGATTTTACCTCTCTCCACAACAGTGTCACTCAACAAACGTTTTACCGCTCATCAAGTCAGATCATCAGCCAGCTACTACGCGTTTTACCGCGTTCTTCGCTAGACCATTCGTCGGTGTTCCAGCATTGACACGAACTTTCTTATATACGCAACAGCATAGGCCGAAATAGTTTAAGCCTAACAGGCCAATATAGTTTAAGCCTAACAGGCCAATATAGTTTAAGCCTAACATGCCAATATAGTTTAAGCCTAGTGGGCGGAGCCAATGCAGTTTAAGGCTAGCAGGCCAAGACAGTTCAAGCCCAGTGGGCGGAGTCACAACAGTTTACGCCCAGCAGGCCAAAACAGTTTAAAGCTAGCAGGCCAAGACAGTTCAAGCTTAACAGGCCAAACAGTTTACGCCTATTGGTAAACAGCGGGGGCAACAGCGTTACGTCACACAATCTATTTACCGGTGTAAAGGTTTCAAATTACCCCCTCCTAAACATTACCCCCCGGTAACTTGAAACCGGTCTCAGATTACCCCCCGGAAACTAGATTTGCATCAATCATCGCATTTATTGCACTAATAAAATCAGAAAAATCATCCCGCTTCTTGTTTTGGTCTGCAGAATATCATCCGTCATCCCACTTCGTGTTTTGGTATCAATATTTTGATCCGAAAAAAATAATAGCCTCGAAGACATTTTCTCCATTGTAACTTCAGCGGTGATTAGTATTTTAGTTACAGATGAAAATACTGATAACAAACCACGAAGTGGGATGACAGATGAAAATCTTCAGACCAAAACAAGAAGCGGGATGATTTTTCCGATTATTTTAGTGCAATAAATGCGAGGATTTGTCCAATTTACAGTTTTCAGGGGGGTAATGTTTAGGAGGGGGTAATCTGAAACCTTTACACCGGCAGTAGCAGCAAACAACCAGCTGCAACAGCTGGGCCAAAACTCTAACACAATCATCATTTTATATTTATTTAAATTAATAGATTTTTGTGCAAAGAATTAATTTGCTTGTTTAGGAGTTTACGATGAACCAAATTGCAACAGCGAAGTGCTTGACCACGCTGTCCTAGTTGTTGGTTATGGAACAAACGGTTCATCGCAAGACTATTGGATCGTTAAGAACATGTTATTTTAATATGATCTTACAACCATCGACATTTCACTTGTATTCGTCTAGTCATTTACTTAAGACGCCATTTTAAAACGATTTCAGGTGCTTCTTTTAATAATTGTCAATCGAAGTAATCTATTTAGCCTATATTATAATTATAACACAAAACATGTTCATGATGCAAATATCCATTGGTTTCAATGCCTTCGCCATTAATTAGGCCTCCGCTTAATGTAAACGAAAACTACCATAATATTATGATAATGATGCTCTCTTGTTGAAATATCTAAATATTGCATTTGGGGAGAGACATGGGGCATAAAGGGCTACATAATGATGTCCAGGAACAACTCCGAACAAGAACAACCAATGTGGAATCGCGACATTAGCAAGCTATCCACTCGTTTGAAACAAACGCTAAACATACGGATGACCGCAAAAAGAGAGTCTAACTTGCACAACAAACATTTCAGTTTATAACTGTTGCACTGTAATTTTTATCGTAATTATTATGGTAATTTTTATCGTAATTTTTATCGTAATTATTATCGTTCTTTCATTGACCTTCGTGACTTGATTGTTATCTTTCTCAAAATGCACGTTTAAAGGCTAGTGCAAAGAACAAACTCAAACTGATTAGAATTGTTGGTTAGGAAACATCACAGTGCATTTTATCATGTCACGCTAAAAGATCAACCAACCAATCAATCAATAAATCAATCAAACAAGCAGTCAATTTCGTTGTATTTAGAAGTTGGATTGAAGAAAACAATTGTTTGAAATAGAAGTTGGATTGACGAGAACAATTCCTCCTTAAATACAGTGGGATTAATTAAACGGACATGTGATGATGAATAGAAGCAGGATTGGTGGTTTTGGCATAAAATAGAAGCTAGACTGATGAAAAGAACGTCTGAGCAATGAAATATGGATTGACGAAAACATTCCTGCTGAAATGAAATTGGAAGGCGAACTGAAGAAAAAAACGCTTGATACGTGGAACTTGGATTTATGAAAATAATACTGTTGAATGGAAGGTGGATTACTAGAAGAAATTGCTACTTAAATGGAAGTTGGATTGAAAGAAACATTTCGTTCTAAATAGGTTGGGTTGAAGAAAACAAGAATCCTGTTGTAAATAGAATATGAAATGTTTTCGTCAACTTATAAGTTTATTTCACTAAGGTTGAAACACACAATGGCGAATACTATATATCTGAAAAGCTTCAACTCTGGCAGTACAGCAGCAAAAAAGTGGAGTCGGCACTGTGCTCAATTTTTTTATCAGCAATATAAATGTTGACTTCACTTACTTCAGCTTACTACATCAAACGCCATGTCGACTAAATGTCAACTTTAAAAGAAAGCATAAAGGTCCCATAATAAGTTTTCATATTCCGTGAATATTATAAAACGACTGAAGGTAGAGAAATTTCTTATTCAGTAGGCCTTTAACCAAAATGATCAAATCCAAACAGATACATTAATTACTACATATAATTTTCAAAATATACACATTACTCATCCAATTTTTCTCTTAGAAAATGTTACCGGTTATTAGATTGAATGTTATTGAAATGTTAAATCTCACGACCCATAACACGTTAATTAAATTTTCAGTCTCCATATACCGTAAATAATGCACATCGTGATAAATTGTTTACAGCAAACTTCTGTAAAGAATTGTAATCGTGTATTTTCTGCACTTCCGCAACTTTTAAATAAATGTCGGTTTTCATAAAAAAAAAACTTTTATATGAAACGTTGCTTTCATAATCACAACTCTAACATATTTATTCACCAAAAGTTCAGATTATTTCATCATAAATTCTGTCTATTTATGAAGTTATGTTATTTTGCGTCGCATATTCATAAAATTGAAAAAGGTCATCTTCCACCGGAAAAACACAGACCTCACAACAGTGCTGAATAAATTCCGCTTCTACTGGAAACATTTCATCACAGATTCCACATCCGTATGGTTTCACAAGACACGTCTTAAAATTGGAAGCAGAATTGTATGGTCTTTCATTTCCAACGACATCAGTCTTATTATGGGAAACAAAATTAAATGGTATTTCATTTCCTACGTCATTGGCATTATTAATGGAAATAAAATTAAATGGCCTCTCATTTCCTGCGTCATCAGCATTCTGCACATATCCAGTCAGGGCTGTTTTTGGGCCAAACACATTACCAACAATTCCAATTTCTGTGTGAACAAACTCACTTGTGAGAGAATTTTCATTCATGTGACTCGTCAGGTATTCATCCAGAATATCAGTATGGAAATGCTCAAACCCTTGGTCGCTTATCTCTTCATTGATCACAGCATCTCCAGTATTATGGGTTACTAGATGTTTTTCGAAGTCATTGTACAATGCAAAAACCTTGGAACACAACTCACATTTATAATATGTAATTTCTCCATCGTTTGTTATCACGAGTTTGTCCAATTGACAGGGAAATGGTGTATTGCCTACTGAACATAATTGTAATTTTCCTCCTGAATGAGGTTTAAGATGGCCTTCCAGATCACATCTAAATGGAAAAGACTTCTGCTGAGATAAGTCAGAGTTGTTTCGTGTATCTGCATTATGACATATCGAATGTTCTTTCAATGAACTAAGATCGACAAAGTCTTTTAAACATATTTTGCATTTGTGAGGATTTTCACCATGGTGAGTTCTTGCGTGTTTTTCCAAAGAATACACGTCTAAAAATAATTCACTACATAGGTTACATCTATGTGATTCTTCTCTTGAATGTATTCTAGAATGCTTGGTCAGCTCTCTGTTACTTGTAAAATCGTTTGGACATAATTCACATCTGCATAGCTTAACTTCATTGTCGACTAATCTCATCTTTTCCTCCCAAGAAGAAAGAGAAGCAAAATCTTTATCACATATTTTTTCTTCATCGTGTTCTCTCAAAATGTGATCTTTCAAATGCTTACTTTCTACAAAAAATTTATGGCACATGTGACATTTGTGTGGATTTGAGTGTTTTTCAGAATGCTTGGTCAGATCACGGTGTCTTGAGAAACCTTTCGACGGACATAAGTCACATTTGAACGGTTTATTTTCATTGTGGACAGATCTCATATGTTTTTCCCAAGAAGATCGACGTGCAAATTCTTTGCCACATATTTTGCAGTGTATTTTTTCGTCAAATGATCTATGGTGACGTTTGTGAACTACTGAATGTTTCTTTGAATGCTCTTTCAGATCAAATCCACCCGAAAAGGCAAACCCACAAATTTCACACTTGAATGGTCGATCTCCAACGTGAACCATCATGTGTTTATTAAAACTAACACAATGCAGAAAGGTTTTCTTGCAAAATTCACAATTGTATATCTTTTCAGATCTGTGGAATCTCATGTGATGTATAAGTTCATAGTTCTTGACAAATCGTTCAGCACAGAACTCACATTTGAATGGTTTATCTTCAGTGTGACGCATCAGATGTTCATTCAAGAAACCAAGTTCTGTAAAATCTGTGCCACATATTCTACAAATGTATTGTTCTTTCGAAGTGAAAGGTGTCATGATCTGTTCATTCAACTGACTCTTGTCTTCATTTGATTTTTGGCATGAGAGACAATTGTATGCATTACCTACAGTATGCGTTCTTTTCACGCATGCTACAAGCTCATTTGCTGCACATACTTTTCCACAAGAATCACATTTGTATGGTTGTTGAGGAGCGCATGCTGCAAACTGGTCTTTTGTCTTGTCTCTTTTGTATTCTTTCAGTTGTCCCAAACGATTTAAACCATCTGCATTCATGGCACACATATTGAGTCGACGATATAGATGAGTTATTTAGTGTTCTTGCAATTTTAAGCTCCAACGAATTGTCATTAATCTACGCCCACTGGATCCGACGTCTGCCTATCCAGGATGCGGCGATTATTTTCTTGTCGGCTCAAGTTCCACGTGAAGGAAGTGAGTGTCTCTGCATTCAAAACGAAAAATATTTGATTTCGCAAACTTGTTAAAGTGCAGATACTGTTAAAAGAGAACAACTTTAAATTATGAAACGAATTACATTAGAATTAGCTAAACCAATTCTTAATTTCTGTCTAGACAGAAGTGTTGACGAGACGAGATTTATTTTTTGCCAAACTCATAAAAAACAATACTGAAACTACTAACAAATAATTTCGTCCTTTCGGCTGGAATCAATCTCTCGCTGGGGAGGGGTCAGCCACAACATGTGATCCATTGAAAAAAGTGAAGCAAGTATTTCACAAGCCGGATGCCCTTCCTGACGCCCAACACTAATTTCGGGGGTGACCCTAGCCTTTCAAGTTCACTAACAAATAATTTTAATAACTAATAAATAAATGGTAAACGTGTATTTTAGTATGGAAAATTATTCGCTCAACTTCGCTCGCTGCAGCATTGTTATTTTTAATTAATCCAACTTCTAGTTTGGCGACAATACTTTTCATCGATCCAGCTTCCGTTTAGGCAAGAATTAGTTTGATAAATCCTGCTTCTATTTCGTCAGCAAATATTTTTCATCAATATCACTTTTATTTAATTTAAAATTATTGTTCGTCACTCCAGCTTCGATTTCAGCGAGATCTTTTCGTCAATCCGACTGGTACTCGACTAATGCTGAAACCCATGCAATGGCGAATAATTTACCATACAAAAATACACGTTTACCGAATAATTATTACTAACAAATAATTTAAGACGCTTAAATACACATTTACCACACACACTATACCTCAATAATGTAAAGCCTGAAAAGCGGTAATCTCACCAATTTAAAACGATGACAATCGTCGTCATCAATTGCTTTCACTGGGATTCACTCGATATTTCCTATTCAATAAATTGCATCGTAAGATCAACTAAACCAACAGATGGAAATTAATATCGGTAAAACTGTATTTTAGAGTATTTTATTCTCTCAAAATCGATATCATGTATTTTAGCGTATTTTATTATTTAGCGTTTGTATTTACATATTTCGTTGATGAATCGTTATAACTGTTCATATTTCTTTTTGAAAAGTATATTGAAAGCTGGATTGGTGAAAACTTCTTGGTGAAATAGAAGCTGAATTGATGAAAAACACTTGAGAAATGGAAGGTGGATTAAGGTATCTAATGGCTGACATAGCAGCTGGATGGACAAAAATAACGCTAGAGAAATGGAAACGGAACTGATTAAACGATTGCTTGAGAAATAGAAGTTGGATTGATGAAAATTATTTTCCTTAAATAGAAGCGGGTTGCTGAAGAGATACTTAATGAAATGAGGGTCGTTGTTACTGACGTCTCGGTAAATCGTAAACAGTATGGCCGCCAACGAATGCAATAAAATTAGAGTGCCGCCTATGGACGATATCGCAACATGCATCCAAACATGCAAAGCGTCAGGGTCGGTTAGGGCTCAGGTTAGGCGTTGTGAGGGTTGGTTAGGGTTAGTTTTAAGGTTAGTGCAGTCATTCTGATGAAATTGAACGTGCTTTAATTTTTGCGGAAATATTGGGCCGTATGTCGGGCCGCTCTGTTAGGCACGCATCTACGGCGGCCATACTGTTTACAATCTACCGAGACGTCAGTCACAATGACCAAAATGAAAGCTTGGCTGATGACAAATAATTGTTATTTAAATAGAATCAGGATTGATGAAAAAAATTGTGGTTAAACCGTAGTTTACGTTGTTTAATTATTTTCATTATCGATATCCCGTAGTTTACGTTGTTTAATTAATAAACGCCTAAAATCAATATAACGCGCCATAAAACGCGCTATTCCAATTTCTGAACATTCGCAACCGGAAGTAGCAATGTAAACCGAAAACGCGAGAAGATGGAAGCTGGATTGACGAAAAAACGGTACTTTTTATCCGACAACCAATTTCTTACATTCGATGGTAAACGTGTATTTTAGCGTAATTAATTATTTTAACGTTTTTAACGACACAAAAAGCGCCGTAAATTATTCCAAATGACTTGCAATGGTCTAACTCATCTAGCAGCACACTTAAAATTTCGTAAGAATACGAATATTCACAGAAAATACGTTTTTAAAATGTCACATTTCCCATGCGAAATCGACGTTCCAATCGCCATTGAACCACAACATCTAACCGGAAGTTGGGGTACGCGCCAAACCATCGACGTATATGCGACTATAAATAACGTGTACGTAGGCCTACGTCAAGACTTCGGTCCTAAGTTAAAAATGAGAAATGGAAGCTGGATGAAGGTATTTGTAGATGTGAAATAGAAGCCGGATTGATGGAAAAAAACGCTTAAGAAATCGAAGCTGGATGAGGGTATTTTTCTATCTGAAAGAGAAGCTGGGTTGACGAAAATAACGGGCAGAAATAGAAGCTGGGGTAATAAAAATAATCAAGCTGAAATTGGAGCTGGATTGATGAAAAATAGTTATTATTGCAACAGAAGTTGGATTCATAAAACAACTGATGCAATTGAAAAAGCTGGACTTTTACTTACTTATTTATTAATTTTTGCTTGCCGCGCGCCACTTCCGGAAAGGGTCGCAATTGAACAACAACTTGGATCGGCGGTTTGTTACGACAAAATATTACAATTTTTCGATCGAAATCCTTCTTTTTAAGATATTCGAAGTATAGTCATACATCACTTTGGCAATAGCACGTTGACAGAAATATTTTAAGACGCTTTTTGTGCCATTATAAGCGTGAAAATAATTAATTACGCTAAAATACACGTTTACCGATATTAATTTCCGGTTAATTTCTAGAACGCCGCGGTAGCAAGTAAACATCATGGCGACCAAAGATCCGCTCGTAATAGAGCGCGTGCACGTGACGGCAAAAAATAGCCCAATATTTTCGCGGCCTACGGTGATGCATACGCCAATGTTTTCGCGAAAGTAAGTAAGTAAAAATACTATGAAAAGGTTATTTTCATAAATATTAATACGCTTAAATCAGCTAAAGAAGACAACGAAATCGATGGACCTTAACACATTGGCCGCCATCTACGAGATATGTCGCGGTTTATTACAATATCGTTATCACTAATTATTTAGCGACGCAAGGTATCGGTTAGGGCATCCAGCTTCCATTTCAGGTGTAAAAAATCTCCATCCAGCTTCCATTTCAGGTGTAAAAATATCTCCATCCAGCTTCCATTTCAGGTTTAAAAATACACGCATCCAGCTTCCATTGCAAGACTATAAATACACGCATCCAGCTTCCATGTAAGGACTATAAATACACGCATAATTATCATATATAGCTAGTGGCCTCTAGCGAATACTTATATCATATCACCGTAGGCCGCGATAATATTGGGCTACTTTTTGCCCTCACGTGACCGCGCTCTATTATGAGCGGATCTTTGGTCGCCATGATGTTTACTTGCTACCGCGGCGTTCTAGAAATTAACCTAATTTCCATCTGTTGGTTTAGTTGATCTTACGATGCAATTTATTGAAAAGGAAATATCGAGTGAATCCCAGTGAAAGCAATTGATGACGACGATTGTCATCGTTTTAAATTGGTGAGATTACCGCTTTTCAGGCTTTACATTATTGAGGTATAGTGTGTGTGGTAAATGTGTATTTAAGCGTCTTAAATTATTTGTTAGTAATAATTATTCGGTAAACGTGTATTTTTGTATGGTAAATTATTCGCCATTGCATAGGTTTCAGCATTAGTCGAGTACCAGTCGGATTGACGAAAAGATCTCGCTGAAATCGAAGCTGGAGTGACGAACAATATTTTAAGTGATATTGATGAAAAATATTTGCTGACGAAATAGAAGCGGGGGTAAACGTCTATTTTAGCGTAATTAATTATTTTAACGTTCTTAACGACACAAAAAGCGCCGTAAATTATTCCAAATGACTTGCAATGGTCTAACTCATCTAACAGCACACTTAAAATTTCGTAAGAATACGAATATTCACAGAAAATACGTTTTTTAAATGTCACATTTCTCATGCGAAATCGACGTTCCAATCGCCATTGAACCACAACATCTAACCGGAAGTTGGGGTACGCGCCAAACCATCGACGTAAATGCGACTATAAATAACGTGTATGTAGGCCTACGTCAAGACTTCGGTCCTAAGTTAAAAATGAGAAATGGAAGCTGGATGAAGGTATTTGTAGATGTGAAAGAGAAGCCGGATTGATGGGAAAAAACGCTTAAGAAATCGAAGCTGGATGAGGGTATTTTTCTATCTGAAAGAGAAGCTGGGTTGACGAAAATAACGGGCAGAAATAGAAGCTGGGGTAATAAAAATAATCAAGCTGAAATTGGAGCTGGATTTATGAAAAATAATTATTATTGCAACAGAAGTTGGATTCATAAAACAACTGATGCAATTGAAAAAGCTGGACTTTTACTTACTTATTTATTAATTTTTGCTTGCCGCGCGCCACTTCCGGAAAGGGTCGCAATTGAACAACAACTTGGATCGGCGGTTTGTTACGACAAAATATTACAATTTTTCGATCGAAATCCTTCTTTTTAAGATATTCGAAGTATAGTCATACATCACTTTGGCAATAGCACGTTGACAGAAATATTTTAAGACGCTTTTTGTGCCATTATAAGCGTGAAAATAATTAATTACGCTAAAATACACGTTTACAGAAGCGGGATTTATCAAACTAATTCTTGCCTAAACGGAAGCTGGATCGATGAAAAGTATTGTCGCCAAACTAGAAGTTGGATTAATTAAAAATAACAATGCTGCAGCGAGCGAAGTTGAGCGAATAATTTTCCATACTAAAATACACGTTTACCAATTATTTATTAGTTATTAAAATTATTTGTTAGTGAACTTGAAAGGCTAGGGTCACCCCCGAAATTAGTGTTGGGCGTCAGGAAGGGCATCCGGCTTGTGAAATACTTGCTTCACTTTTTTCAATGGATCACATGTTGTGGCTGACCCCTCCCCAGCGAGAGATTGATTCCAGCCGGAAGGACAAGAAATTATTTGTTAGTAGTTTCAGTATTGTTTTTTATGAGTTTGGCAAAAAATAAATCTCGTCTCGTCGACACTTCTGTCTAGACAGAAATTAAGAATTGGTTTAGCTAATTCTAATGTATTTCGTTTCGTAATTTAAAGTTGTTCTCTTTTAACAGTATCTGCACTTTAACAAGTTTGCAAAATCAAATATTTTTTCGTTTTGAATGCAGAGACACTCACTTCCTTCACGTGGAACTTGAGCCGACAAGAAAATAATCGCCGCATCCTGGATAGGCAGACGTCGGATCCAGTGGGCGTAGATTAATGACAATTCGTTGGAGCTTAAAATTGCAAGAACACTAAATAACTCATCTATATCGTCGACTCAATATGTGTGCCATGAATGCAGATGGTTTAAATCGTTTGGGACAACTGAAAGAATACAAAAGAGACAAGACAAAAGACCAGTTTGCAGCATGCGCTCCTCAACAACCATACAAATGTGATTCTTGTGGAAAAGTATGTGCAGCAAATGAGCTTGTAGCATGCGTGAAAAGAACGCATACTGTAGGTAATGCATACAATTGTCTCTCATGCCAAAAATCAAATGAAGACAAGAGTCAGTTGAATGAACAGATCATGACAACTTACACTGCGAAAGAACAATATAGTTGCAAAGTTTGTGGTGCAAATTTTACACACCTTGGTTTCTTGAATGAACATCTGATGCATCACACTGAAGATAAACCATTCAAATGTGAGTTCTGTGTTGAACGATTTGTCAAGAACTATGAACTTATATATCACATGAGATTCCACAGATCTGAAAAGATATACAATTGTGAATTTTGCCAGAAAACCTTTCTGCATTGTGTTAGTTTTAATAAACACATGATGGTTCACGTTGGAGATCGACCATTCAAGTGTGAAATTTGTGGGTTTGCCTTTTCGGGTGGATTTGATCTGAAAGAGCATTCAAAGAAACATTCAGTAGTTCACAAACGTCTCCATAGATCATTTTCGGAGAGTAGACATTTATTAGATCACATGAGAAACCACACTGACGAAAAAATACACAACTGCAAAATATGTGGCAAAGAATTTGCACGTCGATCTTCTTGGGAAAAACATATGAGATCTGTCCACAATGAAAATAAACCGTTCAAATGTGACTTATGTCCGTCGAAAGGTTTCTCAAGACAGCGTGATCTGACCAAGCATTCTGAAAAACACTCAAATCCACACAAATGTCACATGTGCCATAAATTTTTTGTAGAAAGTAAGCATTTGAAAGATCACATTTTGAGAGAACACCATGAAGAAAAAATATGTGATAAAGATTTTGCTTCTCTTTCTTCTTGGGAGGAAAAGATGAAATTAGTCGACAATGAAGTTAAGCCATGCAGTTGTGAATTATGTCCAAACGGTTTTACAAGTAACAGAGAGCTGACCAAGCATTCTAGAATACATTCAAGAGAAGAATCACATAGATGTAACCTATGTAGTGAATTATTTTTAGACGTGTATTCTTTGGAAAAACACGCAAGAACTCACCATGGTGAAAATCCTCACAAATGCAAAATATGTTTAAAAGACTTTGTCGATCTTAGTTCATTGAAAGAACATTCGATATGTCACAATGCAGATACACGAAACAACTCTGACTTATCTCAGCAGAAGTCTTTTCCATTTAGATGTGATCTGGAAGGCCATCTTAAACCTCATTCAGGAGGAAAATTACAATTATGTTCAGTAGGCAATACACCATTTCCCTGTCAATTGGACAAACTCGTGATAACAAACGATGGAGAAATTACATATTATAAATGTGAGTTGTGTTCCAAGGTTTTTGCATTGTACAATGACTTCGAAAAACATCTAGTAACCCATAATACTGGAGATGCTGTGATCAATGAAGAGATAAGCGACCAAGGGTTTGAGCATTTCCATACTGATATTCTGGATGAATACCTGACGAGTCACATGAATGAAAATTCTCTCACAAGTGAGTTTGTTCACACAGAAATTGGAATTGTTGGTAATGTGTTTGGCCCAAAAACAGCCCTGACTGGATATGTGCAAAATGCTGATGACGCAGGAAATGAGAGGCCATTTAATTTTATTTCCATTAATAATGCCAATGACGTAGGAAATGAAATACCATTTAATTTCTTTTCCCATAATAAGACTGATGTCGTTGGAAATGAAAGACCATATAATTCTGCTTCCAATTTTAAGACGTGTCTTGTGAAACCATACGGATGTGGAATCTGTGATGAAATGTTTCCAGTAGAAGCGGAATTTATTCAGCACTGTTGTGAGGTCTGTGTTTTTCCGGTGGAAGATGACCTTTTTCAATTTTACGAATATGCGACGCAAAATAACATAACTTCATAAATAGACAGAATTTATGATGAATTAATCTGAACTTTTGGTGAATAAATATGTTAGAGTTGTGATTATGAAAGCAACGTTTCATATAAAAGTTTTTTTTTATGAAAACCGACATTTATTTAAAAGTTGCGGAAGTGCAGAAAATACACGATTACAATTCTTTACAGAAGTTTGCTGTAAACAATTTATCACGATGTGCATTATTTACGGTAAATGGAGACTGAAAATTTAATTAACGTGTTATGGGTCGTGAGATTTAACATTCCAATAACATTCAATCTAATAACCGGTAACATTTTCTAAGAGAAAAATTGGATGAGTAATGTGTATATTTTGAAAATTATATGTAGTAATAAATGTATCTGTTTGGATTTGATCATTTTGGTTAAAGGCCTACTGAATAAGAAATTTCTCTACCCTCAGTCGTTTTATAATATTCACGGAATATGAAAACTTATTATGGGACCTTTATGCTTTCTTTTAAAGTTGACATTTAGTCGACATGGCGTTTGATGTAGTAAGCTGAAGTAAGTGAAGTCAACATTTATATTGCTGATAAAAAAATTGAGCACAGTGCCGACTCCACTTTTTTGCTGCTGTACTGCCAGAGTTGAAGCTTTTCAGATATATAGTATTCGCCATTGTGTGTTTCAACCTTAGTGAAATAAACTTATAAGTTGACGAAAACATTTCATATTCTATTTACAACAGGATTCTTGTTTTCTTCAACCCAACCTATTTAGAACGAAATGTTTCTTTCAATCCAACTTCCATTTAAGTAGCAATTTCTTCTAGTAATCCACCTTCCATTCAACAGTATTATTTGGAAATTCACACAAGAATCCACACTGGCGAAAAACCGTACACTTGCAATTTATGTCACAATGCATTTTCAGAAAAATATCAATTGAGCAAGCATAAAAAAACTCATTCCGGCGAGAAACCATACATATGGGATTCCCTTCCCCCTAACTCTTTGTGGGACTCTACTTTCTGGATCATCGTCTATATCTATACAGTGTTATGTTAGGATTGTAAGACTTTGTTGTGGCCAATAAAACATTCTATTTCTAGTTTGTTCATCGGGCACTAAGTGTCATCTCTAATAAATCCGTATGGGATTCCCTTCCCCCTAACTCTTTGTGGGACTCTACTTTCTGGATCATCGTCTATATCTATACATCTTCTTAAGACTTGCTCTTTCTCTATGGGTTATCGCACTGGGATGCTACTGAATGTCAAATCCTGTGAGCGGCGCTATAGAAATTAATAATCACAATTATACACTGCATTCGCATTATTGGTGTTGCTCTCGTTGTTAGTCTCTGCCTATAATTATTAGCATCGAATGTAATACATCAAACTCCTCCCTGTCAATAATTGTAATTGTAATCGTACATTTATATAGCGCCCATTCAAGAGAACTCCTCAGAGGCGCTCCCGACTTGACACCAAACTCAATCAAAGAATAGTTTTCAAACGCTTGCGGAAAAGTGGAAAAGATAGACAAAGTTGTTCATTTCGGAGAATAATAGGTAATTTATTCCAGAAAGACGGACCGACCATAGCGAAGCTTCTGTGAAGAACTGTGGAAGATCGAGCTATAGGAACAACTAGGTCAGGCCTTAAAAAATCTTGTGTTTCCGGTAACAGAGCTAACACAATTGGGTAGGTAGGTCGGAAAATAGTTTTATTTTGGTAAAATATTTTTATGCAGCGACTAGGCCTATCCGAAAAAGGGTGTCACGACAACTCGTCTAACGACAACTCGTCTAACGACAAGTGGTCTCCGGACAATTCGTCTAACGACAACTGGTCTACTGACAACTTATCCAGCGCTTGAGAAATTGAAGCTGGATGATAGTTTTAAGAGGTGAAATGGAGATTGGATTGATGAAAAAACGCAAGAGAAATGGAATCTGGATGATGGTTCTCTTACAGGTGAAATAGAAGCTGGATTTACGAAAATAACGCCTGATAAATAAAAGCTGGATGAAGGTATTTCTTGATCTGAAATGGAAGCAGGATTGATAAGAAAACCGCTTAAGTAATGGAAGCTGGATGAGGATAGTTTTATATAAGAAATAGAAGTTGGATTGACTAAAATAACAGGCGAGAAATAGAAGCTGGATGAAGGTATTTTTAGATTTGACGTAGAAATGGGTGCATGTTGGAATATATGAATGAAAATCATCAATCCAGCTTCCATTTAAGCAAAAAAACATTTTCGTAAATCCAGCTTCTATTTCATCAATACTATTCGTCAGTAGACCAGTTGTCGTTAGACCAATTGTCCGGAGACGAGTTGTCGTTAGACGAGTTGTCGGTAGACCAGTTGTCGTGGAACTCCGAAAAAGTATACCCCACTAGTATTTTTGCACAAAGGTACACGCTGCAACAAAGTACGTGTTTTAAGCAAGCACGAACTGCATATTTTCCGACTGTCTGCACCTAAAACTGCTCTAGAAGACAGTCCTATTAATTTCAATTTGTTGACGTTTTTTCTGTTATGTCAATACAAATGTTAAAAAATATTTTTAAATTTTTTAAATTATTTTTTATAATTTTTTTTTATTATTTAAAAAAAAATATTTTACAAAATTAATTGAGTCGCGGCAATAAAAGAGGGTCGGTCGGGTTACCGGAAACACAACAATTTTTTTAGGCCTCACCATGCGTAGCAGAGCGAAGGAATCTACGACCTGGAATGGATAGCACAGGTAGGCTACACAGAGTTCCATAAGCTTAATAATAATGACAATTTCCATGGCGCCGCAACATAGCCATGCATTACAAGGACGCCTTGACAACGACAAATACACATTCAGAGACAAGCGATTGACGAACTCATAGAGGCAGCCACATGCGGCGAAAAGAGAACGACACCTGTCCCACCACCACCACCACCACCCCACGACAACCACACACATACACCCATAACACGCGTCACTTAAACTAGTTTTTCACTAGAATTCAAGTAGCAGGTATCAGCCCATATCGATGACAGCAACATCTCCTGTGACTTAAAGTTAGCAAGCCCACATATCAATAGTGCCAATGATTATTTTGTAAGGTGAAGTTTTCTCCCCGATGTAAAGGGTTTCAAATTACCCTCTCCTAAACATTACCCCTCTGACAACTGTAATTTGCATCAACCATCACATTTATTGCACTAAAAATATCAGAAAAATCATCCCGCTTCTTGTTTAGGTCTGAAGATTTTAATCCGCCATCCCACTTCGTGGTTTGTTATCAATATTTTCATCTGTAACTAAAATACTAAATCGCCGCTGATATTACATGGAGAGATGGTTTCGAGGCTATTATTTTTTTCCAATTAAAATATTGACAACAAACCACGAAGTGGGATGACGGATGAAAATCTTCAGACCGAAACAAAAAGCGGGATGATTTATCTGATTTTTAGTGTAATAAATGCGATGATTGATGCAAATCTAGTTTTCGGGGGTATTCTGAAACCGGTTTCAAGTTACCGGGGGGTAATGTTTAGGATGGGGTATTTTGAAACCTTTACACCGGTAGAGGGCAGGAATCTCGCAGATCGGACTTCGAGCTCTCGGAGGTTCTTTCTCGTCAGAGCCATTTTAGATTTCTGACAAAGGAAATTATAATTGTTGATTCGCACAGAATTAGTGTTTGAAAGTTCAAATTAAAGGTTATCACTTCATTCAGAAGGTGTTTTGTTGGGTGTAATTGAATGGCAGAGCTACTACTGTATCGACATCAGTTGAGCAGACTTAGGAAAACGTTTATTTTAGTATGGTAAATTATTCGCCATTGCATTGGTTTCAGGCACTTTCGAGATTAGTCGAGTACCAGTCGGATTGCCGAAAAGAGTTCTTTCTAAATAGAAGTCGGATTGATGAAATTATTTCTATTGAGATAGAAGAGGAATTAGTTAAAACAATGCTGAAATTGAAGCTGGATTGATTAGCAATAATTTAAAATAAGTTATGTTGATGAAAAATATTTGCTGACGAATTAGAAGCGGGATTTATCAAACTAGTTCTTGCCTAAGCAGAAGCTGGATCGATGTAAAGGATTCTCGTCGAACTAGAAGTTGGATTGATTTAAAATAACAATGATGCAGTTAGCGAATAATTTACCATACTAAAATACACGTTTACAAAATTGTTTTCGTCAATCCGACTTGTTTTCGACCAATGCTTAAATATGTGCAATGACAAATAATTTACGACGCTAAAATACACTCTTACCCTAAAACACATCAATTCATGTTATTACTCCTGTGCTTCTTTATATTCTTACTAATATAACTATTGTGAGAATGGCTATAGACTATAAACAAGACTTTGAGCTTTCTTCTATTCCTTATGAGTCAACCAACATTATCCTCGGCCATTTCATCAATTACTTAGTTTCTCAAGTCTACTCGAATTCGTCTGGTACTGTTTGCTATTTGTTACGAATTTAATACTCGAATTACAAACTGTGTACTGTGAATGTATTTGCCGCTTAATCAATGAATGCAAGTTTTATTTTATTTTATTTGATCTCAGTTGTAGGTGGTCACTCACCATTGTAAAAGACAACTTGAAGGTGAGTTTAATAAAGAAGAAATTGCAACTTCAAAATCCATACAAGAATTCGTACTGGACAGAGATACTGTTTCAAGTGCAATTTATGTGGCTAAGCTTTGTTCAACAATATATCTGCAATGCAAACTAATGGAAGAATACAAGTTAATGAAAAAGCACATGAGTGCAATTTATGTGGAAATGTTTTTACAAGCAGTACTTATCTCAGAGAACACACGAGAATACACACTGGAGAAAGACGTTACAAGTGCAAATTATGTAGTAAAACATTTACACACAGAGCTGGTTTATATAGCCACATAAGAATTCACCACACTGGAGAGAAACGATATGCTTGCAATACATGTCACAAATCATTTGCTGATAAAAGTCATCTGGATGTCCACACAAGAACTCATACCGGAGAGAAACCATACATTTGCAATATATGTGACAAAGCATTTGCAAGTAAAGGTAATCTGAATAAACACAGAAGAACACACACTGGAGAGAAACCATACACGTGCAATATATGCCACAAAACATTTTCAGACAAAAAATGTCTGGATAGCCATACAAAAACTCATACTGGAGAGAAGCCCTACAGTTGCAATATCTGTAGCAAAGCATTCGCGCAGAAAAGTCATCTCAATGTACACAGAAGAACACACACTGGAGAAAAATTATGCACATGTAACATATGTCACAAAACATTTTCTGATAAAAGAAGTCTAGAAATCCATACAAGAACTCATACAGGAGAGAGACCCTACATTTGCAATATATGCGACAAAGCATTTTCAAATAAAAGCTATCTGAATATACACGTAAGGACACACACTGGAAAGAAACCGTATAGGCCTATGTGCAGTATATGTCACAAAACATTTTGTGGAAAAAATGGTCTGAATATCCATATGAGAACTCACACTGGAGAGAAACCATACTTTTGCAACGTCTGTGGCAAAGGATTTTCACAAAAAAGTAATCTCCGTTGGCACAGAAAGACCCACACTGGAGAGAAACCACATTCCTGCAATTTATGTCACAAAGCCTTTATTTACAAATATGCACTAGAACGTCATATGAAGCAACACACTGGAGAAAAGCCTTACATATGCAATATATGTGACAAAGGTTTTTCAAATAGGAGTCAACTGAAAGCCCACACAAAAACTCATACTCGTACTGGTGAAAAATCATACCTATGCAATATTTGCGACAAAGCATTTGCACGAAATGATTATCTGGATTTACACAAAAGGACACACACTGGAGAGAAACCATTTATGTGCAATATATGTAACAAAGCGTTTGCCAACAAAATAATTTTGCGTGTCCATACAAGAACTCATACTGGAGAGAAACCGTACATTTGCAATATTTGTGACAAAGCATTTTCGCAAGGAGCTCATCTCCGTGGCCACAAAAGAACACACACTGGAGAGAAACCATACTCCTGCAATCTGTGTGAAAAAAATTTTTCTCACAAGCATTATTTGGATATTCACAGAAGAACACACACTGGAGAAAAGTCTTACAAATGCGATATTTGTAACAAAGTATTTGCACGTCAATTTATTCTGCAATGCCATAAAAGAACCCACAATGGAGAAAAACCTTATGCATGCAATTTGTGTAACAAAGTATTTACTGTTTGCAGTAGCCTGCAATCCCATAAAAAGACCCACACTGGAGAAAAACCTTACAAATGTATTTTGTGTGACAAATCATTTGCACGAGCGAGTGGTCTGCAAGTCCATAAAAGAACACACACTGGAGAAAAACCATTCAAGTGCAGTTGGTGCAACAAAGCATTTGCGGATGGTCGCAGCCTGCAATGCCATCAGAGTATCCACACCGGTAAAAAACCATACAAGTGCAGATTATGCCAAAAATCATTCAGAAAACCGTATGAACTGGATGTTCATACAAGATGTCACACTGGAGAAAAGCCATACATGTGCAACATGTGTGACAAGGCTTTTTCAAATGGTAGCAGTCTGAAAATCCACATGAGAACTCATTCAGGAGAGAGAAATAAATCCTACATTTGCAATATTTGTGACAAAGTAGTTTCTAACTTTAATGGCCACAGAAGAGTGCACACTGGCGAGAGACCATACCTTTGTAATTTATGTCACAGAACCTTTTCCTTTAAGAGTGGGTTGGAAATTCATGCAAGAACACACTCAGGAATAAAGCCATACAAGTGCAAATTATGTCAAAGATCATTTGCACAAAGTGGTACTCTCAGAAAACACATAGATACTCACTGTGGAAGTAGGACAAGAAGTGAGAAGTCCAATGGAAATAAAAATGAAATGGACAATGATCACTGTGTAGATACTTCTGTCGTAAACCATTCCATATCCAGAACTCATGGTTGTGGAATGTGTGATGAAATGTTTGCATGTGAAGAGGAATTAATGGAACATTGTAATCATCACAACGAAAATCCTCCCATAAACAGTTTTGGGGAATCCTTTGAACTGCGACTTTTAAACTACTTCCCTTAAGCACAAACAATGGTATGAATCAGAGCAGCATGTTTTATATTAGTCGATATTTTATATTAGTCGATATTTTGAATACTGTTTACCTATTAATATGAATATTTACATGTAAAAATGTATTACTATATTGTTATGACTATGGGCATGACTCTACTATTTTGAAGAATACAGAGAACATGAGACTATCATGGACATAAATCAATGTAGCAAAGAAAAGGCGAAAGAATGGTGTTGGATCATATTGAGCATGGCACTGCATCAATGTGAATACATTGTTTGAGAAAACAAGGAATTTCGCTATTCGTTTGATGAATTCAGAACATTGGTGAATAAATAATTTTTTGGGGTTTTCTAAGTTGTTTACTGTTCAACATCGAGCACTCCTAAGTATTTCAGTGGTCTGTCTTCTGTGGAATTTCACTCTAGAAGGACGTCATTGAAGGAGACTATTGAAATATGGAATGCCACAATCAATTCAGGAAAAGAATGTTGGGTTTGACAATTGTTATAGATGACTGGATTATGCACAAACCAATCATAGAACAGAGTGAAATGTCACTATCGGAAACAAGATATTCGAGAAGAAGAAACACTCTTAACATGTTAGCACTTAATAAAAATAACGTTGGATGAAGTCCTTATTAGTTCTAATGTATTTGGTCCACTGTTGCTATACACGACATTGAATCTCTTATTCATCGTTGGTGTCTACGTTCATGCTGCACATCTTTTCATATTTCTTATTTAGCTATCTGCAATTGAAATTCAAATTCCTTTATTAATATATCAGTTTAAATGTTGTCTACTGTTTACTAATGTAATGTTCGTTTCCAGTTTCTCTGAGAATGCATTGTTTAATTATTAGATGTATTGTGCCAAATATTATGAGACAATGTCGTGGATAATTTGATATAATATATCCTTGTAAAGCAGGCTGTGAGGCTATTAATCTTTTTTGAGACGGTTACTTATGAGGGATCTCAGCAATTCGTTGATCTGGAATTGCTCAGCATCATCGATAGCTGTGTTGTGTTGCAACAGTCATTCACACATCAATAATCATCGAGTTCATTCATTTGTCCCAGACATATTTACTTACTATAACTACATTCATATCTTGCGTTCCGTGACAGGGAATCTAGTAGAAAGACTTCAAAAAAAGTTTTTCTGGTTTCAGAGAGAACTTTCCACACATCTAGTTAGGCCAGACTGCCATAATTATAATGATGAAGTCATGGTGTAAGCCTTGCAAATACTGAAATTTTCAGTCGACCAATCAGTTCGTAACCCTCACAGACTACTAACAGTTGAAAATGCAACTCAATTTATTTCATAAATATTATTGGGTTTTTAATTTCTAATTCTGTAAGATGATGGTAGAATAACTAAAAAAACAATGTAACTTATCAGTGTCTGTATCGACATAAATCATATAATGTGAATTTGAAACTGTATTAGTTATATTTTTTGTGAGAGTCTGTCAACTTGTCAAGACCATAATGTTTTATCGACTCAATAATGGATAAATTAGAGGAAAAAATAAACAAATCATAATTCTATTAAACTTAGTACTGAATGCTGTTAGCCTATGTACAAAGGAAACATGACTGTTAACCCCTTTACCGTTCGCCCCGAGTTAACTCGTCCGGAAAAAATCGTATGACAAACGTTCACCCCGAGTTATCTCGTCCAATAGATGAAAAGGCTACCATGGGACGGCAATTTATGCAGTAAAACATTTGCATTTGGATCCTCTTTGCATAGCCACAGAAGAAGCCACACCGGAGAAAAACGATATTCTTGCAATGCATGTCCCAAAATATTTCAAAGTTCAAGTCATCTGACTAGTCATAACAAAGCCCATTCGGGATTCAAACCGTACATTTGCGATCTATGTGGCAAGGCATTTGCAGAAAAATCATATCTGACTGTACACATAAGAACACACACTGGGGAGAAACCATATGAATGTAGTTTGTGTAGCCTAAAACAAAATTTTCAACGAAACAGTCGTTGGGTATCCACATCAAAACTCATAAGAGAGAAAAATCATACATTAGCAATTTATTTGACAAGGCATTTGCAAATAATAAATGTTTGATTATTCATGAAAGAACTCACACTGGAGAGAAACCATAAGTGCAATGTGTGTCACAAAGAATTTTCAAATAAAGGTCATCTGAGTAGCCATAATAAAACTCATACTGGAAAGAAACCCTACATTTGCTACATATGTCATAGAGCATTTTCTCGAAATGCCCATTTGGATATACACAAAAAGACCCACAATGGAGAGAAACCATTTATGTGCAATTTATGTCAGAAAGCATATGGAGACCGAAGAGTTCTAGATGTTCATACAAGAACTCATACCGGTGAAAAACCGTTCATATGCGATATATGTGACAAAGCATTTTCGCAGAGAACTCATCTCAATGGCCACAGAAGGATCCCACACCGGAGAGAAACCACATTCTTGCAATGTATGCAATAAAGCCTTTATTCATAGGAGTCAATTAGAAATTCACACAAGGAAACACACTGGAGAAAAACCTTACAAATGCAATATTTGTAACAAGACATTTGCACATGGAAATAGTCTGCAATGTCATAAAAGAACCCACACTGGAGAAAAACCATATACATGCAATTTGTGTAACAAGGTGTTGGCTTCTGGCAGTAGCCTGCGTTACCATAAAAGAACCCACACTGGAGAAAAACCTTACATGTGCAAATTATGTCAAAAACCATTTACACAAAACATTCATCTCAAAAGGCACATGAATACACACTGTGGACAATCCGAAATAGAGAGTGAGATATTTGATGAGAATATTTGTCAAGGAACTCAGACGAAAATTCGCAAGGAAGAAACATTACGTCAAGCCATGTTGAAGGAAAAAGTAAGTAAGTAAAGTAAGTAAGTATATTCTTTAATGTACCAGCTGCAAAACGCACTCTGGTTTACAAGCACAAAAAACACGACATAAAAAACAAATACAAGACAAATATGGCAGCCATCAGCGGCGCCCACTCATATAGCTCAAGCCTATTGATGGTAACGTCACGACAGAAGTCATCCTTAGGCAAAACACCGCTCGAGAAGCACAAGTCACCCCATCGTCAAACTCCTACGCGTTGGCTACACGGAGAGTTCAGCCGAAAGTTTCTCGTACCGATTCCCGATGATGGTAGTTTAACAGTATTTTCAGTGTCTACAGAGCCGAGAAACATTAGTGCGAAGAGCAGCGACGGGCAGCACAACGCTGGAAACGTGGCACTACTGCGGCATGGTTTTCGGTTGCTGGTATATAGTGAAATCCTTTCTTTTCCCATACACGTGCGTAATCGTTCGGCTATCGATAGCCTAATGATGAAACAATGATGACGAACCTGGAACCCCTTGATGTTCAGCATAATGGAATAGTCCAGATGCGAAACACGCATGGCATGTTGAACGTCAAAATTTATTATCAAGTTACCATCCAAACGCTCACGACATAGATGAAGAAAAGTCAGAATCTCGACTCTCGACATCAGTAAACTACGGAGCCCCTAAAAGGACATGAATGCAAAATATTTTATGTCGTGCGCACGAGATAATAAGTCGTTCGAACGAGATAATAAGTCGTTCGAACGAGATACTAAGTCGTTCGAACGAGATACTAAGTCGTTCGAACGAGATAATAAGTCGTTCGAACGAGATAATAAGTCGTTCGAACGAGATACTAAGTCGTTCGAACGAGATACTAAGTCGTTCGAACGAGATAATAAGTCGTTCGAACGAGATAATAAGTCGTTCGAACGAGATAATAAGTCGTTCGAACGAGTTACTAAGCCAATCAGAGATCGTTTCTGATTATGCGTCACGGGTTATATCTATGCTCTAAATATACATATCGATGGTGGTTAGCAAGGTGCTATTGAGCAGAGAAAAGTAAACAGTGCAAGATACATCTATCGTTTCGAAGTTTGACTAGTCATTTACAAACTCTATTAAATACAAATAGGCCACAGTCAAATCCTGCAGCTACGGGCTTTGCAAGAATGTGCAATGTTGTTCAGGCTGTGGTTTTTCCAATTTCCGTCAGCGAGTCCCGGATCGCAGACGGTTGTACGGTGCAAAAGAATACATACAGACGGACGTCCATGGGAGCCAATTCCTAATACAGAATATGTCAGCGTGTGTTCTGACCACTTTATTACAAGTTGGTGTATCATTCTAATTGCTTATTGCATTTTACAAAGTTTTAGACTATGTTAACTGCTTTCGTGCAATCTTGCATTTTATATCTGCACACGGACGCGGAATAAAATATTAGATCCTAATTATAAGCGCTGGTCTGTGCAAGTAAGCAGAAACTTCAAATACTTTAAGCGCTCTATTCCGCAATTTGATACGCACGCATATCTTCCTAGACAAGGCTTCCCCTTGCTTTGAGGAACTCTGTGAAAGAAGCATCTTTGCAAAATCCTGTTGCAAAGCCTGTGCCCATTGTCTGTCTGTATATTCGTTTATTTGAAAATTAAACAAAAGTCCTGATGACACACCGCACCTGGTTACATGTTAAAGATGCAGGTAGATGTGGTTACAGTGCTTTATTCTGCGCTCATCTGTGGCCACCATATTGTTTACGTGCTACCGAGCCATTCTGGAAAATAACCGTAGGTGTTAACGACGGCTCAGCAAGTAGACACTGGCCGTCACATATCGAGGCAGAATAGAGCGCTCTGACCAACGACAGTCAATAGCCCAATGTTTTCGCAACAGTAAGTAAGTCGGTAATATTGATCATAAAACCATGAAAACGTATATTTCCTGAAATATTAATAAGCTTAAATAAGCTAAAGAACACAATCAAAGCATCCGATTACACTGGTAAATAAGCTAAAATAAGCTGCCGTGTACAGCAAGTAAGTATAGAGTAGCTATCTCCAGCTTCTAGTCGCCCAACAATTAGGCCCTATAGTTTATCGTGCGATATTACCTGAGTATAGTGATGGATCAGACTAGAAATAGCGCCATGTAGCCTCAGCATTTTTTAACATTTTTTTTCCGGCTACTAGCAACAGTATATTTCTTAGTAGTGACCTTTAATACTGATTGAGAATTAGACTACTTTCCTACCATTTGGACATAGTAACATACCATCATAGGCCTCTTTGGCTATAGGTAGAGTCAAGGCAGAACGCGTCTTGATTTTACTTAGGCCTGAATGCTCCTAAGCTCTGTTCATTGCTGAAAGATTTGCGTTTGAAGTGATCAACAGGGTGTATAGTAGGTGTTTAAGATCAATCGATTTTGTTGTGTTCTTTAGGTTATTTAGGCTTATGAATGTTTCTGAAAATATACGTTTGCAAAAACTTTACATGGTCTTTTTTATCAGTGCCTAGCCGACTTACATTTGCATAAACATTGTGCTATTGATCAGTTGATCACCGTATGTCAGAACGCTTTATTCTGCCCCGATCTGTGATGGCCATAGTGTTTATTTGCTGCATGTCGGAATTGTTTGTCAACCTTATAATAATATTGTGTTTGTTAAGTCACACAATACACATGGGAGTAATAGTCCCTGGTTATACTAAACGTACTGTCACATTCCATAAAACACTTCAATATATTTTTTCAGAGCATGCTTTAATGCAATTCTATATGCATATATTTTTGTTGTTGTTGCAGATTTAAAATAGAACTGAAGAGAACATTGACAAGCATCATGTATTCACCTCTAACACCGGCTATCCTAAAAGTCAATTCCGTCTCTACTCCAAGTTCGGACATGTGTTCACCTCCTGCATTGGCCATCTTAAAAGTCAATGCCGTCTCTCCTTCAAGTTTGGATGACAATTCCATCTAGATGATTTGTTCACCAATGGAAACAGCTACAGATGACACAACATCACTTCTAACTACCATGAGTGGTGAGACACTATTACCAATTTCTCAGTTACTTCCTTAAACTTACACAATTTAATTTTTTTATAAAAGCTTCATTGGTCACTGCAGAAGTACTACTTATAAAGACAGGAGTAAAATTCAGTTACAATGGGTTGAAGTAAAGGAAACCAAATATGCTAACACAATGATGTCAAACGATAAGTTAGTCAGTCAATGCAGTGACTTTTGAAGTATTTCATTTCTTTTTATGAGTTTTTAATGTTGTTCATTTTTTGAAATTACAATTATTGACCTTGTAATAAATGTAAAGGTCAACATGGTCATCGTAAGCACAACTGAAATAATTATTTAAGAAGATTGTTCTGAACAGAACAACTTACCAATGAGAAACATAAGATTAGGATATGGTTGCTTGCAACCTGAAGTTCTTTCTAATTCAGTGCAGACATATGATAGACTATATATTGAACCTGCCTCTGAACTGACGCAGAATAAGGCGGTGCCGGCTAGTTGATGTAATCGCTACAAAGATGCGATTGGGCTACTGTACTGTTGATCGATGCGGTAAATTGCAGTAAAAGTCTTATTTGCATAACGAACCGATTAGGCTACTGTATGCATTGTCTGATATTGGCAATACTCATGTCGTAAGTAGTCGTAATCATGGGCGCCCGCAGAAAATTTTGCAGGAGGGGCAAAAATTTTACGATGGTCACGGTTGAATTTTTCAGTGACAAGAGCATGAAAATACAGCATTGGAAATTAAAAACAAGGGTATTTTTTCAAAGAGGTTTCTTAATGCAAATTTCTCAGTTTCATTTTGTGTATTATTTTTATATGACTAGTTTCCTAAGTTCGAAAATTTGTTAAAAATCCAAAAGTAGATGTTAAAAAGTAGATCCATATTTCCATAGAGATTTCTAGACATAAATTTCTGACTTTCATGGTGTTTATCATTGGTATCATTAGTGTTTTAATGCGAAGAAATTTGTAAAAAACTCAAAAGTAGTAGTTAGAAAAATAAGTGTCACTTTTCCAGGGGGGGCAAGTGCTCCCCCTTGCCCCTATGTGCGGGCGCCCATGGTCGTAATGATTCATTTCCTATGTGACAACTGTGTGATGCATGTCAATGTCTTCGATTATTTGTTTTTATTTCAGACATCAGCAGTGACATTTCCTTAGAGAACAGGTCCTTGCGTTCTGGACTGGAGCGAAGCGATAACCACCTTCAGGCTTCCCAGCACCTCTTGTCTGCGACGAGTGGAATAGTCCTGGTCGCCCACTCACTATTTCCTTCTTCAAAGATGTGGGATGGCTGCCCCATATGCAAGCCCATGCAGTCTGAGACTGTGGTTACCTGTAACTGTGGTGCTAGGCCATTCAACAATCTAATGAAGCAGTCATTAATGGAATGCATTTGTTTCAGAAGAATTAAAATTTATGACTGGTTTTGGCCAATTCAGATGCATGGTTAACTGTTGATTACACATTGGTGGTGTTCCTAAGTTCTTTGTAGTTGCATTTGTATATCTTAAAAACTCGAGAGCATCCATCTGTGGAGGAGTGACACAGAAAGATATTAATTGCATTAAGTGTGCTCAATTTGTTCAAGAATTTAGCAACATGTATTTGATTTGGGAAAATGCTGTTTTCTGTTTAAAATAGTGGAGTATTTAAGCATGAAGGTTGACTTTTATTGCATACATAAATAAGCTGTAAGCTTACTAATTATTTAGTATTTGTAAGAATCCAAGGCTATACACTAGTATATAGTGTATAATGCTGCAGCTCGTCTGATTGGTGGCATTCCAAAGTTTGGGCATATATCAAGTTTTATACGGGAGGAACTGCACTGGTTGCCTATGCAAAAACGTATTGAGTTTAAAATTCTAATGCTCATGCGTAATTGCCTAGCAGGCCAAGCTCCGATCTATCTTATGGAACTTTGTGTGCCTGTGCTATCCTTTCCAGGCCGTAGATTCCTTCGCTCTGCAACGCATGGTGACCTGGTTGTTCCTAGGGCTCGATCTTCCACAGTGCTGCATAGAAGTTTTGCTATGGTCGGTCCGTCTTTCTGGAATAAGTTACCTATTAGTCTCCGTAATGAACTTCTTTGTCTTTCTTTGCCCCTTTTCCGCAAGCGTTTGAAAACCATTCTCTTTGATTATGGTTTGGTGTCAGGTCGGGAGCGCCTCTGAGGAGTTCTCTTGAAGTGGCGCTATATAAATGTTCGATTACAATTACAATTACAATTACAATTACAATATAGGATTAGGCCTAAACAAATGTTGTGTTTCCGATAACAGAGCTAAAAAAATTGGGTAGGTAGGTCGGAAAATATTTTTATTTTGGTAAAATATTTTTATGCAATGACTATCCGAAAAAGTATACCCCACTAGTCCGTGGTTCAAAAAAAGTAAGCCAAACTGTTTTTCTTACAATCTCTGATGTCTGATGAGTAATCATAAAAACGTTTTCCCAATATTTAGAGAATTGAACCAAGAATAGTATTCCAAAATATCATGTCATAAATTTAAAGGGATAGAAAGATATGGATATTTCAACTTCATCACCCGAAATTTCAGTTTTCAGCAAGTCTGTTATGGTGTCTGTTGCGGTTTCGATGCTTGGCCGGTCACATTTAGTCTTCATTGATCCTGGAGTAAAACTTAATAGAGCCTATTATCGTGATGTTCGGCTGTCACAACATCTTCTATCTGTAATCAGAAATCTAGTCCCAGAAGACAGCTTTGTTTTTCAACAGAACAGCGCCAGCCCACAGAACCAAGTAAACCATCAAAATGCTGAAAGAGAGACGCTAGACTTCATTTCTCCCACATTATGGCCTCCGAACAGCCCAGATTTGAATCCTTCCGACTATAAAGTGTGGAGCGTGATGCAAGACCGAGTCCAGCGGACAACAATCCATGATATAATCTGAAGCAACGCTTGCTGGAAGTGCGGGGTGGCCTGGACCAGAGGATAATTAATCGGCGTTGCTGTTGCCATTGCAATGGCGCCAGCGCCTCCAGGCTTGTGTGCAAGCAGGAGGGGGACATTTTGAGCATCTTATTAAATTAAATTAACAAACCATACTGTTGGGGTCACAATTTTATTGTTAGTTCAATTTTCTACATACCTGGAAAATTTTTAGAATGATTAATCATCAGGCATTGGAGATAATAAGAAAACATTTTATTGAATCTTACAGAAAGTTGCTTGTAAACTGAAATTTCGGCATATGAAGTTTAAATATTCATATCCTTTTATCCGTTCAACATTATCTAATGAAATTTTGGAATCCTATTCTTGGTCCACTTCTCTAAATATTTGGAAATTTTTAGCGTGATATGTTATCAGGCATTAGAGATATAAGAAAAACAAGCTTGCTTACTTTTTTTGAACCACGGTGTATTATATGGGAGTGAAGTGATCACAGTGATCATGTCAACTGATATTTCACTTGACTTTGATATGTGGTTGAGAAGTTAACATGCTTGTCTAATGTATATGAATAGTGTTTCAATCAATAGCACTCCGGTAATAATTTTTTTTAAAGGAAATTTTCTTGAAATAGATATCAACTGAGCAGACCTATTACTTCAAAACCAATTACAAATATTTATAGACTAATTGAATTTATTGAAATAAATGATTGATATGTGAGGACCGCAACCTGTCACCAATGTAGGTCATTACTTTTAATTTCAAGTAGCAGCTACTGCATTGCAATAATTATTTGAAAATTTTAAAGCATTTTATAGAAACAGTAATTCCTCGTTACGTGTAAGTTTAGTCAACAATTATCATCAGGGATTGGTTTTCAGTATAAAATATGTTTTTAAAAGTCTGTAACATACTCTCAAATTTCTGTGTATTACAGATAAATTTTAGTTTGCTTAGGGTGGCCAGTCCATGGCCCCGGTAATCCAGACAAGGTGCCCTGGTAGGCAATGGCATTGTATAGTGACAGAGAGAAGCACAGAAAGGGGAGCAGAAAACCTGTTTCGTGAAAATAATAAATATAATTATATTGTCATTATTATTGTTATCACTCTAAGAAGAGATGGTTTGGAGCATGCAGCAAATGCCAAATCTGGTGTCCATTTGTTTATGCACTTAAAGAATGCAATAAACGCAATGCTTTGACTTTGCAAATGTGCATGTCCACTTCTATTACCTTGATTATGACAACTTCCAATATCTCTTCCAATATTGAATCACACTTAACGTAATGCTCTCAACTGAAATTGTAACATTTGTTAGAAATCAAACGAACATTGATTATACTATGATTATAAGTCATTCTTTTATTCGTGAAATAATGGTACAGTACAAGAAGTAAATGATACTATGATATCAAGAAATGAAAATTAAAGTCTTTCCAGAAATAATTATGTGCTCTGATAAAAGACACATGTTGTTTAACAACATTTTATTATGACAGGACAATGAACATTCATTGCACTCTCGTATAGTTCTTGCACTTTCATTAGTTCATAACGACTGAAGCTATACAAAATTATGCCAATGGTGCCTACATGTTTCCTCACTCAAGGGTTGCAATAAAACACCCTTACCGTAACACTCGAGATCTGAACTGAACTTGTAAAATTTGTAAGAAATTTTTGGATATTGTTCATACTGTGCTGGTAGACAATACCTTACAACTCGTAGGCCTATATGATACAATAACAAGACCAAAAAAACAGCAGTTTGTAATATACTCCATCCGCACTCCTACTGCCCACCCCACCTTCTTTTACACCCCACCCACACCTTGCCGCATAAGGACCTTGGGCAAGTCCTTCACTCACAATTGCTCAGCGTGAAATTCCGATGCAGTGTCCGCTCTGCATCCGGGAACGCCTCTGAGTAAGAAGAGCTTGAAGGGGCGCTATAACAACTGCACATACAAACAAAACCCCACCACACTCCGACCTCCACTGGCACGCAACCCGTGAAATTTGGGTTTCGAGACAATTTTCCCCTCACCCTCTACAAGCCGAAGCGTGTTGGGTGGAGGCGAGCCTCACTCCACCATACTCCGACCTCCACCGGTACGCCACCCGTGAAATTCGGATTTTCGGAAAATTTTCTTTCCCCACCTGACCCCACCCCACCTCCTTCACCACACCCCACCACACTCCGACCTCCACCGGTACGCCACCAGTGAAATTTGAGTTTTCGGGAAAAGTTTCTCACCCAACCTCTCCCACCCGGCGCCTGCAGGCCGAGATGTGTGTTGGATGTAAGGAGGTGGCCGTGTAAAAAAACTGTCTTGCTGGATTTTGGACTGGCACCGGAACGAAAAAGGCAGCTCTGGCTATTGCGGATTTGATTTTATATAGCACCGGTGTATAAGCTGATCTCCCTGACGTGGCTTTTGTGAGCGCTGAGAAATTCTCGAAGATTTACATTACATTACAAATGCGTTGAATCCCACATAAATAGGCCTACCAGAGAATCAATAGCCTACTCACAACGCACACCAGCTAGTGCCATAATTATTATAGCCTAGCATGACATTTATTCAAATAGGCCTAAGAGAAGTTAATAGGCCTAAGTCGTGGCCATCGATGGTAAGCTTAGTGGCACATTATAAATATAGAAACGATCTGTGATTGGCTGTAATAAGTCGTGCGCACGAGTTAGTAAGTCGTTCGAACGAGATAATAAGTCGTTCGAACGAGATAATAACTCGTTCGAACGACTTCGTAACTCGTTCGAACGACTTATTATCTCGTTCGAACGACTTATTATCTCGTTCGAACGACTTCGTAACTCGTTCGAACGACTTAATATCTCGTTCGAACGACTTATTATCTCGTTCGAACGACTTCGTAACTCGTTCGAACGACTTATTATCTCGTTCGAACGACTTATTATCTCGTTCGAACGACATAACATATTTTGCATTCATGTCCTTTTAGGGGCTCCGTAGTAAACATTAGAAAATCCGAACGAAAAAAAGCGAGTTTCGTCCCGAACGTAAAAATCTGCCATAACAACAGAAAGGCACGGCGTCGGCCATTTTGGCCAACGACCATAGAGCTATTAAAAGACAAAGAGATATGACGATGATGGTTCAGGGTGGGTATCATTGGAATTTAATCAAATAGTTTCTTCTAGTCAGAGCAAGAAGCCTAGTCCAGCTGATCGTTTGTTAGGTTCTGCTGATGTGCAGTGACGTAACTAGCGTTGGGCTTGGGGGGGGCTTAGGCCCCCCCCCAAACGAAGCCGAAGCCCCCCCAAATGAAATCAAGCCGTTGTATGCTTACGGCTAATTTAAATAGACTATACCGCATGGACGGCGTACATGCAGTTACGGACGACCGGCCATGACTGCCTAAAAATGGCTCCATTTGAGGTCGACACAGCCAAAAATGCGCTGGTCGCTGGGGCTTATTATCTCGTTCGAACGACTTCGTAACTCGTTCGAACGACTTATTATCTCGTTCGAACGACTTATTATCTCGTTCGAACGACATAACATATTTTGCATTCATGTCCTTTTAGGGGCTCCGTAGTAAACATTAGAAAATCCGAACGAAAAAAAGCGAGTTTCGTCCCGAACGTAAAAATCTGCCATAACAACAGAAAGGCACGGCGTCGGCCATTTTGGCCAACGACCATAGAGCTATTAAAAGACAAAGAGATATGACGATGATGGTTCAGGGTGGGTATCATTGGAATTTAATCAAATAGTTTCTTCTAGTCAGAGCAAGAAGCCTAGTCCAGCTGATCGTTTGTTAGGTTCTGCTGATGTGCAGTGACGTAACTAGCGTTGGGCTTGGGGGGGGCTTAGGCCCCCCCCCCAAACGAAGCCGAAGCCCCCCCAAATGAAATCAAGCCGTTGTATGCTTACGGCTAATTTAAATAGACTATACCGCATGGACGGCGTACATGCAGTTACGGACGACCGGCCATGACTGCCTAAAAATGGCTCCATTTGAGGTCGACACAGCCAAAAATGCGCTGGTCGCTGGGGCTTATTATCTCGTTCGAACGACTTCGTAACTCGTTCGAACGACTTATTATCTCGTTCGAACGACTTATTATCTCGTTCGAACGACATAACATATTTTGCATTCATGTCCTTTTAGGGGCTCCGTAGTAAACATTAGAAAATCCGAACGAAAAAAAGCGAGTTTCGTCCCGAACGTAAAAATCTGCCATAACAACAGAAAGGCACGGCGTCGGCCATTTTGGCCAACGACCATAGAGCTATTAAAAGACAAAGAGATATGACGATGATGGTTCAGGGTGGGTATCATTGGAATTTAATCAAATAGTTTCTTCTAGTCAGAGCAAGAAGCCTAGTCCAGCTGATCGTTTGTTAGGTTCTGCTGATGTGCAGTGACGTAACTAGCGTTGGGCTTGGGGGGGGCTTAGGCCCCCCCAAACGAAGCCGAAGCCCCCCCCAAATGAAATCAAGCCGTTGTATGCTTACGGCTAATTTAAATAGACTATACCGCATGGACGGCGTACATGCAGTTACGGACGACCGGCCATGACTGCCTAAAAATGGCTCCATTTGAGGTCGACACAGCCAAAAATGCGCTGGTCGCTGGGGCTCCGCCCCAGACCCCGCTGGGGAGCTTACGGTAAAGACAAAACCTTTCTCTTTTAGAGTAGCAGTTTGATTTTTATTGTTATCTTGGTAGCTTGAGCCTTGCGACACTGAAAAACGACTTATTCTTAAGTCTTCGCGACTTTACCGTTCACAAATAGCTGGCAAACAAGAGCCTAAAATGGCTCCATTTGAGGTCGACACAGCCAAAAATGCGCTGGTCGCTGGGGCTCCGCCCCAGACCCCGCTGGGGGAGCTTACGACGCTCCCCTCAGACCCCCTAGTCGGGACCGGCTTCGTGCCTTCGGCACTCGCAACTTCGCGCATTCGGCGCCACCACTCACGACCAATTAGGCTTACAATACAGCGTCCGGGCACTTCTTTTTTACACTTTAAGCGCTGGTCATACTTAAGGCTTAAGCCCCCCCAAACGAAAAATCCTAGTTACGTCCCTGCTGATGTGAACTATTTTACTTTCAAAACGCATGGTTGTGGAGTGTGCGATGAAATGTTTGCCTTGGGAGAGGAGTTAGTGGAACATTGTGATAATCACTACTATGAAAATCCTTTGAAAAACACTTTTGAGGAAGTCTTTGAATTGCGACTTTTGGACTACTTTCCATAATCACGGACAAAGTATGAGACATATTGATTCGAAATTGCTATTTCTGATTTACTAAAGTTGACTCATATTGGTACATATGGATTTTTAAAAATTCAATTGCAAAGACACATGTGTATTGCTTATATGTAAAGAGTAAGACTTAGTGTATGTCAATTTTATTCTAACATTTACTGCATTCAGAAGTGAATGTCGTATGAGACTATTATTGACAAGAAGCTCTGTGGAAAAGAAAAGGCGAAAGAATGGCGACAGTTCGTGTGGAGAATGATTTGTATCAATGTGAAGGCAATTGTTTGAGAAAACAAGGAATTCCACTTTTCGATTCAATTCACTGCTGAATACATTGGATTTTTCTCGATTGTTTACAACCTGCACTATAAATATCAGTGGTCGAAAGAACTTTATAGAAGGAAACTTTTGAGATCTGCAATGCAACAGTCAGTTCAGGAAGAATACTATTTGATAACCATTTAAGATACATGTAACATTGAATAATTTAAAATAGCACTAAGGCACCCGAGAAGAAAATTCTCTTAGCAAATATTATGTTACTCCACTACATGTCCATAGGACATGTCTAATTTGTCTATGTTCATGCTATGCATCATAATTTTCATGTCCAGTGAAGCCATCAACGATTGAAATGCTAATTACTTGATTAAAATGTTATGTTAAATAATGTTACATGTATGTTAATCAAATGTAGGTGCAACTTTTAATATTTGGAACAAAAATGAACTGTCAAAGTTCTCAGAGATTCAGTATGGTGAATCGATATGTCATGTGCGCACTAAACAGGAAGGAAAAACTTGCATGGACAAATAAGCGGGTTCACCATCTCAGTGACCTAATTCTACACCACTACAGGAAACGGAAGTGTCGTTGTTGTTATGGAGGATGCTAAGGGTTTAGATGATTTAAAACTTTGGAATGCAGACGCTTAAAAAATTTTTGCCGTAAGCGCGAATTAAGAATAATGAAGCGTAAACAGAAGGAAGAGCTAGTGGCTTAATTTCAGAACACGGGACCGCTAGCTTTTAGCGATATTAGCACATTATAGTATATACAGATATTAGCGTTATTTTTGGTATCCTTAGTGATGATCTCTGTCACGCTGTGATTGGTTGACTAAAAATAAACATGGATGATATATTTTGGAGACACGGTCTTAACGTTGATACAATCAAAAGTCAAAATGAATATTTTCCACATTAAAACTGCACAACGAGCAGGAATTCCCAAAAAATTAAAATTCAGATTGATTTTGGCCGTCAATGGTTTGTAAACTCAGACTCGCGAGCTACGGGTTTACAATGTTCTTATATAATCCACACCTCTATGAGTTTTAGGGTCTCTTTTGTAGTGACCCAATGCGCATGCGCGCTGAAATGGTGAAACGGCTTATTAAGTCGAAGCGCAGTGTCGGCAAGACCAAGCTCGAACATCCATCCAGCTTCTATTGAACCAAATACTTAGTTTCATCTAGCTTCCATTAACAGGGACAGTTACGCCTGTGTTGTTTCTATGAATCCAATTACGTCAAAAATTAGTTTTTTTTCAACACAACTTTCATGTTGGCAAACATCCATTGTCGTCAATAGCCTAAACTCCGGCGTCAAAACACCATAATTATTTCTGAAGAACGTTAGATATCGAAGATGGCGGCAACAATGGTAGTCGGTGTCACGACAACTCATCCAACGACAACTGGTCCACCGACAACTGGTCCACTGAAATAGAAGCCGGATTAACGAGAAAGCGCTTGCGAAATGGAAGCTGGATGAAAGTTCGCTATTTAGGAAATAGGAGCTGGGTTTATGAAAAAAGTTTTATGGTTTTCTTGCTTAAATAGAAGCTGAATTGACGATTTTCATCATGCGTCTCAACATGCATCCAACTTCTATTTCAGATAGAAAAAAACTTGATCCATCTTCCATTTCTTAAGCGGGTTTTCATCAATCCAGCTTCTATTCACCTGTAAAAACCTTCATCCAGCTTCCATTTCTCACGCGTTTTCTCATTAATCCGGCTTCTATTTCGGTGGACGAGTTGTCGGTGGACCAGTTGTCGTGGAACCGGCAACAATAGGCTAGTTACGGTGTTCAATCGAAAATTCAAAATCAGTTGTCAATAATAGTGATAAACGTTTTTACCGTTATTTAAGGTAACAGACCTACTCACCAACACTTGGCACAATAAACTTGTGACTTCAGAAATTTTGCTTACAGAACGTCTGTCTAATATTGTTTCGAATGGACAGCTTTATTTAGTCGCTAGAGGACAGGACACTCACATATTAATTAGGCGTCGAGTTATCTTCGGTTCTTTCTTGTAAAAGCCATATTGTATTAAATTTTATGACAAAGGAAACTGCATTGGTTCATGTTATCTCTTATATCGGTTTTGTGCTGTAAGATAATATTCGAATCACGAAATTTGTGTGTGCAGGTTTGAATTAGTGATTATCATCTCAAATTCTCGCATATTAAGAAACATTACAATCAAAAACTATTTTGGACTCTGCTGCCAAAATTCAGCATTTGCCATACTCCCAATGGTTCCACAACTGGTCGCATATACCCGAATCCCAAGCCGTATAGCACTTCAGAGATATTTTATTTCCGTAAACTGGAAGTTGGATGAACGATGAAAACATGATATTACTGCTGACGTATTGCAGTATCATTAGAAGCTGGATGAGCATATTAATTAACAGAAGTAGAAGTTGGATGAGCGACGAAATAATGGTTTTATGCTAAATTGTAACCGTAAAACTAGAGGCTGGGTGAACGATAAAAATATTTTTATTTGAAGTAGAAGTTGGATGAATTACGGAACTGTGATATAGTTATAGTAGAATTAGAAGTTGTATGAGCGATAAAAAAATTACTAAAACATGTTTTAAATAATTTAACGATGCTATACGGCTTTGGATTCGGGTATATGCCAACTGGTCTACCGACAACTCGTCTACCGACAAATCGTTTACAGACAATTTGTCCAGCGACAACTGGTCTACAGATGACTCGTATTGATGAAATAGAAGCTGGATTTTTGAAAATGATATTTTATCTTAAATGGAAGCTGGATTGATGATTTTCATTCATGAATTTCAACATGCATCCAGTTTCTACTTCATATCTAAGAATACCTTCAACCAGCTTCTATTTCTCGCCCGTTATTTTCGTCAATCCAGCCCTCATCCAGCGTTTATACTTTTTCAGTGCAAATGATTTACGACTCTAAAATACACCTTTACCTTGTAGTCAACTCTCATGCATATAAATGTACCAGAGTTTCCAGCTTTGAGCGAATGCCAAACAAATCTGACGAAGATAGTAGAAGCACATGCGACATTATATTTCTCACGTGATCTTAAAGGGTCGGTTCCTGGTTCAAGGTTACACCCACATTTTGCATTGGTAGAAGAGGTTATACCAAAAAAGTATTTTTGCAGATTTTGCACAGATATTGCCTTTCCACCACTGTGGTGTATTGGAAATTATTTAGATTAAATTGTTATACAGCACAACTGAAGATGGATCAAAGAAGTGCCACAGGTGTCGAATTGTGTCCAGTCTAGTATAGTAGTGGTATAGCAACAAAATTATAATTTGATGCTATTATTATTATATTTTTATTTTTTTTTCGCCCAAGGTAGTAAAGATCTCTCAGGCTGCAAAAGATTGAAATTAGATTATAGATTCTTGTCTCCCACATGGTGCTCAAATATAATCCCAAACTCCATGGTGTTAAACCATTGTGTGCAAACTGACAAACACTTGAAAAGGTGAATTGTCTCTCTGAGGTCACCATTGCTTTTGTCGTGTGGTGGCCCAACTCCTGAAGGAACTCTAGCCTTGTATGGTTTATTATTACTATTATTATTATTATATCATCATCATCATCATCATCATCATCATCATCATCATCATCATCATCATCATCATTGATCTTCTAGTTTTACAATTTTCCATGTTTGGGTTTCTGATGCATGTTGCAGAACTTTAAGTTGTGATTTATGCATTGAAACCTAATATTGACATTCTTTCTCTCTCCTTGCTTCTTCTTCACTTTGCCTCACACAAAGACTTCTTTTGTTCTTTTATACAAAAATCAGCTGTCAGTGAATTCTGTAACAGCAAGAAAAACAAGTGAACACACACAGTTCGTCCTATGATCATTGCTCATGCTAAGAAGAATGACGTTCAAAATATTTATAACAACATTGTCTGCTTCTCTGGTCATCGATTTTATGCTCATCTCTCTCGGAACCTAATACACAGATTACATATACATTGTGCCCCATAAAAAACACACCAAAAAACTTTTCAAAAATCTTCTATAAAACTAAGCCAATTGTAATAAAAAGTTTGTACGTTGTTTCTCAAATAATTTTGCCACAAAATAATTTACATTTTACTTACTCACAGAAGTGGTTGCTGTTGGAGGCAGTGACGCAGACTAGGCGTGTTTGGAAACATTTAAACGGTGTCACGACAACTCGTTCACCGACAACTCGTTCAACGACAACTCGTCCACGGACAACTGGTTCACCGACAACTGGTTCACGGTAATAGAAGCCGGATTATTGAGAAAACGCTTGGGAAATAGAAGCTGGATGAAGGTTCTTTATATCGAAATAGGAGCTGGATTTATGAGAAAAAAGTCTAATGGTTTTCTTTCTTAAATAGAAGCTGAATTGATGATTTTCATCATGTGTCTCAACATGCATCCAGCTTCTATTTCAGATAGAAAAAAAACTTGATCCATCTTCCATTTCTTAAGCGGTTTTTCATAAATCCAGCTTCTATTTCACCTGTAAAAACCTTCCTCCAGCTTCCATTTTCCAAGCGTTTTCTCAATAATCCGGCTTCTATTTCAGTGGACGAGTTGTCGGTGGACGAGTTGTCCGTGAACCAGTTGTCGTTGAACCAGTTGTCTGTGAACCAGTTGTCGTGGAACCCATTTAAACAGAGATTAGTAACTTATAGTTAAAATGGTTTTCAGCAGCGAAGATAAATTTGTTATTAAGAATTTAGTATTGTTGAAGGGTTACAGTACTTAGTCGTCGGTTGATAAAAGAGTTCCCGCAGAAAGGTTGGAATAAAAATGGCCTCGATGTACTGCTGCAAAAGATTCGAAAAACGCGTCTACCAGACAGCAATACGGGACATCAACGAGTTGAAGGAGCGCCTCATCGTTGTGTGGTCACAGTTGAAGCAGAGTGTCATTGACAAAGCTATTGAACAGTGGCGGTCAAGGTTGAGAGCCTGCGTTCAAGCGAAGGGACATCACTTCGAACATCTTCTTAAATGAAACATTACTTTTTCTTATTTAACATTAGACTTGCATGCGTTTCATGACAAAGTTTTTTGGTGTGTTTTTTTATGGGGCACAGTATTATATATATATATATATATATATATATATATATATATATATATATATATATATATATATATATATATATATATGGATTTGGAGTATATAGGGGAATATGTCCTACTTCAGATGGAAACGTTACGGCGAATATCTCCAGAGAGAAATGTCCTACACCCAAAGTGCAAACAGTATGTTGGTTGCACACATGTAGAAATGGTGAAAAAAATTTGATCAATATAAGTCGGCATAATACAAATTCTGTTTTACTTAATTGGAATATTCTAGCTTAAATGTAAGCTAGTGTGATTAAAATGGTCTTAAATTTGAGCAGGATTGATGGGTTGTAGGACAAAACCCCCCTGGACAAAAACCCCCCCGGACAAAACCCCCCAGGACAAAAACCCCCCAGGGTAGGACATAACCCCCCCTGGTAGAATATATTGCACATAAGTTGTCGTACTATAAAACGGTGTCCTAAGTACGCAAGTTGGATTGATGAAAAGAATTCTTGCTATATAAATAAAAGCCGGATTGATACAAATAAAGTTTACTTAAATAGAAGCTGGATTGATGAAAATACTGTTTTTTAAATGGAAGCTGGATTGATGAAAATACTCTTTTTTAAATGGAAGCTAGATTAATGAAAATACTCTTTCTCAAATGGAAGCTGGATTGATGAAAATACTCTTTTTTAAATGGAAGCTGGATTGATGAAAATACTCCTTCTTAAATGGAAGCTGGATTGATGACACCGATTCATGCTGTCCTAGATTACACCAACAGGTACTAGCTTCATATCGGAGTGACTGAATGACACTAACAAGTTATAAGTTCACGCCTGAATGACAGCGACAGGTGTTTACCCGTACGACACTAATTAGTTGACACAGCACGGGAACTGATAATTAGCCTAAGTTTAAACAAATTGTAGGCCTACCTGCACTTTGCCAGCAAAGGGGGGGGGGAATTGTCCGGGTGGGTTAATGTCCTAGGCTAAACCAGGGGGGTTTCTGTCCGGGGGGTTTTTTGTCCGGGGGGTTTTGTCCAGGGGGGTTTTGTCCGGTCACCGGATTGATGAAACTGTTTTTGCTTACATTGGAGCTGGATTGTTGCAAATGCTCCAAGCTCGAACATCCATCCAGCTTCCATTGAACCAAAGACTTAGTTTCATCTAGCTTTCATTAACAGCGACAGTTAGGGCGATGTTGTTTCTATAAATCCACTTACGCCAGGAATTAGTTAGGGTTTTTTTTCAACGCAACTTTCATTTTGGCAAAAATCCATGATTGTCGTCAATAGCCCAAACTCCGGCGTTAAAACGCCGAAATTATTATCTGTCAGATATCGAAGAGTTCGATATGGCGGCAACAAAAGACATAAGTTAGCCTCCGTCAAGTTGGTTTGATATTCACGTTCGATATTCAGACAATCGGTATGGAAAGCCGAAGGTAAAATTCATATTGAAAAATCATCTTATAACCGTACATCTGCATAAGATTTTCACACCAAAGAACCATTAGCCAACAGTTATTGACCTAGGCAATCAGAAAATAATTTTAGACTGATTTTATCAGGTGGGTAAGTGGGTCAAATGTGGGTCCAAACACGGGGAAATATCAATTTCTCATATTTTCTCACTATGTGTGTGACATTAAGTTTTCTTTTTTCAGTTTTACATTTTCTGTGATGAGTTATCTACCTGGGCAATCAGAAAATAATTTTCGTCTGATATTATCAGGTGGGTAAGTGGGTCAAATGTGGGTCCAAACACGGGGAAATATCAATTTTTTTTATTTTCTCACTATGTGTGTGACATTAATTTTTCTTTTTTCAGTTTTGCAATTTCTGTGATGAGTTATCTACCTAGGCAATCAGAAAATAATCTTAGACTGATTTTATCAGGTGGGTAAGTGGGTCAAATGTGGGTCCAAACACAGGGAAATATCAAATTCTCCTATTTTCTCACTATGTGTGTGACATTAAGTTTTCTTTTTTCAGTTTTGCAATTTCTGTGATGAGTTATCTACCTAGGCAATCAGAATATAATTTTAGTCTGATTTTTTCCGGTGGGTAAGTGGGTCAAATGTGGGTCCAAACACAGGGAAATATAAATTTCTCCTATTTTCTCACTATGTGTGTGACATTAAGTTTTCCTTTTTCAGTTTTGCATTTTCTGTGATGAGTTATCTACCTAGGCAATCAGAATATAATTTAAGACTGATTTTATCAGGTGGGTAAGTGGGTCAAATGTGGGTCCAAACACGGGGAAATATCAATTTCTCCTATTATTTCACTATGTGTGTGACAATAACTTTTCTTTTTTCAGTTTTTCATTTTCTGTGATGAGTTATCTATCTAAGCAATCAGAAAATAATCTTAGACTGATTTTATCAGGTGGGTAAGTGGGTCAAATGTGGGTCCAAACACGGGGAAATATCAATTTCTCCTATTTTCTCACTATGTGTGTGACATTAAGTTTTCCTTTTTCAGTTTTGCAATTTCTGTGATGAGTTATCTACCTAGGCAATCGGAATATAATTTAAGACTGATTTTATCAGGTGGGTAAGTGGGTCAAATGTGGGTCCAAACACAGGGAAATATAAATTTCTCCTATTTTCTCACTATGTGTGTGACATTAAGTTTTCTTTTTTCAGTTTTGCAATTTCTGTGATGAGCTATCTACCAAGGCAATCTGAATATAATTTTAGACTGATTTTATCAGGTGGGTAAGTGGGTCAAATGTGGGTCCAAACACGGGGAAATATCAATTTCTCCTATTATTTCACTATGTGTGTGACAATAATTTTTTCTTTTTTCAGTTTTTCATTTTCTGTGATGAGTTATCTATCTAAGCAATCAGAAAATAATCTTAGACTGATTTTATCAGGTGGGTAAGTGGGTCAAATGTGGGTCCAAACACAGGGAAATATAAATTTCTCCTATTTTCTCACTATGTGTGTGACATTAAGTTTTCTTTTTTCAGTTTTGCAATTTCTGTGATGAGCTATCTACCAAGGCAATCTGAATATAATTTTAGACTGATTTTATCAGGTGGGTAAGTGGGTCAAATGTGGGTCCAAACACGGGGAAATATCAATTTCTCCTATTATTTCACTATGTGTGTGACAATAATTTTTTCTTTTTTCAGTTTTTCATTTTCTGTGATGAGTTATCTATCTAAGCAATCAGAAAATAATCTTAGACTGATTTTATCAGGTGGGTAAGTGGGTCAAATGTGGGTCCAAACACGGGAAATATCAATTTCTCATATTTTCTCACTATGTGTGTGACATTAATTTTTATTTTTTCAGTTTTGCATTTTCTGTGATGAGTTATCTTTCTAGGCAATCAGAAAATTATCTTAGACTGATTTTATCAGGTTGGTAAGTGGGTCAAATGTGGGTCCAAAAACGGGGAAATATAAATTTCTCATATTTTCTCACTATGTGTGTGACAATAATTTTTCTTTTTTCAGTTTTGCATTTTCTGTGATGAGTTATCTACATAAGCAATCAGAAAATAATCTTAGACTGATTTTATCAGGTGGGTAAGTGGGTCAAATGTGGGTCCAAACACGGGGAAATATCAATTTCTCCTATTATTTCACTATGTGTGTGACAATAATTTTTCTTTTTTCAGTTTTTCATTTTCTGTGATGAGTTATCTATCTAAGCAATCAGAAAATAATCTTAGACTGATTTTATCAGGTGGGTAAGTGGGTCAAATGTGGGTCCAAACACGGGAAATATCAATTTCTCATATTTTCTCACTATGTGTGTGACATTAATTTTTATTTTTTCAGTTTTGCATTTTCTGTGATGAGTTATCTTTCTAGGCAATCAGAAAATTATCTTAGACTGATTTTATCAGGTTGGTAAGTGGGTCAAGTGTGGGTCCAAACACGGGGCAATCACTATTTAATTTGTTTATCATTTTTTGCCCTAATATGCCCTCTTGAGCTATTGCTTTTTTCTGGTGTGAATGCATGAACGAACATATGAATTTGTTTCAAAAATAAGGACCTGCTGTTTATTTTGGATTATTATTTTCTATAAGTTGAAATATAAATACAGAAATTTTATTCAAACATGAATGCAACCATTGATTTTATTCGTGCGCATATGTCAAAACAACTGGCCCATTATATACATGCATTCATTCCAACCGGCCTGTATTGCATATTTACATGCACGTTTTGGAATTATTAAGCTTTAATGTATATGTGATTAGACGTAGTGGTGTAGCGGTAAGTTCAGTGCCTTGTGACCGAAAGGTCGTAAGTTCGTATCTACCTTAAGCCACTGTGTAGTGTTCTGAGACATGTTGTTCCCCCACAATCATTTTTTGTGAGGAAGGCAACGGGAAACCACTTAATTAATCTCATCCACAGAGGCGTAAAGCCGATGAACCTGCCTTCAAGCAGAGAACTCATTATCATCATCATCATCATCAAAGTACATGAGTTTATTGGCTCTTCTTTTATACCCACACATATGTATGTATAATTGTATATATTATATATACACAATACATACGTACATATATATCTACTCTAGCTGGGGTACCCGGCGTTTCCAAAGAATTTTAGGATTCACTCCGCTCCCAGCCAATCTCCTACTTCTTTAGCCCACGACTCCATCCGCACTCCTACTGCTCACCCCACCTTCTTTTACACCCCGCCCAACCCCACCCACCCCACAGACCCCACTACACCACACCCCAATCTCCAAAGATACGCGATCCGTGGAATTTGGGCTTTCCTGAAAACTTTTCCACCCCAACCCACTCCAACCCTCACCCTACCACACGCCACCATACTCGGACGTTCACCGGTACGCCACTAGTGAAATTAGGGTTTTCGGGAAAAATTCTCGCCAACCCATCCATAATCCACACTCTTTATCCCGCCACACCTCACCACACTGCGACCTCCACCGGTACGCGTCTCGTGAAATTTGGGTTTTGGGAGAATTTCCCTCACTCCTCGCCCCACCCAACCCACTCGGCTATTGCAGGCCGAGGTGTGTTGGGTGGAGGCGAGCCCCACACCACTCTTAATCTCACCCCAGGACACTCCACCATACTCCAACCTTCACCGGTAAGCCACCCGTGAAATTTAGATTTTCTGGAAAAAAAATTTCCCCACACCACCCCCACTCCTCCCCACTCCACCTTACCTCCCCCACCCCACCACACTCCGACCTCCACCGGTACGCCACCCGTTGAATTTGAGTTTTCGGGAAAATATTTAATCCCCCAACCAACCCCCCACTCCACCCACCCGGCGCCTGCAGGCCGAGGTGTGTGTTGGGTGTAAGGAAGTGGCCCGTGTAAAAATATGTCCAGTTGTAAGGTTTAACCCGAATAAGTGTGAAACTATGCATGGAAACGGCTGAAAAAGTTGCAAAATGCGATTTTTTGCGCCCAACCCTGGCCCCCATGGTGTCAGAGACTCGCGAACCCCCCCCCCCTGGGTGTCCAATGCCGAGACGGACACAGTAGTGAAGGTTTGGAGTGAAAAGATGCAAAACTGTTCACCTGCATTTTGGACAAATATATATATATATATATATATATAATACATATGTATATATATATATATATACATACATACAGCCTGTCTTAAAGGGTGTCACGACAACTGGTTCAACGACAATTGGTCCACGGACAATTCGTTCACCGACAACTGGTTCACGACCATTGGTACACGACAATATTAATGGCTCACCGACAAATGGTGAATCTAAAATGGATGAAGGTTGCATATAGGTGAAATAGAAACTGGATTGACAAAAATAACTGTTGAGAAATGGAAGCCGGATTAATTATAAAGAGCTCGAGAAATGGAAGCTGGATGCATGTTGAAATACATGAATGAAAATCATCCATCCAGCTTCCATTTATCAAGCATTCTATTCATTAATCCAGCCTCTACTTCGGATATCAAAATACCATTATCCAGCTTCCATTTCGTCGGCGTTTTTATCAATCCAGTTCCAATTTAAACAAGCACATTTTCATCAATTCAGCTCCAGTTTAAGCATGAAAATTTTAACCAATCCAGCTCTAATTTCAGCATAAATATTTTCATCAATCCAGCTCCAGTTTGAGCAAGAATATTTTCATCAATCCAGCTCCAATAATATTGTCGTGTAACATATGTCGTGAACCAGCTGTCGGTGAACGAATTGTCCGTGAACCAGTTGTCGTTGAACCAGTTGTCGGTGAACCAGTTGTCGTGGAACCGTCTTATAGATATATAAGAAAGGATGTGTGCACATATGTTTGTCCAGAATGGTACAGAATGCACCCCCTCAGTTTAGCAGCTACTGATCTGAAACTTGGCACCTAACAAAGGGCCATCAGGAAACATGAAACGTTGCAGCTAGACAGCTATAGTGCTACGGGGCCACCTCACCTCGCCTCCACCCAACACGCACCTGGGACGAAGTGAGGGTTTGGAAGTAAGGAATTGGCCGGTAGCGGTACTCCAGCTAATATATACTATAGCTGGGGTACCCAGCGTTTCCCTGGAAATTTAGGATTGGCACTGCTTTTGGCCAATTCCCAACTTCCAAACCTTCACTTCATCCCTTCCTCACCTCTGCTCCTCACCCCCACTTATTTTCTCCATCCCACTCACCCACCGACCGCCTGCCCACCTTGCCTCCACGTATCTGGGGTACTCTGCATCGCCCAATAAATTTTCATTTTGGCCCACTCGAACCGGCCACAACCGCCTGATCCCCCACCTAACCCAACCCCAACCTCACCACACTACGATCTCCTAACCGCTACGCCTCTCGCGAACTTTCCGTTAACCGGCAAAATGTTTTTCTTTCCTCCCACGCCCCTATCAATACCCTGCCTCCACCCGGCCCCTCTGGGGCGACGTGCGTGTTGGGTGGGGACAAGGTGGCCCCTGTAGCACTATAGCTGTCTAGCTGCCACGTTTCATGTGCAAAACTGTGAAACTATGGTAAACAAATGGAAATTTATAGCGAAACTTAGGTTTTTCGCCTCACCTTGGCCCCACAGTGGTAGAGATTCGCCGACCCCTCCACTGGGTGGTCCTGATGGCCCTTTGTTCTAGGTGCCAAGTTTCAGATCAGTAGCTGCTAAACTGAGGGGGTGCATTCTGTACCATTCTGGACAAACATATGTACACACATCCTTTCTTATATTATATATATATATATATATATATATATATATATATATATGTATTGTGTATGTACAATGTATAATAGATACTATTATACATATGGCTGGGTATAGAAGAAGAGCCAATAAACTCTTCTTCTATGCTTCGTACAAATTACTTCTGTGTATGTTTGCATGTACCTTGATGATGATGATGATGATGATGATGATGATGATGATGATGATGATGATGATGATGATGATGATGATGATGATGATGATGATGATGATGATGATGATGATGATGATGATGATGATGATGATGATGATGATGATGATGATGATGATGATGATGATGATGATGATGATGATGATGATGATGATGATGATGATGATGATGATGATGATGATGACGAGTTCTCTGCTTGAAGGCAGGTTCATCGGCTTTACGCCTCTAGGGATGAGATCAATTAGGTGGTTTCCCGTTGCCTTCCTCACAAACAATGATTGTGGGGGAACAACATGTCTCAGATCGCTACACAGTGGCTTAAGGTAGATACGAACTTACGACCTTTCGGTCACAAGGCACTGAACTTACCGCTACACGACTACGTCTCATCACATATACATTAAAGCTTAATAATTCCAAAACATGCATGTAAATATGCAATACAGGCCGGTTGGAATGAATGCATGTATATAATGGGCCAGTAGTTTTGACATGTGTGCATGAATAAAATAAATGGTTGCATTCATGTTTGAATAAAATTTCTGTATTTATATTTCAACTTATAGAAAATAATAATCCATAATAAACAGCAGGTCCTTATTTTTGAAGCAAACTCATATGTTCGTTCATGCATTCACACCAGAAAAAGCAATAGCTCAAGAGGGCATATTAGGGCATTTAAGGGCAAAAAATGATAAACAAATTAAATAGTGATTGCCCCGTGTTCGGGCCCACATTTGACCCACTTACCAAACTGATAAAATCAGTCTAAGATAATTTTCTGATTGCCTAGGAAGATAACTCATCACAGAAAATGCAAAACTGAAAAAAGAAAACTTAATGTCACACACATAGTGAGAAAATAGGAGAAATTGATATTTCCCCGTGTTTGGACCCACATTTGACCCACTTACCCACCTGATATATTATTTTTTGATTGCCTATGTAGATAACTCATCACAGAAAATGAAAAACTGAAAAAAGAAAAATTATTGTCACACATAGTGAGAAAATGAAAGAACTTGATATTTCCCCGTGTTTGGACCCACATTTGACCTACTTACCCACCTGATAAAATCAGTCTAAGATTATTTTCTGATTGACTATGTAGATAACTCATCACAGAAAATGAAAAACTGAAAAAAGAAAAATTATTGTCACACATAGTGAGAAAATGAAAGAACTTGATATTTCCCCGTGTTTGGACCCACATTTGACCTACTTACCCACCTGATAAAATCAGTCTAAGATTATTTTCTGATTGACTAGGTAGATAACTCATCACAGAAATTGCAAACTGAAAAAAGAAAACTTAATGTCACACACATAGTGAGAAAATATAAGAAATTGATATTTCCTCGTGTTTGGACCCACATTTGACTCACTTACCCACCTGATAAAATCAGTCTAAGATTATTTTCTGATTGCCTAGGTAGATAACTCATCACAGAAATTGCAAAACTGAAAAAAGAAAAATTAATGTCACACACATAGTGAGAAAATAGGAGAAATTGATATTTCCCCGTGTTTGGACCCACATTTGACCCACTTACCCACCTGATAAAATCAGTCTAAGATTATTTTCTGATTGCCTAGGTAGATAACTCATCACAGAAATTGCAAAACTGAAAAAAGAAAACTTAATCTTATCTTATCTTATCTGACAATTTATAAAGCGCTTCTTGCAGCAAAAGCCTTTCAGAAGCGCTCCCAGTGCGTTCAACTCCGAGAAAAAAGGCAAGTTTTTAGACGAGAGAAAGATGAGGATACACTACCAGAGAGGATGGCAGAGCGAACTGAAGGGGGAAGCCCATTCCATAGGGAGGGACCAATGCAGGCAAATGATCTGGATTGCGCCATGGCGGTCCTGACTCGCGGGACAAAGAGGTCAAGCCGATCAGAGGACCTAAGAGGACGCAGCGAAGTGGCAGAAAGGGGGCGAAGTATCTGATCACACAGATACTTCGGAGCAAGACCCATTTGAGACTTGATGACCAAAATTAGGACCTTAAATTGTATACGGGTCGAGAGTGGAAGCCAGTGAAGTTGTTCAGTCATGAATGAAGAAATGTGGGAGAATCGAGGAAGGCGGGCAATGAGCCTAGCAGCAGCATTTAGTACAGATTGCAGAGGAGCTAGGCGAACCTTAGGTAGACCAATAAGGACAGAATTACAATAGTCAATCCGAGAACATACAAACGCATATGAACAATTGAGGTAAAGATCGAAGATGTGACAGATTTGCGAATAGCCCTGAGACGCCTTAGCTGGAAGTAGGAAGAGCGAGTAAGATTGGCAATGTGCTCAGTGAAGGTAAGAGAACTATCTAGGGTGACACCTAGGTCACGAACACTGGAGGAGAAGTTGAAGTGAGGAAAAGTTTGAGTGAGCAGTGTGTAGTCAAGTTTTTGAAGCTGTTGAGGAGTGCCAAACCAAATCAACTGGGTTTTGGAAGAGTTCAAAGAAAGACGATTAGATGACACACACATAGTGAGAAAATATAAGAAATTGATATTTCCCCGTGTTTGGACCCACATTTGACCCACTTACCCACCTGATAAAATCAGTCTAAAATTATTTTCTGATTGCCTAGGTCAATAACTGTTGGCTAATGGTTCTTTGGTGTGAAAATCTTATGCAGATGTACGGTTATAAGATGATTTTTCAATATGAATTTTACCTTCGGCTTTCCATACCGAATGTCTGAATATCGAACGTGAATATCAAACCAACTTTACGGAGGTACAAAGTTATGGTGTTCAATCGAACATTCAAAATCAGTTGTCAATAATTATTATATTCGTTTAAATAAATGGTAACAAAGACTGCTAGACACACCGCTACCAGGAACAAAAAGCAGCTGATCAAATACAGTAGGGCCTATATATTTATAATACCTATAGAATATCTTTAGCCTTAATTTGTCTGTTGGATTTGTCTTATGATGAGGGCAAAAAAATTACAGAAATTACAAAAGAATGTTTCTATGTTAATATAAGCTATCTATAGGCCTAGGCAACTATAATGAGATTAGACAATTAATCATAATTAATGAACATAGGGTGCCTTTCTATACAAAACTCGAGTATTTATACTGTGATAATAGTGATAATTTTGTCACGGTAATTTAAGGTAACAGACTTACTCATCAACACTTGGTACAAATAAACCTGACAAATAATCAGTGTGACTTCAAAAATTATGCTTCGAGAACGACTATGAAATTGTTTCGAATGGGCAGCTTTACTTATTCGCTAGAGGACAGGACACTCACATATTAATTAGGCGTCGAATTATCTGGTTCTTTCTTGTAAAAGCCATATTAATTTAATGACAAAGTAAACTGAGCAAAACTCCGAACAGAACCTTCACTTGGCTTCCATTTCTCTTATGTTATCGGTGTTGTGCTGTAAGATAATATTCGAGTCACAAAATTTGTGTTCGCAGGTTTGAATTAGCGATTATCATCTCAAATTCTCGCATAATTATTAAGAAATATTGGTAATGTGCTCCTTCGGCATTATTTTGCCGTATTCCCAATTCCAAATTACTGCAGGCTGTCTGTTCAGTCAGAATAGTATAGTTATGATTTTTGTATACTGTGTTCGAGTTGTTGTAAATTGTTTCAAATGCGTAATTGTGCACTGTAGTAATCGATTGGAGTCTGTCACTAAACGAAAGAAAATGTTATTATAGCATAGTTCCATCCCTCATTCAATTAACTAATGCTGAAAATATTTTTATCGCTCGTCCATTTTCTAGTTTTACGTAAAAACAGTGATTTCGTTGCTGATCCATATTTTTGCTCAACCCTCGACGATTCGGCAAAATTGCAACTGGCTGCTTATGAGACATTATTTCTAAAATTATGGCTGGATAATGACAAATAATTGTTATTTAAGTAGAAGTTGAATTGATGACAACAACTTATTTAAAATAGAAATCATACTGGAGGCATTTACTCAAATCCCAGTTCTGTTCTGTTCTCAGCCATCCTCAATGCGAGGGTCGGCCGCATCATGTACAATGTTCATCCAACGCTTCCTGTCCTCCGTCAATCTTACCATTTCTCCCAATGTCAATCCAGTCCACTCCTTGATGTTGCCCAGCCAGTTTGTTCTTGGCGAAAACTAGTGAGGAGAAGAGGCACTTTTCCGGTCTCCTGGCAGTGTGCCCTGCACGATGTCTTTCTCAATGCATGATCCCTCTCTTCTCATGATGTGACCGAAATTAATCATTTTTCTTCCTTTTACTGTCTTCAGCAGATTCCTCTCCACTCCTGCCGCCTCCATCACCCATTCATTTGTCAGTTTTTCCGTCCATGATATTTTCATTATCAATCTCAGACATTTCATCTCGAACGCTTCTATTCTTCTCTCTTCCTCCTTCCTCAGTGTCCAACTCTCACAGCCGTATATGGCCACTGGCCACACCAGTGTCCTCCATAGCTTTATCTTCGTTGCATTTGTTAGGTTATGACTCTTCCAAATCCTTTTGAGGTCTGTAGCTATTGCATATCCCTTTGCCAATCGTGCTCTGAACCCAAATACGTGTATTTGTCCACCTGTTCCAGTTCTTCTTGGTTGATCTTAATTTTACATTGAGTTGCTGTTGTTGTCATGAACTTCGTCTTGCTCGTGTAAATCTGCGTTCCATATTTCTTGTAAGAAATATGGAATAGAGCTTACCAGACTGTAAGTTATGACTGCTTCTTCACTCTGTTGTTCTGTTGTTTTGATGTCTACATGAGTCTTGGATCTTCTTCTCCTTACTAGTTTTCGCCAAAATGACTTTGTCCGTTGATATTTACTATTTTTTCCATAATTATATGCTTCCTCAATTTAAATAAAAGTGATTTTTATTTTATTAGATCGATATCAGTTGCAAGTGGCAAAGTTCTCACCACGATAAAAGACTATTCGAAAGTGAACTTTATCAAGAAACAGTTGGTTATAGTTGCAACATTAGAATGTATGCAGGACAAAGATACTAATGCTACAGGCGCAACTTACGTGGCAGGACTTTGTTTGGAAACTAATCTGCAATGAAGACTCATAAAAGAATGCAAACTGGAGAGAAACCATTTGAGTGCAATTTATGTGGGAAAACATTCACAGACAGACCCTATCTCAGAGAACACATGAGATTGCACACTGGAGAAAAACCATACAAGTGCACTTTATGTAGTAAAACATTTGCACAGAGAGGCGGTTTGTATAGCCACAGAAGAACCCACACTGGCGAGAAACGGTATGCTTGCAATGCATGTCACAAAGCATTTGCTGATAAAAGACAACTGGATATCCATACAAGAAGTCATACCAAAGAGAAACCATACATTTGCAATATATGTAACAAAGCATTTGCACGTAAAAGTAATCTGAATGTGCACCAAAGAACACACACCGGAGAAAAACCATACACATGCGACATATGTCACAAAACATTTTCTGAAAAAAAACTACTGGATATCCATACAAAATCTCATACTGGAGATAAACATTACACTTGCGATATATGTGACAAGGCATTTGCACATAGAACTATTCTGAAAAAACATGCAAAAATTCACACTGGAGAGAAACCATACAAATGCAATACATGTCACAAAACGTTTGCAGAAATACGTAATCTGAATAATCATAAAAAAACTCATACTGGAGAGAAACCATACATTTGCAATGTATGCGACAAAGCATTTGCAAATAGAAATAATCTGAATGCACACGCAAAAACCCACACTGGAGAGAAACCATACAAATGCAATACATGTCACAAGGCATTTGCAAATAAAAATTCATTGGCTATACATGCTAAAACTCATACGGGAGAGAAACCATACATTTGCAATATATGTGGCAAAGCATTTTCACAAATATCTAAACTGACTGGTCACATAAAGACTCACACTGGAGAGAAACCACACTCTTGCGATTTGTGTCACAAAACTTTCATTCATAGGAATGAATTAAAAATTCACTTGAGAACCCACACTGGGGAAAAACCCTATAAATGCAATTTATGTCACAGAGCATTTACAGTAAAAAGTCAACTGAGCGCCCATAAAAAAACTCATACTGGTGAGAAACCATACATATGCAATGTTTGTGATAGAGCATTTGCACGAAAAGGTGATCTAGAATTGCACAAAAGGACGCACACTGGAGAGAAACCATTTGTGTGCAGTATATGTCACAAAGCGTTTGCCAATAAACAACATGTGCGTATCCATACAAGAACTCATACTGGTGAGAAACCATTCGTTTGCAATATTTGTGGCAAAGCATTTTCGCAAAGTACTCATTTCAAGGGCCACATAAGGACCCACACTGGAGAGAAACCATACTCCTGCAATTTGTGTCACAAAGCATTTATTCAAAAGCATAAATTAAAAATTCATGCAATGACCCACACTGGAGAAAAACCTTACAAATGCAATATGTGCAACAAAGTATATGCATATGAAAGTGGTTTGAAATACCATAAAAAAAACCACACTGGAGAAAAGCCTTACAAATGTATTTTGTGTGACAAATCATTTGCACAAGCAAGTGATCTGCAAGTCCATATCAGAACACACACCTGTGAAAAACCATACAAGTGCAGCTTATGCCAAAAATCATTCACACAACATTATAAACTGAAAGTTCATGCAAGATCCCACACTGGAGAAAAACCATACAAGTGCAGCATATGCAAGAAATCATTCACTCAACGTTCTAAACTGAATGTTCATACAAGATGTCACACTGGAGAAAAGCCCTACATGTGCAACACATGTAACAAGGCATTTTCACATCGTCACGATCTGAAAGTCCATATGAGAACTCATTCAGGAGAGAAATCCTACATTTGCAATATTTGCAACAAAGCATTTTCTCAAAAATCTCATCTAACTCGCCACTCAAGGACACACACAGGAATAAAGCCATACAAATGCAAATTATGTCAAAGATCATTTGCACAAAGTGGTCATCTCAGAAAACACATAGATACTCATTGTGGAAGTAGGACAAGAAAGAGTGAGAAGCCCAATGGAAATTTTAAAAAAATGGACGCTGATCATTCGGAAGGTACTGTTGACGTTAACCATTCCGTATCGAGAACTCATGGTTGTGGAATGTGTGATGAAATGTTTGAACTCGAAGAGGAATTAATTGATCATTGTAATCATCACTACGAAAATCCACCAAAAAACAGTTGTGGGGAATCCCTTGAATTGCGACTTTTAGACTACTTTCCTTAAGCACAGACAATGGTATGAATCTGATCGACATGTTAGCTATACAAGTCGATATTTCGGATGTGCTAATGTAGTTCACCTATTATTATGAATATTTAGATGTGAATATTATTGTATTACTTTTGTGATGTCTATGAGCATTATTTTGAGGAATTACTGCTTGCCGATGGCATATACCCGAATCCCAAGCCGTATAGCACTTCAGAGATATTTTATTTCCGTAAACTGGAAGTTGGATGAAAGATAAAAACATGATATTACTGCTGACGTATTGCAGTATCATTAGAAGCTGGATGAGCATATTCATTAACAGAAGTAGAAGCTAGATGAGCGACGAAATCATAGTTTTATGCCAAATTGTAACCGTAAAACTAGAGTCTGGATGAACGATAAAACTATTTTTAGTTGAAGTGGAAGTTGGATGAATAAAGGAAATGTGATATAGTAAAATTCGAAGTTGGACGAGCGATGAAAAGATTACTAAAACATGTTGTAAATAATTTTACGTTGCTATACGGCTTGGGATTCGGGTATATGCGTGCCGATGTGAAGTGAATCTCATACAGAGATCATGAGATTATCATGGACAAAAACGCAATGTACCCAAGAAAAGGCAAAAAAAATGGTGTAACTTCACATGGAGCATGACATTGCATTAACCCTCGGGCTACCAGGGGGGGGGGTGGTATCCACCCCCCCCCTAGGTTTTTCCCAAATCAAACTTTTTTCGTTAGGAATAAAATTTTGACGTTTTAGGTGGCTGTAGAGGATTCATTTGCACACATTTTGAGCTAAAATGTGTGATGATATACCATACCATTCAAAAGTTATACCCGATATACCCGAGGCACCAGGGGGGGGGTGGATACCACCCCCCCTTAGAATATCGGCTGTATCTTATCCGTCATTTGACATGAAGAGACACCAATTACACCATTCTGTAGAGGGAATGTGGGGCTACATTGTGGTGGTCACGGAGTTGTCTTTGGACAACCGGAAGTGCTCAAAATAAATTAAAATATATAAAAAGGTGTTTTATTTTCATAAAATTTTCATGTTTTTCCTATTAAAAATTATTCATAATTTATTTTTTAAGAGAAATAAATTATGTCATTCTATAGAGGGCATTTAGGGCAATTTTTTTATACCAATTAATTTGACATTTGATGACCGGAAGTGCTCAAAATAAATTTAAATGTGTGAAAATGTTGGTTTTTTTTACAACGCACACCGATAAGTCTGCGTAAACGTTTTTCAGCATGTTTTACATGTTTTTTCTCTTTTTATTGTAACTAAAACTAACTTATTACTAGTTTTTATAGTTGAATATTGGACTTTATTATATGTAAACTATTTTAATTAAATAAATTATGTTAAAAACACATAAAATCTAATATTTTGCTTATGCGAAAGTATACATTTTGTGGAATCGACGGGTGCCTACGGTAAAAAATTTATAACTTCGGGGTGCTTTCATATATTTTAAACCTAAATATACCATTTTGTGCAGAAATGAATGCTGAATCCATAGGTGTATTACAAGTTATGATATCTCAAACCAAACCCAAAATCCAGGGGGGGGGTGGTAACCACCCCCCCCTTGGTAGTCAGTGTTACAAAAAAAGCTTGGTAGCCTGAGGGTTAAAGTGAATTGGGTTCTTTGAGAAAACAAGGAATTGTGCTTTTTGTTTAACGAATTAATAAAATTGGTGAATACAATAGACTTCTCAATTGTGCACAGCTATACAGTCAGCACTCCTAATTTCAGTGGTGTGACTTCTGCGGAATTTCTCTTTTGAAGGACGTCATTGAAGGAAACTTTTGAAATATGGAATGGCACAATCAATTTAGGGTCATTTCATTAATGTTGTGTTTGACAATCGTTGCAGATAATATATGGAATTATGCAGAAAAACCAATCATCCACGTCTTCATCATAATAAGTTTCTTCATCGGGGCACTGAATGGCACTTTATTTGTTCACATTGTACCATTATTGCCAGTCGATGCTTTTCAGCTTGGTAAAACAAATGCTGATTTGATTCGAATATGCTTCTTGTGGGGCGCGGTGGTCTAGTGGTGGCGTTGTTGCCTTGGAGCCGGAAGGTCCGAGGTTCGAATCCACCCTCAAGCCGCGTAAGGACCTTGGGCAAGTCCTTCACTTACAATTGCTCAGCGCTTCGGCGTGAAACTCCGATGCAGTGTCCGCTCTGCATCGGGAGCGCCTCTGAGTAGGTAGAGCTTGAAGGGGCGCTATAACAAGTGCACATACATACATTATTCGTTGTTGCTCTCACTGTTGAAACTGTCGTCATTTGTCTCAGTGCTAGAAAGGAACAAAGTTGCAAAAGCAATTTAAGAAAATATTACCTATGGTTAGCGAACTTTAAAGACTACTACTTATAGTCATTTTCGAGTGAAAAATTCAAAAAGTTTGTCATTCCCTGTTCTTCCAAAAAGAAGCAGTGATCCATTTTCTCCCACCTATTTTGCCGCTAGAGGACAGGAAACTCGCAAATCGGACTTTGAGCTTCCGTAGGTTCTTTCTCGTGAGAGCCATTTTAGACTGCTGACAAAAAGGAAATTGTAAATTGTTGACTGGAACAGAAAATGGTACTTACAGGTTCAAATTACAGATTATGGTTTCATTCAGGAGGTGTGTGAGTAAACGTGTAGTTTAGTGTCGTACATTATTTTCATGCTTATAACGGCACAAAAAGCGCCCTAAAATATTTCTGCCAACGTGCTATTGACTAACTGATGTATTATCGTAATTAGAATTTGTTAAAAAGAAGGAAATCGATTGAAAACTGGCATACCTGGGAACGGCGGTCCCAAATTATAACATTAAGTAAATCAACATGACGTGTCGTAATAGTGCCGTGTATTGGATGGGCGCATAGAAACGGTTTCTTTTGCACTCCACACTTATAAAACGACCAGCTGGTCCACCGAAATAGAAGCCAGAATAACGAGAAAGCACTTGAGAAATGGAAGTTGGATGAAGACCTTTTACAGTTGAAATGAAGGTGAATTGATGAAAAAACGCAAGTGAAATATAAGCTGGATGAAGGTATTTTATATCTGAAATAGAAGCTGGATGAAGGTATTTTTAGATCTGAAATATAAGCTGGATTGATGAATTGAAGGGTTGAGAAATAGAACCTGGATGATGGATATAATAAGTTAAATGGGAGATAGATTAATTAAAACACTTGCAAAATGGATGCTGGATAAAGGGTCCTTATAGGTGAAATAGAAACTGGATTGACGAAAATTAAACTTGAGAAATGGAAACTGGATTGTTGATTTCAGTGATGTATTTCAGCATGCATCCAGCTTCCATTTCAACTAGAATGCCGTTTATCCAGCTTTATTTTATCAAGCGTCCATCAATCAAACGATTTTCATCAATCCACCTTCTATTTCACCACACATCATGTTTAAAGCCTTCTCAGGAGATAGACTATCGATTTCTGTAATTTTATAATTTGGGACCGCCGTTCGGAGTTTTGCCGAAAAATTATACAAATGCAGTTTGTGTAGCAAATCATTTGCACGAGGGAGTGACCTGAAAGTGCACAAAAGAAACCACACTGGAGAAAAACCATACAATTGCAGTTTTTGCCATAAATCATTCAAACAAAAGGATCAACTGGATATCCATACACGAACCCATACTGGAATAAAGCCATACAAGTGCAAATTATGTCATAGAGCAATTACCCAAACTGGTAACCTCAGATGCCACATGAATGCACATCATGGTGGATCGGCAGGAAATGGTGCAATATGTCATACAGCAGTTTCTCCTGGACAGAGCCAGAAGTCCATTCGATATGGAAAACCAAAGAATGCTGATCATTCGAAAGGTACTGCTGATGTAAATTACTTTGTTTCCAGAACTTATGGTTGTGGAATGTGTGATGAAGTGTTTGGTGATGAGGAGGAATTGGTGCAACATTGTCTTCACCACTACTCTGAAAATGGAAACCATGGTTGTGGAGTGTGTGATAAGGTATTTACTACTGAAGCGGAACTGGTGGAACATTGCCTTCATCATAACTCTGAAAATCATCAGAAAAATGCTTTTGAAGAATTCTTTGAATTGCGACTTTTAGGCTACTTGCGATAAGCACAGACATCAATGGAAAATGTTAAAGACATATATGTTCTAAAATTGCTTACAAGCTTTAATGTGCTAATATTTACACCATGTAATTATAATGATGATGATGATGATGATGATGATGATGGTGGTGGTGGTGGTGGTGGTGGTGGTGGTGATGGTGATGGTTATGATGATGATAATGATAATAATAATAATCATAATAATACTAATACAAATCCAGTGACAACATTCAGCAGAGCGACATTGACCTGCGCTTGCCGGATACTGACATCAGAGAACATTTGAGGCATCCGTCGCTTCAGCACAGCCTACTTAGACACATACCAAATGGTGCTAGATCGTGTACCGCATGCATATACCCGAAACCAAGCTGTATAGCAACGTAAAATTATTTAAAACACGTTTTAGTCACTTTTAAATCGCTCATCCAACTTCTAATTCTACTATATCACAGTTCCGTTATTCGTCCAACTTCTACTTCAACTAAAAATATTATGATCGTTCATCCAGCCTCTAGTTTACGGTTATAATTTAGTATAAAATCATGATTTAGTCGCTCATCCAACTTCTACTTCTGTTAATTCATATGCTGATCCAGCTTCTAATGATACTGGAACACGTCAGCAGTAATATCATGTTTTCATCATTCATCCATCTTACAGTTTACGGAAATAAATATCTCTGAAGTGCTATACGGCTTGGGATTCGGGTATAGGCGTACCGCATTGCTTTTGGCTGATTTTATTGTCAGAAACTGTAAGTTACCCACGGATGTAGGACATTTTCCCCCCGGACATATTCCCCCCGGACATATTCCCCTCGCACATTTACCCCCGGACGTATCCCCCCCGACCTAGGACATTTCCCCCCACCCCCATAAAGATCCCTATTTTGTGAATGACTGCACTAACCCTATCACTAACCCTAACCGACCCTCACGATGCCTAACCTGACCCCAACCGACCCTCACGATGCTAAACCTGAACCTAACCAACCATCACGATGCCTAACTTATATGTACAGAGGGGGAAAATTGTCCGGGGGGTAAATGTCCTAGTCAAAAACGGGGGGGGGAAACGTCCGGGGGGATACAGGCGCGGATTTAGAGGGGGCGGAGCCGGCGTACGCCCCCCTAAACCTGCAGAACTGACCTAAAACTAATATAATTGCAATTTGCGAATAGGATGTTTGAAGTAACTGGACCGGCAGAATGGAGCTCTCTTACCGGAGCTCTCTTACCTACTTACCTGAGTTGCTAGCAGACGTTACCCACGTGACCAATGACTTTTGCCGTGACGTCATTCACAAAGTTCATGTACAGACAAAATTTACGTAAATAGAAATTGGTCAATTTAAAAATATGTCGAGTGGTCTGGCGTCAAAACGGCTTAAATAAGCAGTTTTATCATTCGCGAATAAGCCGACTGCCGTTGGTAAGATATATTCTATCTTAGGCCTAAATCTCAAAAGATGGCATATCATAGGCCTATATAAATCTCAAAAGATGGCATAATTATGATTATCATTATAATTTTGAAATTCGTCGTGCTGATTATAGCCGCCGAAAGCGTTCAGCTGCCGATATTATGGACAAAAGCAAATCAAGGATATAGAACTAGGCCTACTCCAGGGCTTAAAGTGTGGCAGGACGGTCATGGACGGCGTCCTGGCACTTATTTTCGAGGCAGGACGCCGTCCTATGACTTATTTGGCCAGCACTGCCAGGACGGTCGTCCATCACTGCATGGACGGCGTCCATGCAGTTACAGACGACCGACTGGCCATGACTGCCTAAAAATGGCTCCATTTGAGGTCGACACAGCCAAAAATGCGCTGGTCGCTGAGGCTCCGCCCCAGACCCCGCTGGGGCAGCTTACGGTAAAGACAAATTTACCTTTCTCTTGTACAATAACATTTTGATTTTTATTGTTATCCTGGTAGCTTGCGCCACTGAAAAACGACTTATTCTTGAAGTTTTCGCGACTTTACCGTTCACAAATAGCTGGCAAACAAGAGCCTAAAAATGGCTCCATTTGAGGTCAACACAGCCAAAAAAGTGCTGGTCGCTGGGGATCCGCCCCAGACCCTGCTGGGTGAACTTACGACGCTTCCCCTAGACCCCCTAGTCGGGACGGGCGCCACTGACGACCAATTACAATACAGCGTCCTGCCACTTCTTTTTTACACTTTAAGCGCTGGCCTACTCATATAATAATTCTCTCTGCAGGGTGAGAATTGCCGGGGGGTTGGGGGGGGGGGGTTCAACTCCCCAGTCTTTCTTAGAGCCCCATGTTAAAGTATGTTTTTCATACCCCAATTTAAAGTTTATCATAGGCCAACCCCCCCCCAGTTATTTTTCCACAATTCTCATACTGAATTCTCTTAACGCTCAGTGGCGTGCGGTCCATGGATGAGGCGCATCCACAATAATTCCACATTGTGACAAGGACATCAAGTTAGACGTTGATGACATTGTAACGGCCTTGCCCCTCGTAAGAAAACCACGTGACAGGGGGTCCCACCCCTGATGATGCTCTTCAGCCTCCCAAGTGATAGGAGCCCGCCTTAATCTTTCGAACGAGGTGCCGTCCTGTTGAAGGGGTTCTCTGTCGTCAGGTGATACTAGAGGTTCATCCAAGTAAGTAAGATCGATGGGACCAATCTCATTCCCCGAGGTATAATCGTAGATTAGGGTTGGGTCTTCCACCTCAGAACGGGGATGTCTCTTACTGGTACCAGGAATAACTTCGGTCGAGTGGCTACATATGTCGGCGGTTCTCGGTCTGAGAACGACGGCTTCCGCTAACTGAAGCCCATCAGGGTTCAAATCCCCGTCAACAGATTGTTTAAATCTCCCTGCCTTAAGCGCGGTCAACCCTTCCCTTCTCTTTCCCTGCATTACCTCACCTTCCTCTCGGGGAAGGCTATCCTGACTGTGTTGCCCCTGCAGTTGACCTATCTCATTGCTAAGGCTCTTGAATTGGGACTCATGTCGTTCCATGAACTTCCCCAGGGTTTCCGAAACAGTTAGCAGCAGTTCCCCAACTTGTTTACCTCTTGCTTCCAACTGATCAAGTCTTCCAGGGGTTCCTCCTTTCTCACCCTCAGCTATGTATTCCTCTAACTCCTCGTCAGAGTGATCCTCAGACCTTATAGAAGTTTCCATCTTTCAATTATTCATTAACTTCTGATTTGCAATATTTAATTAAACAATTATCAACTAATTATAATTAACAAGCGTTGCTGACAATTAACATTCGTGATTAGACTTAAGTATTATTTTCCTTACTAATGGTTCAATGTCTTTCAACTCAGTAGAAATTAAACATATAATCAACGAGCGTGCCTAACACTGTTTCTAATTATCACGGTCTATTATTAGTACTCTGGTTTGACTAATTACAATTCGGTTCGAACGTATCGACCGTTATTCAGTATCAACATAAGTTTCAATTATTATCACCAATCAACATCAACTTCAATCCTAATCATCAATCATATTAGCTTCCAATTAATTAACTTTAATTGGTTTCGGATTCAATTATGGAGCATTTAATTAACGTGATACTTCCCTGAATTTCCGTGCAATTTGTCCCACTCTCGAATTCGAATATGAAAAGTTGATCGGATAATTTCTTGCCCCAATATTATTATTTGTCATCAAGAGATTCAGACAAAATACTTCATCGACAATGTCAATCGGCAACTTCAGTGACGTCAGATCAGAAACCACACACGTCCGAATCAGCTCACGATTCGACGGACTCAGAAGAAATAAAACTAATCGCCAACGGTGCCAAAACCAGTTGCTTAGTCAAAGTTATCTTCTTATTCATGTATCAGGCAATCAGCCATGCACTTCGGCAATTTCAGACCAGAATCCCACACAATTTCTTGTCTACACGAGCGGAGCTGTTACTCTGATGGAAACCTAAGCTCGACTGACTCTTTCGGCGGTTTCAAGCGGTCACGTGGGCCGCGTCAACCAATCAGAGACAACTGCGCAAAAGCGACCGTCGAACGCAAACCTCGGCCTCTGATAGGTCGGACAGACGACTGTGATTGGCTACCACAGAAGGATTCAGACTACCACAGAAGGATTCAGAAGCCTCGACAGAAGCCTCGTACAGTAGTTTCCTACAGAACACGACTACGGCCTTCGCAAAAATATTATCTCAATGCATTGATCTAAAAATAGAACCGCGATATCTAATAAATTCAATTAGTAAGTAAGCACTCGATGCGGCCTTGGGGACGTTAAATTGTAGCGGCCTTATAGGACGTTACAACATTATCAATGCCTACGCCAGAAAGCATCCAAGGAGAATGACACGGCTTAATCCACTGGCATGTGACACTTAATTATTTCCTTTTTGGATCAAGGGTTGCATGATAAAAACCGATAACTGATTTATAATCGTTTCACTGTTAACCTTCAGTGGAGACCAGTGGTTTTATATGAGAAACTATATATTTTTTTAAAGTTCCATAACATTTTCTATAAAAAAGGATCATAATGATTATAGGTTTGCGTGATCTAATTTCATATGTTTGCATATTTGTTTGTATGTGCACTCTCCTTGTCCCTATGTTCCATGTTTCGAATGTTCCTTACTTCTTGCTCTATATTCCCTGTGCTGCATGTGCGCAAAAGAGGACAGCAGCGCCACCTGCTGAACTAAAATAAGTGGAGCCAAAAACGTTGTATGGCCAGTATAGGAAGTGCGCACACCATCCCTTCTTACACCATGTTGGAAACGCAGGTTAAAGGGAAAGTCATTCCAGACGGAAGGTCCAGTGACGGAAAATGCCCTTTTCTGCCTTGTGGCTGTGCGGGCAGGCATAGGGGAGCGCATACATCAAAAGAAATAACCCTGAAGTGGATGCTGGTCTGAACACTGCCTACTAAATTTTGAAGGCCGTGGACTGAACCGGAAGCCAATATAGTATAGGGTTGTAGGACAAAACCCCCCCTGGACAAAAACTCCCCCGGACGAAAACTCCCCCGGACAAAAACCCCCCAGGACAGAAACCCCCCCCAGGGTAGGACATAACCCCCCCTGGTAGAATAAGTTGTCGTACTTTAAAACGGTGGTCCTAAGTACACAAGTTGGGTTGATGAAAAGAATTCTCGCTAAACAGAAGCCGGATTGATACAAATAAATTTTTACTTAAATGGAAGCTGGATTGATGAAAATGTTCTTGCTTAAATAGAAGCTGGATTGATGAAAATGTTCTTGCTTAAATGGAAGCTGGATTGATGAAAATACTCTTTTTAAATTGGAGCTGGATGGATGGACAAATATAATTGTCATTTAAATAGAAGTTGGATGAAACGAATATGTGCCTCATAGACGAGACATTTGCAATAACACAGCTTAAAATCCAAATAAACCGGTAGGGCTACATTCTCTCCGAGCGAAAATCGGCGTGAACCGAATCTTTCGCTAGAGAAATTCCGAGGCTCCATAAATATTTTATTGGGCTAAAAAATATTGAGTCCGGTAGACTTTTATCATTTTTTAAAACTTTATGTCAGACTTGGAATTTATTGGATCCTCTTATTCGGAGTATCCGCCCGTCTCGCCAGGTGACTTTATAGTCGCTAGATGACGCGATCGATTGACGTGTCCAACTTTAGAAACACATCTTTGCCTGCTGGTTTTTCGTGGTAGCCATTTTGAGATTAATTGTCAACATGTGTGACATTTACGAATTATTGTCTTATAGATTCATTTTTTATAGATTGTATAAGATATTAAGGTAAAACTGTATTACCATACTAAAATATACGTTTACCCTGTATTTTAGCGTATTTTATTCGAAACCGCTTAAGTCAAAATAAATAGCGTATTTTATTGTTTGTGTGCGTTTTCGAACTTCCGCAGGTATTTTCATCAATCCGACTTCTACCTTGGAATGTATCACTGTCGGCAATCCAGCTTATGTTGCAGCAACAATTTTGGTTAAACCGTAGTTTACGTTGTTTAATTATTTGGCCAAAAGTGACGTTGCTAAATTATTTGCATGTGTATAAATGATATACAAGTAATTTCTGGATCGCCAGGTTCAATCCAGCTTCCATTTCAACTATAAATATGCCTTTATCCAGCTTCCATTTCAGGTATAAAATGCCTGGTAAACATGTATTTTAGCGTAATTAATTATTTCCACGCTTATAATGGCACAAAAAACGTCTTAAAATATTTCTGTCAACGTGCTATTGCCAAAGTGATGTATTATTATACTTCGAATATCTTAAAAAGAAGGATTTCCACCGAAAATTTTTAATATTTTGTCGTAACAAACCGCCGATCCAAGTTCAATTGCAACCCTTTCCGGAAGTGGCGCGCGGCAAGCAAAAATTACCGTAATAAATAAGTAAGTAAAAGTCCACCTTTTTCAATTGCTTCAGTTGTTTTATGAATCCAACTTCTGTTGCAATAATAACTATTTTTTATCAATCCAGCTCCAATTTTAGCTTGATTATTTTTATTACCGCAGCTTCTATTTCTGCCCGTTATTTTCGTCAACCCAGCTTCTCTTTCAGATATAGAAATACCCTCATCCAGCTTCGATTTCTTAAGCGTTTTTTTCCATCAATCCGGCTTCTATTTCACATCTACAAATACCTTCATCCAGCTTCCCTTTCTCATTTTTAACTTAGGACCGAAGTCTTGACGTAGGCCTACGTACACGTTATTTATAGTCGCATATACGTCGATGGTTTGGCGCGTACCCCAACTTCCGGTTAGATGTTGTGGTTCAATGGCGATTGGAACGTCGATTTCGCATGGGAAATGCGACATTTTAAAAACGTATTTTCTGTGAATATTCGTATTCTTACGAAATTTTAAGTGTGCTGTTAGATGAGTTAGACCTTTGCAAGTCATTAGGAATAATTTACGGCGCTTTTTGTGTCGTTAAAAACGTTAAAATAATTAATTACGCTAAAATACATGTTTACCTTAATATCTTATACAATCTATAAAAAATGAATCTATAAGACAATAATTCGTAAATGCCACACATGTTGACAATTAATATCAAAATGGCTACCACGAAAAACCAGCAGGCAAAGATCTGTTTCTAAAGTTGGACACGTCAATCGATCGCGTCATCTAGCGACTATAAAGTCACCTGGCGAGACGGGCGGATAGTCCGAATAAGAGGATCCAATAAATTCCAAGTCTGACATAAAGTTGAAAAAAATGATAAAAGTCTACCGGAATCAATATTTTTTAGCCCAATAAAATATTTATGGAGCCTCGGAATTTCTCTAGCGAAAGATTCGGTTCACGCCGATTTTCGCTCGGAGAGAATGTAGCCCTACCGGTTTATTTGGATTTTAAGCTGTGTTATTGCAAATGTCTCGTCTATACTACATTGGCTTCCGGTTCAGTCCACGGCCTTCAAAATTTAGTAGGCCGTGTTCAGACCAGCATCCACTTCAGGGTTATTTCTTTTGATGTATGCGCTCCCCTATGCCTGCCCGCACAGCCACAAGGCAGAATAGGGCATTTTCCGTCACTGGACCTTCCGTCTGGAATGACTTTCCCTTTAACCTGCGTTTCCAACCTCGGAGCATGTCTGGCGCATTTTATAGATTGCTTAAGACTTCTTTTTGACCGGGCTTGGGTCGGGAGCGCCTCTGAGGCAATCATTTAGCAAGAATTATTTTGTCAATTCCATTTCAACAAGAAAATCATGTAGGCTAACCATTATTTTCAACTTCAATTTATACAGGAACTATCTTTCATTAATAAAGCTTCTCTATAATAAAGAATTATTCTTCATAAAATGTATCAAGTATGCATTAACAACAACAAAAACTTCGATCCGACATCCTTAATTCCTACTTAAAAAATTTTTGTCAATCAACACTTGTATTCAATCGAGGATGAAACACAAAGGTGGCCAAATACCTAAAAAGCTTTAACGCTGGCAGTAGCAGTAGATTAGTTCAACTAATGATCAGTGATTGGCGTTGACTTTAGGCCTACTTACCTCAGCTTAAAACATCAGACACCCAAGGCCGTAGACAGGGGGGGTGTTTTGGGTGTTTGAACACCCCCCGAACGGTGTCACGACAACTCGTCTAACGACAACTCGTCTAACGACAAGTGGTCCCCGGACAATTCGTCTAACGACAACTGGTCTACTGACAACTTATCTAGCGCTTGAGAAATGGAAGCTGGATGATAGTTTTTAGAGGTGAAATGGAGGTTGGATTGATGAAAAAACGCAAGAGAAGTGGAATCTGGATGATGGTTCTCTTACAGGTGAAATAGAAGCTGGATTGACGAAAATAACGCATGATAAATAAAAGCTGGATGAAGGTATTTCTAGATCTGAAATGGAAGCTGGATTGATAAGAAAACCGCTTAAGTAATGGACGCTGGATGAGGGTATTTTTATACATGGAATAGAAGCTGGATTGACTAAAATAACAGGCGAAAAATAGAAGCTGGATTAAAGTATTTTTAGATTTGAAGCAGAATTGGGTGCATGTTGGAATACATGAATGAAAATCATCAATCTAGCTTCCATTTAAGCAAAAAACACATTTTTGTAAATCCAGCTTCTATTTCATCAATACTATTCGTCAGTAGACCAGTTGTCGTTAGACCAATTGTCCGGAGACGAGTTGTCGTTAGACGAGTTGTCGGTAGACCAGTTGTCGTGGAACCCCCCCGAACAGGGTTGCCAGGTCGTCGCGAAAAGCGCGAATTGGGCGACTTTTGAAAACGCTCGCGACCGAAAATTTCGTCCTCGCGACCTCGCGCTTTTTTGGGCTACTTTTGAATTGCTTCGCGGTCGCGACGGCGACTTTTTTTGAGCGACTTTTGGGGGTTTTTTGAGCGAAAAGGGGGGATTTTTCACGAGATTTCGATCGAAAGACTAAAAAACGGTCGTCAAAAATTTTGACGACCTTTTTTTTTAGTCGTCAGAAGAAATTTTCGCGACCGAAAATAGAAAAGCTCGATGATCTCGCGATTTTCGCGACTTTTTTTCGAAATCTCGCGACAAAGTTTTTCCAAAATCTGACAACCCTGCCCCCGAAATGGAAAACGGAAAAAAAAATTCTATTGCATTTTGTAGTTCGTCATGCAAAAAAACATGAAAAAGTCATGAAAACACCCCCCGAAACGAAGCAATATAAATTTGACGGCGAAAAAATTATCGATTAGATTTCGAAGGGAAAAATATTTCAAAGATTTCGACCGGATGACTAAAAAAAAAAGGTCATCAGAAATTTTGACGGCGAAAATGGAAAATATTTGTAAGATTTCGACCGACCGGATGACTAAAAAAAGGTCATCAGAAATTTTGTGGGCAAAAATGGAAAATATTTATAAGATTTCGGGTAAAGGTGTATTTTAGCGTATTTTATTATTTCGAAATAGATAGGGTGTATTTTAGCGTATTTTATTATTTAGCGTATGTATTTACATATTTCGTTGATGAATCGTTATAACTGTTCATATTTCTTTTGAAAAGTATATTGAAAGCTGGATTGGTGAAAACTTCTTGGTGAAATAGAAGCTGAATTGATGAGAAAACACTTGAGAAATGGAAGGTGGATTAAGGGGCATACCTGGGAACGGCGGTCCCAAATTATAACATTAAGTAAATCAACATGATGTGTCGTAATAGTGCGGTGTATTGGATGGGTGCATATAAACGGTTTCTTTTGCACTCCACACTTTAACACTTATGAAACGACCATGCAGCTGGTCCACCGAAATAGAAGCCGGAATAATGAGAAAGCAATTGAGAAATGGAAGCTGGATGAAGACCTTTTACAGGTGAAATGAAGGTGAATTGATGAAAAAATGCAAGGGAAATATAAGCTGGATGAAGGTATTTTTAGATCTGAAATAGAAGCTGGATTGATGAATTGAACGGTTCAACGGTTGAGAAATAGAACCTGGATGAAGGACATAATAAGTTAAATGGAAGATGGATTAATTAAAACACTTGCGAAATGGATGCTGGATGAAGGTTCCTTATAGGTATTGGTGAAATAGAAACTGGATTGACGAAAATTAAACTTAAGAAATGGAAACCGGATTGTTGATTTCAGTGATGTATTTCAGCATGCATCCAGCTTCCATTTCAGCTGGAATGCCGTTTATCCAGGTTCTATTTAACCACACATCATGTTTAAAGCCTTCTCAGGAGATAGCCTATCGATTTCTGTAATTTTATAATTTGGGACCGCCGTTCCCAGGTATGCCGATTAAGGTATGATATCTAATGGCTGACATAGCAGCTGGATGGACAAAAATAACGCTCGAGAAATGGAAACGGAACTGATGAAACGATTGCTTGAGAAATAGAAGTTGGATTGATGAAAATTATTTCCCTTAAATAGAAGTGGGTTGCTGAAGAGATGCTTAATGAAATGAGAGCTTGGCTGATGACAAATAATTGTTATTTAAATAAAATCAGGAATGATTAAAAAAATTGTTGCTACAACAGAAGCTGGATTGCCGACAGTCATACATGCCAAGGTAGAAGTCGGATTGATGAAAATACCTGCGGAAGTTCGAAAACGCACACAGACGATAAAATACGCTATTTATTTTTACCTAAGCTGGAAATAATAAAATACGCTAAAATACACCTTTACCAGATTTCGACCGGATGACTAAAAAAAAAGGTCATCAGAAATATTGACGGCGAAAATGGAAAATAATTCCTAGCCGCCACTGAAAACACCCCCCGAAATAAAATCCTGGCTACGGCCTTGCAGACACCTTGTTGATTGTGCAGTATGTACACTTTTAAAAAGAAAGCACAAAGCTCCCATAATAAGTATTCATATTCCACGAATATTAGAAAATGAATAAACGTATAAACATTTCTTATTTGATAATCAATGCAACCAAAATGACAAATTTCAAACAGAGACGTTTAATAATACATAAACTTTTCAATATACACACATCCACCTCTCTTTTGTAATAGAAAAGGGTAGGACATAACCCCTCTGGTAGAATGTATTGCGCATAAGTTGTCGTACTATAAAACGGAGGTCCTAAGTACGCAAGTTGGATTGATCAAAAGAATTCTCGCTAAATAGAAGCCGGATTGATACAAATAAAATTTACTTAAATAGAAGCTGGATTGATGAAAATGTTCTTCCTTAAATAGAAGCTGGATTGATGAAAATGTTCTTGCTTAAATAGATGCTGGATTGATGAAAATACTCTTTCTCAAATGTAAGCTGGATTGATGAAAATGTTCTTGCTTAAATGGAAACTGGATTGCTGACAACGATTCATGCTGTCCTAGATTACACCAACAGGTATTAGCTTCATATCGGAGTGACTGAATGACACTAACACGTTAGAAGTTCACGCCTGAATGACAGCGACAGGTGTTTACCCGTACGACACTAATTAGTTGACACAGCACGGGGAACTCGATAATTAGCCTAAGTTTAAACAAATTGTAGGCCTACCTGCACTTTGCGAAGCAAAGGGGGGAATTGTCCAGGGGGGTTAATGTCCTAGGCTAAATCAGGGGGGGGGGGAATTGTCCGGGGGTTTTGTCCGGGGGGGTTTGTGTCCGGTGGGGGGTTTGTCCAGGGGGGGTTTTGTCCGGTCACCAAAGAATGCACGGTCGGGTCTGTCTTCCCAAGGGTGTCACGACAACTCGTCTAACGACAAGTGGTCTCCGGACAATTCGTCTAACGACAACTGGTCTACTGACAACTTATCCAGCGCTTGAGAAATGGAAGCTAGATGATAGTTTTTAGAGGTGAAATGGAGGTTGGATTGATGAAAAAACGCAAGAGAAGTGGAATCTGGATGATGGTTCTCTTACAGGTGAAATAGAAGCTGGATTGACGAAAATAACGCATGATAAATAAAAGCTGGATGAAGGTATTTCTAGAACTGAAATGGAAGCTGGATTGATAAGAAAACCGCTTAAGTAATGGAAGCTGGATGAGGGTATTTTTATACATGAAATAGAAGCTGGATTGACTAAAATAACAGGCGAGAAATAGAAGCTGGATGAAAGTATTTTTAGATTTGAAGCAGAAATGGGTGCATGTTGGAATACATGAATGAAAATCATCAATCCTGCTTCCATTTAAGCAAAAAAACATTTTTGTAAATCCAGCTTCTATTTCATCAATACTATTCGTCAGTAGACCAGCTGTCGTTAGACCAATTGTCCGGAGACGAGTTGTCGGTAGACCAGTTGTCGTGGAACCGTAGCACGGAGGTATAGACACCAAAGTTTAATAAGAGGGAGAGCACACAATAACCACCAGCCCCCACCCCACCACCCCCCTGAAAAAGCCCTTCCGACAAACACCCACACCCCGACAAAACGCCCTGGACAAGCACCCCGGTCAGGAGATCCCACCCATCAGTAGAGCACAAATTGCGTATACCCTACATGGTAATCCTCCTAACGGCTGTCAGAACCCACATCCGAACAAGCGAAAATCTAACTTAATATGAGCAAAGGGGTCTGGCCACATTAAATTAGATTGATGACAATATGCCTACACCTAAATTGTAAGCATGTATCACAGACCGTTAGATGCTGCTCTCGGGTTTATATGTCGAACGATGATGTAGCCTAACTCATCTCGGTGGTTAGCAATCTGTCAGAACTTTTTTGAATATTCTCAATGCGTCTGTATTATTTTATTTCACTTTTCTTTTGCTACACTGTGAAACAAAGCACGTCCTCTTGACACTGCAATAGTCTGTCAAACATATTCGGATCCTGACTTGTATTCCAGTCTCTCGGCTTGACTAGTATCAACAGTCTCTTCATCATTAGCTTCACTATCAGGCCCAGTTACGACCATCATCATGTTCATTATCATCTTAAATGTCAACACTGTTTTCATCATAAGAAACATCTAACCGTTGATCTTCAAGCATTGGCATATTTTCACCTTCACATTCTTTGCTATTGCTCTCACTGTCGGAATTGTTATCATTAGCCCATCATAAAAGTCTGTTAATATTGGATGTTTTATCGTAAAAGATGGCAGTTGGATTAATAAAGAATAATATTTGATAAAATCTACACTGGATTGATGAAAGGAAGAAATTCTTACACAGAAGCCAGATTGAGGAAAATAGCTGTCTAAATAGAAGATGCATTGACGAGAATAATTCGTGATTAATGGAAACAAACAATACATAATTACGACAAACAGTAAACTACACTGTAGCTGATATATTAATAAAGTAATCCCAACTATTGATAGGAGAATATGATATCTAGCATGTACACATTATACCAACACTGAATAAGAGATTCAACGTCATAATTATAGACTTGTAGTAGAACAACAGAATCATAACTTCTTAGAGATTTTTTTCGAGTGTCCTACATTCTGATACTGCTATTTTGCACTGTTCTATGCCTTTTTCAATCATCCAGACATCTGCAATGGTTGTCAAACATCTTCCTCAATTTTGATGTTTTCACCAGTGTCCTCAATTCCTGGATCAAATAGCGAAATTCTCTGTCTTCTCAAGCAATTGCCTTTGCATTCATAAACTTTTCTGCTCCATAAGAATTTTCACTTTTCTTTTGCCTTTTCCAGTTGATATCCAGTTCAATCTCATGATCTCTGTAATACATCAACTTCTGCGTGCAATCATTCTTCAAATAATTCGTACCCATAACAATAAACATACATTGACATTTTCAAATATTATCAGAAATTCATAATAATAATTGTGTCAACTTTAGCACATCCAAAATATCAACTTTGAGCTTATTATGTCATGTCACTCTGAAGGTTCATAGTTTCATACCATGGCCTACGCTTACGGAAAGTAGTTTAAAAGACGCAATTCAAATAATTCCCCAAAAAGTGTTTTCCAGTGGATTTTCAGAGTAGTGACGACGACAATGTTCAATTAATTCCTCTTCTATACTAAACGTTTCATCACACACTACACAGCCATGGGCTTTGGACATGAAATTATTAACTTCTGGACTATCTATTGAATGATCAGCATAATATCTTCGTTTTTCTTGTTCACTAGATTGAGAAGAAACTGTTTGATTTGCTTCCATTGTTAGCGCTAAACCTTTGTCGAATCTCTCGGTTGCGTTCGACACATTGCTTTTACACAACACTTGCATGTATAATTTGCGAGTTTTCACATTAGACGTTTGACAAATAACCTCACGAAATATCTTGCCCTTTTTAGAGGCTCCATCATGCTGTGTATACATGTGACTTCTGAGATTACTATTTTGTGAAAATGATCTTTGACATAATTTGCACACGTATGGCTTTACTCCAGTGTGAGTTCTTAAGTGAACTTCCAAACTGCACCTAAGAGAAAAGACTTTGTGACATAAATTACAATTGTATGGCGTCTCTCCAGTGTGGGTCCGATTGTGGGCATTCAGATGACCCTTCCGTGAAAAAGCTTTGGCACAAATATTGCAAATGTAGGGTTTCTCTCGCTCTCCTGAATGACCTTTCAAATGAGCATTCAGAGACGTGCCACATAGAAGCTCTTTGTCACATATGTTGCACATGTATGGTTTTTCTCCAGTATGAGATCTTGTATGAATATTCAGTTTACGTTTATCTATGAATGATTGAGGGCACAAGCTGCACTTGTATGGTTTTTCACCAGTGTGGGTTCTTTTATGATATTGCAGACTAGTTACATGCGCATATGATTTGTTACACATATTGCATATGTATGGTTTCTCTCCGGTATGAGTTCTTGTGTGACTGTCCAAAGTACTCTTATGACAAAAGGCTTTGTGACATACATTGCAAGAGTATGGTTTCTCTCCAGTGTGGGTTCTTCTGTGACCATTAAGATGAGTTTTTTGTGAAAATGCCTTGTTACATATATTGCATATGTACGGTTTCTCTCCAGTATGAGTTCTTGTATGGACATCCATAATTCTTTTGTTAGCAAACGCCTTGTGACATATATTGCACATAAATGGTTTCTCTCCAGTGTGGGTCTTTTTGTGTAAATCCAGATGGGCATTTCGAGAAAATGCTCGATCACATATGTTGCAAATGTATGGCTTCTCTCCATTGTGAATTTTTGTGTGAGTATTGAAATGTCCTTTTTCTGAAAATTCTTTGTGACATACATTGCACTTGTATGGTTTCTCTCCAGTGTGGGTTCTTTCATGAATAACCAGTCTTGTTTTATTTGCAAATACCTTGTCACATAAATTGCATATGTATGATTTTTCTCTATAATGAGTTTTTATATGGATATCCAAGGAATTTTTTGCTGAAAACTGTTTTTTACACAAACTACAATCGTATGGTTTCTCTCCAGTGTGTGTTCTTCTGTGTACATTCATATATGTTTTTCCTGCAAATGCTTTGCCACATAGATCGCAAATGTACGGTTTGAATCCTGCATGGGCTTTGTTATGACTAGTCAGATGACTTGAACTTGCAAATATTTTGTGACATGTATTGCAAGAATATCGTTTTTCTCCAGTGTGGATTCTTCTGTGGCTATACAAACCATTTCTATGTGTAAATGTTTTACTACATAAATTGCACTTGTAGCGTCTTTCTCCAGCATGTATTCTGATGTGCTCTCTGAGATAACCACTGTCTGAAAAGGCTTTGTCACAGACTTTGCACTTGTATGGCTTTTCTATGCGTTGTAGTCTTTTACAAGTTTCCATCTTAAAAAAAGCTTTGTCATATAAATTACTCCTGTTGTAGGCTTCTTCTGCAGAACCGTGTTTGCATGTATTCATGAATTGCAGATATCTCAAACTCTTTTAAATCTGCACCCTAATGTAGTCATTAGGCCATTTCAAAAAAATATTTTTTAGAATGTTACTTGTGCCCCCCTGCCATATTGTTTCTATTACTGAAACATAATTGCCTGCAAATTTTCAGGTCTGTAGGCCATGTTTTGACCCCCGCCCACCTCAAAAGTAGTTTTGTGTTCAAAACGGACATTGACAACATGGTAGCAAATTGTAAACTTTTTGCATTATCTTTATTAGGTTGTAATCAACTAACCGTGGCAGCAAGGAGTGAAATATGGAGAAAGTACCACCTCAGGAAGTAGTTCCTCCAATTTAATCCATACCAAACCGCCCTGTAGGCTATACTTAGGAGATATGATATCTAGAGAAGTGCCTATTCTACGTTGGAAACTGGCTCTCTTCATCCATTGAGGCCGATGCAGCGTATAATGATCTCAAGCTATGGCATGACTTGAACAAGTATTGCAAGCATGATCCACAAGTTGCAAATGCATCCATAAAAGCCATGGAAAAGCACTTCTGATATAGGCTAGGTCTATTAACTGAGGAATGTGCTGTGTTCTCTCTAGTCTTTTAAACAGACTTTCCTATTCAGAAAGACAGCAGATTGCTCGAACATTGCTCCGAATTCCTATACCAAGAGAGTTTGAAAGAGGCCATCCAACTTTTTCTCTTCTGAGTCACAATTTAAAAGAGCTATCATCCCTTATTGGGTCTAAATCCTGGTTCTTGCTTCACAGCATGGGAATTGGCGCCGACTGGCTAGGAAAATGTGTTAGTGAATGGCATAATGATCCCAATTACCAATAAACTGAGACATATGTGCAGCCAGGGGCGGATCCAGGGCCAATCCGGCCATGCCCCCATCAGAATTCAGAATCCATAGGACGTGCCCCCCATCAGGTGTCAAGAAGTTTTTGATCAATGGAGCGGACAAAGACGAAAGTAGGATATGACTAAAAACAGATGATCATTTTAGAATTTGCTTGGAGAAAGATACATGTTCAAAGCAGTTGATTGATTAAATGACTAAAAAAGGTCATCAGCTATTTTGGCAGTAAAAATTTGGTATTTCAAGACATTTCGACCGAATGACGTTAAAAGGTCCTAAGTTTTTTCGTGTCAAAGATCAACGAAAAATTTTCCGACCTAAGGTCAAAAAAGTTTGGCCCCCTCGAAATTTTTTGTATCCATCCATGTGTGCGGCATGTCAAAGTGGTGAATGATCTGTCGGAATGGGCTGTGAAACTTATCCAAGACTTCTGAACTAGTGATACCAATGATGAAACACAAAAAAGTTTTATTGAAAATGGTCGATTATCAACGCAACGAAATTCCCAACTTTCAAAAAGATACATTAAAGAAATTTTACCTTTTCCTCCATAAAACCTTTAATCTAGTAAAGTGATATGACATAAAAAGTGTACACTATTACCAAACTACTATAATTATATGTAGTTTGTCTTCTCTGTATAATAAACTGTCTTTATAGCCTATTACGACATTTTCGCCATGATTATAGTGTAGGAAAACAATGATTTATCAACTAAATCAGTTGATCGTGGTGGGCGGGGGTCAAAACACCACGAAATGACCCTAAATTTGGTATACAATCATATTTTGCAATTAGAAACAACATAGGAGGGGGGCATCATGTAATTTTTAAAAATATTTTTCTCCCATACATTTTCGAAATGGCCTACTGAGCATCAATTACTTTTTAAGCGCATTAGATTAGACAAGGACTTGGTCCAATGGTATTCTAAAAAAGATGAATAGTGAAAAATTGTTTTCTTTTCCTCGAATACCATGATTCGGGTCATCCAATCATCTTCAACGGTTGTCAAACATCATATTCTTTCTAAACTGACTATGGCATGCCATTATCTCGATGGTTCCTTTAAGTACGTTCTTCAAGAGTGAAGTAACACAGAATTACGACCACATAAAACTATCAATGCTGGATGTACACAAAAGATAAACCTCCAAATGTTGTATTCACCAATGTTCTCGATTCATGAATCGAATAGTAAAATTCCTTTTCCCCCTCTGATTTCAAATAAAGTTTTTTTCTTCGTATAGACCTATCTAGACTTTGATATGGAAGGAACTTGCCGCCAGACTCTGCATGACATTCACGTCTGCACGATTTGTGTCTTCTGTGAGTTGTGTTCTTGTTATTTGTTTCAGTATAACTGTGAGCTGCAACCGGTTGTGGTCTGTCAAACGGATTGTTAAAAAAGGAATATTACCATGATAATTATTATGTCTCTCGTGTCCATGCTGTTCTTGCTGTTTAAGGAAAGTAGTGTAAAAGTTGCAAGTCAAAGAATTCCACAAAACTGTTTTCAGACAGATCTTCAATGCAATAATGATTACAATGTTCCATAAATTCCTTTTCAATAGCAAATATTTTATCACACACTCCACAACCATAAGTTCTGGAAATAAAAAAGTTTAGGTTAGCAGTACATAGCGAACGAACTGCATCTGGACTGGGATTCTCGTCGTGTTTGGAATAAATCATGTAATTTGATTCCATTGTTAACAACTCTGAACCATCATTGTCATATCTATTGGTCTTCTCTGACGCCGTACCTTCACATAATTCCTCCAAAAATAATGTTTCTTCCCTGCAAGCTTTCATCTTGGTGTCTTGACAAATATTCTCACCAAATATCTCACCAGTTTTTGCCGATCGTCCATTGTGTGAATTCATGTGCCTTCTGAGATGACCACTGTGCGCAAATGATCTTTGACATAATTTGCACACATATGACTTCTCTCTAGTGTGAGTTCGTGAATGCCTCAGCAGATTGCTACTTTGTGAAAACGTTTTCTTACATAACTGACAACTGAATGGCTTTTCTCCAGTGTGAGATCTTTTATGAATATCCAGTTTACCCTTTTTGGTGAATGATTTTTGGCATAGGCTGCACTTGTATGGTTTTTCTCCAGTGTGGGTTCTTATATGCAGTTGCAAACCAGTAGTAATAGAGTTAACAAGCTCCGCCATTTTGAAAGAAGCTAATAAAGCAGATAAAATGGTCAGCTAAAATTCTTAAGTGTTTTGGATAAGATGCGTCTTTTCTATTGGATGTCGTGCACCGAACAGCATAAGCAAAGCCAGACTGGTGGACAACAAAACTCAACACAGCTGGCGTTTAGAAGCTTCTAGGTCAGCAAGGAAATTAAGGTCGTAAGAATACTGCCGAAAAGTCTCTAGCTAATATATTTAGTGCGATGTGCGAATAAGCGAATATCTCGAGAAAATCGGTATTGGTTACGAAAATTATGCAACTACCGGTTGAATTGTTAAACGCAGCTCCCGTTCCCCCTCCGCCCGCAATTTGCATGTAATTTGCCCCATTTCTATACAGGTAGACGTTACCAGGAGCGGTACTACTGTTACCAAATTCTATGTACGTCGAAACGAAATAGTATCCGGCTTTACCGGGAGTGAAACGGGTCATTCCCGCACTTATAACACCATCGGTTTTGAATCTTACACTATCGAAAGTAACTCTTGTGTGAGTTTTAGCGATTAAGAATTGCCAAGTTAAAGAATGAATGCTAAGCGCGGGACCGATTGAGATAGAATCTACATACTGCTTCGTAGCTGCATCGCTGGCGTTGTTGGGTTCGTGTAGTCCTGTAATGTAAGCATCATGCATAAAGATGGACTTATACACATTTATTTTAGACGGAGGAGTGCCATCGAGTGACTTAACCATCTCTAACATGATTTCATTGTTTATTCTAAAACGAAATCCATCCATCGATTGTAATGTAATAGGATTGTTTAACGAACATTGTAGTTTATTTCGTATACTACCTAAGAAAATAGTGAATTCTTTATTATCTCCTCTCAAGTCCTTACAACCCATTGAACGCAGACGATCGGAGCCAACGTTTAAGATTAGATCACCAGTCATGGTATCACCAGTTTTAGACACCTTCAATGTAACTTGTTCATCAACGTATTTCTTATTCGTCAAATGATTATCGTTGGACGGAGAATCGTCGTGATTCGTTATCAAATCAATGGCTTGACCCCAACTTAAGGCCTCATCCATTCCTGCTGTCAAAGGCTTCGTTGTGGGCAGTCCTTTAATTTTGTGACCACCCATTTTTAGATTTCCAGTCACCGTGTTGGCTCCATCCAATCGAAGGAAACTAGCATTTATTTGACTAAGAGTAACACCTCCAGCGATTACTCTTTCTGATGTGCCAACATCTGTGTGGCCGAATTTATCAACGGGCATTTTATATATATAATAATTTTTAATGCAAGCCGTCCCCATCTTCCCAGCAGATTAGTCATCGTATACGTATAATTGCATTACCTGAATCTCTCGGTGACGATTATCTTCCCTTTCCGTTGATGTAACTCTGTAATATTGATACGCATCCGTAGGCCTAGTAATATCAAAAAATGTCGGAACAGCCGGTGAATACGTTGAAGAAGGGTATATGTATAATGGTGCAAACACTACTCCATCTATGCTAGCGGAAAAATTCCATTTAGATAAATATGCGGTTTTCAACGCAATTCTCCAAATTTTAACTGGCTCAGGACATTTAATTTGTAACCAAACAGTTATACCTTCACCCGAAATCCAAGCTGCGTTAACATCGTCGGTGAGATTAGTGAAAGCATGGTAGGCTTTGTTTTCAAAAAAACAAGAACTGGCGCTAGCAACGAATCCTGTTACACTTACATCAGCTTCCAAGGGAGGAATATACCCAGCACGACACTTTTTCAGAGATTTATCGACGTACTTTGTAACTTGTTCATCAACGTATTTCTTATTCGTCAAATGATTATCGTTGGACGGAGAATCGTTGTGATTCGTTATCAAATCAATGGCTTGTCCCCTACTTAAAGCTTCATCCATTCCGGCTGTCGAAGTATTCGTTACTGGGAGACCTTTTATCACATGTCCATTCATTTTTAAATTTCCAGTCGGCAGATTTGCTCCATCACATCGAAGAAAATTAGCATTTATTTGACTAAGAGTTACACCTCCAGCGATTACTCTTCGTGATGTTCCTCCAAAATCGGTGTGACCAAATTTATCGACAGGCATTTTATATATAAAATAATTTTTAATGCAAGCCGTTTATAACTTCTTGAAAATTCATTCCATCACTCACCATCTTCATCACATACAAACACAAATGGCCACAAAATACTTCGTTATCGGGTTGTATTCGCTCGCTGTTATATAACACTGGACGGCGTAAATACTTTATCAGTTCCAGAGGGGGAGGAAGGCCGTAACTATCGAAATATATTTTCTCATTACCGCTCTTTAAGAAAGAGCACCAATGCTGACCGGTTCCTTTAGAATCATCTAGATTCAATATCCCACATTCAATCCGTCTAGGTTTATTCGGCAGCTCGTCTCGCACGAAAACGCCTCTAAAATTCGGAATATTCAGCTTCTTCGCGGCATCCAATAATTCAAAATTCGTTAACGGATGATTTGGAAGAACTACGCCTTCGACATCGATGTTTTTCACAGTTGCAGAACTCATTTTATATTTCATCTAAATGTTTTAAAAAGTAATTCGATTTTACTTCCTGCATTACATTATTAAATAGTTTTCAACAAATAGTGTCCATATGCTAAAGTATGAATGCCATCCTCCATTATTACTCGTTTATCGTCGTCGGCGGACAGCGCGACTTTATTAATTTCTTCCGTATAAATATCGTGATGATAAGATCTAATAACATTCATCGTTCGTTGTTGTTCTTTTTTGGTAAATAAGCAGTCTCTATAATCTTCGTGAGTGATAGTTTTCTGGACAACATTCTTCTTAATACCTTTACATTTCTTGTGCTCATCTCCAGCAGCCATCTTATAAGAATACAACTTTGCTCGCAAACCGACAAATTCTTCGATTTGTTTACCCGCTGCCTCATCCTTGAACATCCCAATAACTTTTTTATTTACTCCAACCTCAATACCAGATGGATGATCTTTCGAGTATTCACTCGTGTCGAATCGAGCTTTAATATCTTGTGCGATATCTGAGTAAAAGTCTTCAGTTTTAATTTCGTATGCCAATGAATCTGTATCGGTAAATAGTAATTTAGCTCTATTTCCGTATTTGGTCTTGATGTAGTTATAATTGAAATCATACATTAAAGTTTTACTCAAGTCTAAAATACACATGCCAAGATAGATAGGTTTATTATAGAATAATTTAGTTCTTTTCATGTGAACGGCTATTAGATTTTCATCGAAAATGGTACAACTCTCGTAATTAGGTTTAGCTGCTAATTTAATAGCCTCCTTCTCTTGACACACTAACCTTACATCAACACGATTTTCAATGTTCTCACAAGTTTTACCAAAAACACTGTTATTCATTAGTTTGAAAAAGTCTTTCTCAAAGTCATTAGTAGCTTTCGTTCTAAGAGCTGTATTTAAATCGATATACTTTTTCAACCAATCACTTTCTTCGAATAGTATACCTCTATGCACTTTTGTTATTTTCAAACCTAAACTCTCATACAGCTTCAGATTATCGTAATGCAGCACATACTTCTTTTTATGGTTTAAGTTTGGAATTAACTTTTTGACTTTGTTAATCTCAATGCTTTCAGGAGCTAACGGATAATCGTTATGCAAGTCATGTAACTCTTTAGGGTATTCCAAATCAACTTCCAATATGCATGGTATACTTCTCCAATTATTTAAATCATCTTCACTCATCCATTTGAACCCGTGAGTAGGTAACGGTTTGCTCATAGCCCACCCATATAGGTTATTCGCGTCCAGGTAAGTGATAAATGTAGAATTTTCGTTACTATTGTAATCGCTCATATATTTATTATTCGCTTTCCCGTAACGATTTGATATTGTGCTTACTCCTCCTCTCATCCCTTGCCTAATCATCAGAATCATATCGTAATCACTCAATAATTCCAATTTCACGTCTGTTAATTTTAAAGCGGCATCCCAGGCTAAGCCAGGAGATGTATAATACCATGCAGGGTCAAGCGTATAGTTCTTCATACACACATCTCTAAAGTTTTCGAAAACATCGGCAAGTAGCAGGACATCCGAAACGTTGTATAAATCGTGATATTCTCGGAAAGTTTTACATCCAAATTCTTCCCATACTGTTTTTGCATGCTCATAGTCTTCATCGCTAATATTCGAGTCATTTAGCTTAGAATAGAAAGCGGATTTTGGTGGTAGTTCGGTTTCATTAAAGGTAGTAAATGAATCGACGTAGTCATAAGGATATATGCCTTTTCTTAGCAAAAGATCGAGCTTCTTTCCTGTATATCGTTTACCAATATTTTTACACTGGTCTTTGCTTAGGTTCCTCGATAAAGCATCAAGACTCGAAGCCATAAATTTAAAACTGTCGATAAAACGCAGTTCTCGTCGTACTAGTATTTCTTTTCCATCTTTTACAAACTTATCAACTACGACATCTCTGCTAAAAGATATATACTTTTCCTCGTTATTAGGTATGCAGTTAATTTTCTCTCCTCTCAGTTTCTTAATGAACAGATGACAATCGTACCCGGAAAGATTATGAAACACTACGGGAAAGAACTTTGGACATTTATAGTTTATATTACAACTGTTATGAGCAGCCCCTCTAAATTTACCGCTAAGATGGCAGTGATCTCTCACTCGGTCTTCGCCCAACGTTCCTTCGCAGATATGGCATATAGTAGCTCCATCGAAACACTTCTTATCCTCTTCGGTAAATATCATCTTCTTGGGAAATTTAAACTGATTATATATTCGTTTTATATTCTCTTCGAGTTTATCTACAAATATTTGACCAACATCATCATCTTCGCTTTCAGCTGTAAACGTCACGGGATCTTGTGAATATACGCTATCATCGAAGCATTTTATGTAGTAACAAAAGGAGCTGGGAGTATGCTTTTGATATTTATTAGTGTACGACAACTCTGGATTTGGTTGGCAAGTGGCTATTGGCTTCACAAAAGACTCGAAATCAGCGTAGACAATAAACGGAACCCTCATAGAATTGTTATAATTTTTAAAACTTAACATAGTTCCTGGCTTTGGCATTTCTATTTTTTGTGCGTTATGTTGTGAGCAGTACTCATTATGTCTGTTAAGCGCTTCTGTCGTTGTGTAACCACTCATACATCTTTTACAATAGTGCATCGAATTAGTCCCCAATGTCATCAATCTGTTAAAATTCTTTATCCAACAATAATGTTTCCTTTCTCCATCAGATATAAGTAGTAGATCAATACTACTTTCACACTTAGACAGATAAAGCGGGTATACTTCTTTTTCATAACCAAATACATTAACACTAATATTATTATTTCTCTCGAATTTACCTATCATATTAGCATCAGCAGCAACTGGAAACTCAATACCACTCCAATTAAGTTTCTTCGATTGGTCCTTTAAATCTTTAGTAATTCTCTCCGGATGGCTATCCGTCGGATTCAAAGCTCTGGTAATACACCATTTGAAGCATTCTTCGTCTTCGTTTTTCATATTTATAATAGCCTTTTTATTAGCTAAAAAGTTGGGAAGCGGAATGTAAGAACTACCTCTTAAGGGTGTATATTTTACTGTATTGATATCTAATTTTACAACAGCTTTAAATCTCCAATTACTTCCTTGCATCTGAAAACTAGCAATAGACTCCATGATTTTATCCTTCTTTCTGCTGTATATTTCGTTCACGTCGGTTGCTTCTAAAATAACTTCTGTCTTAGAAACGAATGGATAATCCTCAGAATTTACTTCTCCAGATTTCATATCTACTCGTTCCATAGTACAAGTAAGAATTAAATTAGTCTTTGTCTGACGATTACTGGACAATAGATTAACTACCTGCGGTCTGGCTAAATCAAGAAACGACGAGGCATCCATTCCATTAATTCCAGCCATTGTATATTGCTTGGTGAATCCTTTAATAGCTGACGCCGTTTCTAGAATTTTATTTTTATCAAATATCCTGGAAACAGTTGACTTCAACGACTCAAGTTTTTCATTAACTGCTCGTTCAGGCACGTAACTAAGTAACCAATCCGCAAAATCATTAATCTTGGATCTAACCTTATTTTTGTATGTTCTCGTAGGCACTACTGGTTTGTACTTTCTCGGCGTAAGCGTAGGAACCTTAATGTCAGGTACCGATGAATCAAGCAATTGTTCAACATGGTCCATATTTCTTAAACTACTTTTCTTTAAATCCATTTTATCTTACCACGCAAAAACATTAATACATGTGAGATCGAAGATCCACTTATCTGTGAGATCGAAGATCCACTTATCTATCTCTCATACACTTTAATTTCGTATCTATCTCTCCAGACATTTCCGTTATGATAAGCTATGATGCCAGCACTCTGACCATACGCCTTAGCAGCTTTATACATCGATGGATACGAGGTAACAACGCCAGTCTCTCGATCTATAATATCTACTCTTCTCGGTTGCTTCCTGATACTACTCAACGTGTCATGTCGAAATGGCATAGCCGTGTAGTCTGTCGGAAGAATATTCTTTTCAATCAATACAGCTATAAGTTGAGGTTTGCTGAGATGTGAAGTGCCAGTAACATTGTTCTGATTGGCCAACATTCTAAGCTCTGGTAGCTTCATAATATATAAGTATTCTTTAATTCAATTTTCCATACACAACACTCATTTTCTGACCATCCGATTGGAACTGCAGCAACCTATCCGAAATTACAACGGCGAAAGCTTCGGTGTCGGCTGGCACTGCTGCATTGAAAAGAGCCTTAATCTGTATATCAACGACAGATGATTTCAAACGCTCAGATTGTTTGCTTACATCGAACACGAACAACGGATATAATTCTTTATAATTTATAGGTGATATATTGCTTTGCGTAATCAACCGATCCATACCATAAAATTTTTGACTAAAGGAGGACGCGTCTCTATACGCTCTGGAGAATTGTTGATTAGGAAACGACAGGTTATGATCGACAGCTGGATATCTTTCTTGATTCATCATCACATAAATGTTCTTGATATCGCAGTGATCAAAGAGCGATGGATTACTTTCCTGATCACCGCTACGACCCGTCTGAAATCCTACGATGATATATCTAGGTTTCTCAGGTGATGTTTTAACGCTTAATCTCCAACTGAAACTTGTCGACTGAGGAACTGTTATCGTGTCGCATTGACGTGCTCTATACGCAACTGGCAACGTTAATTTTGATTCAATCGTCTTATACAACTGCATTCGTTCCATATCGGAAGGAATAACGTGTGGAATAAACCATGAAATTTTGTTTATAGCAACTTTTCCAGCAGCTGCAGCGTTATCGCGGAATATGGCATCATCATCAGCTTTACGAACTAAAGTCAGCGTCTGTTTAAAGCCGTAAATAATCTTGTCGTAATCATCACAAAATCCGAAAATATGCTTCAACGGAACAATAAAACTGAACATTCCCTTAGTGTTTGGCTTACGAATGAGAAAGATTTGTCTAGTGGAAAAGCCGACGTTGTCAGCAATAACAGCAGTCGCTCCAGTGTCTTTATACCACAGCTGATTTAAGCCTTGAGTCAACTGAAAATCGTTTGGATACGTAAGTAAACCGAGCATCGTTGTAGCTTGACCCGGATGAAATAGCGTTTCAATTTCTTGATTAGATAACTGATAGGATATTTGACTGAATAGATGCATAAGCCCATTATTCGTAAGAGCGACTGCATCGGCATTAACGTATGCGGTGTCATCAGCTTTAATTAGCCTTCCTTCGAATTGCAGATACGACTCTGCTGGGTGACTGTATAAGTCTTGTAATTCAATATTTATTCTTATTTCCCCAGAACTGTTAAGATTAGTTCTCGCTACAGGTTCGTACTCGTGCCATTCGTATCGCTCGATACCTTCATCGATCAATGGTTGCTCTGTGAATCTTAGAATATCGGATTGCATTTTATATACGTATATTTTTAAATAAGAAAATATGTTTAAGCAAAATAAATTTAAACTGCCATTTTCAAACCACCTCCGTTTAAGCGTTTTACTAGATCTTGAATTCTAATAGCTCCTCCCGTCGATCCGAGTAATCTAGCTAGAATGACTTTAGTTTCCTGAGTTATAGGCTGCTGAGCTGTGGTTGGTGGGAGTATCTTATTGAGTAATCGTTTTCCAACGTCCATCGCCTTATCCTTAGCAACACCCCCAATCTCTTTGACAGCTGTGCTCGCAATTTGTTTGGCTGCATTCGATGTCACTAGTCTCTTGAGAAATCCTGCAATGGAATCGAATATTCCTGCTCCACCGACAACGTGTACTTTTTTATAACTTCTTTTCGCAACGACCAGCATTTCTATATCATCAATTTTTAAATTAGATCATCAATTTTTAAATTAGATCATGATTAACTTTTTATATTCATCTTTGGTTATCACTCCTTGTCTTAGTAACTCGTCCGTCATACCTACAATTTCATTTCTTACACCTGTATTTCCCGCTTTGTAGCTATACATTCGTAACTCGAGTTGTTTTACTAATTCATTTGGATCCGAAGGAATGGTAATTATTCCGCTTCCTGTTTTACCTCTTAACTTCATGTAATCGTCCCATATGGGTTTTATTATCTTTGCATATTTTACACTTCTAGACGATTTAGGTTTGTTTGGTTTATTTGGCTGACTCATGGCATTCGTTTTAATTAGAATCTCGGCGTATTCTTCGAGATCACGATTATCATAAATTGAACTGTTTGGACTAGCTAACGTTAACAATTCCCATAATCCTGGAGTTCCTTGATAAGTTGTGGTTCCAACTGTAATATCATTTCCTTGGATTGAGGCTTCGCTGTCACCGATGTAGAATTTTCCATCTCTTGATCTTAATCCGAATGTTGTATCCACAAGTCTTTTATCAGAAGCATATTTTTTAAGGTATTCAACTGCAATATTTCCTAATTCTAACCTTCTAATGTCTTCTACTGGGTCATCGTCATCGTACGCCTCTATAGACGGATACTGAGGAAATTGAATAGTTTTCAACGAATCTGGAAGTGATTTTAGAGCAAGTGATGTTGCTGCAGAATTATCTTTTATTGTCGACAGCAAAGCGTTTTGTTCTTTTGAAATTGCCGATTGAGAGTCGACTATTGGTTTGTAGATTTTCGTTAATTCTCGTTGAAGTCCAAGATCATCTATTCTCTCTGAGAGAAAGTTTTGTTTAATATTTTTTTTCGTTTTTAAAAACTCTTCGATAATAAAATCTCTTTTTGCAGGATCGCTAATTTTCAGTAGTGACATTTTTTATTATAATGTTTAAAACGTAACGTAAAACGTAGACATAAAACATAACGTAAAACGACACGTTATGCATCATAGTAATTAACATAACATATGGAGTCTTTTTCGTTTATAGTAACTGGTGAATCGGAGTTGTTTTGAATTGTAATTATTATATCCTCTGCGTCTTCAACAACGGTACCATCTTGAAGGCTAAGTCTGAGTTGTTTCAACTTCTGTCTGAGAGAGACTAGACACATTCCTCTGGTCATTCGGACTCCAAGGCCTACTTCTACTGTAATATTTGTCTTTGGTTCAATCGTTATCGCTTGCTGAGCAAAAATCTCATATCTGTCGCCTGCTCGTTGTCTTGCAGGAGCATGAGTGACCACTTTAGGCATCCAAATTATCGTACTCACACGAGGCTTCCGTTTGGTGATAAATTTGTGTATTGGGTGACCGTATCCAGACATTTATATAAGAGATTGTTTAAAGTAACATTCCAAGAATAGGAATATTTTTAAATGGGGAATTGGGTCCAAGTATAAGACCTTCACCGCTGATATATCCTGCCCCTCTTTTCATAAATAGACCAGACCCCGATATCGAACTACCCTTTTTCCACGGGGATAGAATAAGACCTTCCCCAGCAGGCCTTATCTTACAGCATATTCCTCCTTTCTTAACGTACAGCACGCCTGATCCACTTATCGAAGATCCACTTTGTGAGATCGAAGATCCACTTATTTTATCGACAATTTTGGAACCAGCTGCAGAACCCAATCCTGTTAAGGCTCCTGTGGCTAAACTCGGAAGAACACTAGACAGAAGAAATTTTCCGGCTGTTGCTAAGAACGGTAGAATAGCGCCAATAAATCCGCCTTCGACTCTCGCATTGTCTTCTAATTGCTTTTTACCCATTTTAATTGTCACACCAGTTCCATTCTGATACGCTTTAGTTAACTTGTTAATTTGCCTCTGGTTTAGAGCTAATAAATGCTCACCAGTTATATCTCCATGAGAAAGTCTTATACTCACTCCAGTTCCTGCTTGAACAGCTCGCTTAATCTTCTCTTTTTGCCCTTCAGAAATATTAACTTTAACCTTCGCGTAAGTGCTCATTTTATATTAAATATAAACTTTAAATTAAACCTCTCTTATATGAAATCGTATCGACAATTCCTCACCTCTTAAATTAATTAAATTTCCATTTTGGTCTGTTAGTTTTGTTTCCATCGATGAAATAGAGTATAGCGTTATTGGAAGATATACGAGATTATGAGGAGATTCGAGTATCTTATAACCAGGTCCGACAGATGGAAAGAAAGAATATATTATGTTATCCGTAGTTCCGTTAGCATACGATGATCCTATTATATCACTGGTAACTCGTAAACTATTCACGCTATTTATATCGACTATATGCTCGGATTCGTTATATCCTTCTGAGTACACACGACTCTGAAATCCTAGAACGGTACTAATTGAATTTTCTACAGTAAAATCAACTTTATAGTTCTCATCAATTTCCAAAACCGCTTTCAACGTATTGTTATTCGGTTGCAGTTTTATACAGTGACCATGACCTTCTTCTTTCAAAATTCTCTGTATGTATTCATTTAAGTCTTCGATTTCATAGCAACCGGTTGGAATGTCTAAATTTTCCCACGTTACACCGTTATCTGACGAATATACGAATTTATTATTTGTTTCGTCTATATTGGGAAAACTGTAGTAAGTTTCAAGATTAACAAGAGCCATTTCATACGTTTTACTTTTGTCCAGTTCGATTAGTGGATTAAATTTCGTTCGAATTCGTGTGCTCCTTTCGCTCAACAAAATGCAAAAGGATTCTTTAGCCTCTGTGTTGCGTGCAATCGTTTCAGTATTAGAAAAAATCTTTTCCAGAAGGCCTTCCATTTTAAATAGTTATTTTTAAATCTAGAATATAAAATCTTAAACTTTGTTATCATTTTATTATTGATTTTATTTAATATAAAAAGTATCTAAACCAGATCTGTACTTACCATTATTTGTTTTACTAGTCAGGTCTATAACCACAAAACCATGCGTTTCATCCCACGCAGTTTTGCATAGTTTTCTAAATTCTTCTATAGTCATATCATCTACACCTATATGATCGCTGTATATATGATTAATATTCTTGAGGTCTTGAGGGAACAAACATATAAAGTTGGCATTCTCTCGGATAGTTTGTCTAGGTAGTTTGAAATAATTTTGTGCTAGGTAAAAGCAGTCTACATTACTATGCCTACCTCTTATATAATACGATTCACATTTATTCTGCTTCTCTAATTGTAAGTCGTCGAAAATCATGAGATTCTTTTTATCTCGACTTAAGTCTCGTGGATCTGGAACATCTTCCGAAGTTTCAAAGAATTTACAGTCTATATCAGATTTCTTATCCATGTTTTTAGACATCTCCTCAACAACGGACGATGGAGATACATTTAATTTCATTATCTCATCTCTATTATCAAAAAGTCTTATAATTGCTTCCTTTGGCAATTTCTCTTCGAATGCTTTCTTAAGTATCTTATATTCCGGTTGAAAAAGCGATTTGCCAAAGATTTGCAAGTTATCGTAATCTAACCAACCAGGTCTCAGTAATAGATTAAGTAGTAAAGTTGTTTTACCGCATTGAGACTTACCTACGATCAAACCTCTGATACTTCTTGGTAAGAGAGGACTGTTGAAGCGTTTAGATGAATCTTCATTCCAGGATAGGTCTTGGACTTCCATTTTAATTATATTATATTAAAATGGAGCACAGCTCGTATTGCGTAAAATGTAAGCGACAAACTGAATCTAAAGATGTTCAACGAGTCGTCAGTAAGAATGGTAGACCTATGCTTAGATGTGTATGTGTTGAGTGTGGCGCTAGAAAAACTCAGTTTACTAAAATGTCTACTACAGTACAAGGAGGTGATTTAGTCTCAGCTCTCAATTCTGCTACTTCCAACATTAAACTTCCATGGGCAAAGTACCCGGGTGAAATGCATCTTCCAGGACATTCTTTCACAGGTCCAGGAACTCGATTGGATTTGAGATTGAATAGTGATGGAACACCAAAAGATTGGAGTAAACCAGTAGATAGGGTTGATGCAGCAGCCTATCGTCATGACCTGGCTTATGCTAAACATACTGATACAGCAGGGAGAAACGTCGCTGACAGAGCTATGATAGATGAATTAAATAATATACCTAATCCTTCCTTCCGCGAACGAGTTGAAAGATCTATAGTTAAACCAATTTTATCAACGAAAACCCATTTTGGAATGGGGTTGAAAAAAAAACTCTGAGATGGACAGACCAACTTGCTGACGAATTACATAAACCTATAGTCAGGAAGTTTAGGAAGCGAGTTGTTTATGTTCAGGGAGTGGACAAAGTTTGGGCAGCAGACTTGATTGACATGCAGGCTTATGCTAAATTTAATTCTGGTGTGAAATATTTGTTAAGCGTCATTGATATATTCTCCAAGTATGCATTTATTCAGCCGATAAAAGATAAGCGTGGAGAATCTGTGGCAGATGCTTTCGTTAAAATATTTAATACGAGCAAAAGAAGGGGGGAAAAACTTTGGGTTGATAAGGGAACAGAATTCTATAATAAACAGGTAAAATCATTAGGTATGCAGTTGTACTCAACTGAGAATGAAGAGAAATCTTGTATCGTAGAAAGATTTAATAGAACAGTAAAAGAGAAGATGTTTAAATATTTTACAGCAAATTCAACTCAGAAATATATCGATGTTTTAGATAATATGGTTAATTTATACAACAACACAAGACATTCTTCCATTAAAATGACTCCTGTTAAAGCGAGTGTCAAAGCAAACGAATGGGTTGTGTGGACGAATCTATATGGAGACGCTGTACCTGAAACTGTTAAACCTAAATTTTCAGTAGGAGATAAAGTAAGAATTTCTAAGAAGAAAAAGACATTTGAGAAAGGCTACACAAATCGTTGGACACAAGAAATTTTTACTATAACACAAATCCAATACACAGACCCTATAACCTATAAAATATCAGATTATAATGGAGAACAAATACAAGGGACATTTTATGAAGCTGAACTGCAATCGACAACGCAAGATACATTTAAAATAGAAAAGATTATAAGAAAAAGAGGAAATCGGTCTTTCGTTAAATGGTTGGGGTATGATGATTCTTTCAATTCATGGGTTAATAATAAAGACTTGATATCATTGTGAATTTACTACTACTATTAGCAAACTGATTTACTACTACAGCTTTTGTGCAATCATTACTTCTCTATGAATAACAACACGCTGTAATAACAAGTTCTAATGTACATTCGCAGCCTGTTCTAAGAAGAAAAAGACATTCGAGAAAACAAAATTCTTAACTTTTTGGAACGGATGACTAAAAAAAAAAAAAATAAAAAAAAATAAAAAAAAACCTAGGAAAAAAAAATTAAAAAAAAAAAACCTAGAAAAAAAGTTAGAAAAAAAACCTAGAAAAAAAAACTTAGAAAAAAAAACCTAGAAAAAAAAATCCTAGAAAAAAAGTTAGAAAAAAAAGTTAGAAAATTTTTTTGTCTTCTTGTCCTGTAAAGTTGGCTATCTCGTGACAAAAATTTATCTTGGGGACAGAACCGGAAGTTTGGTCACAGATTCGGACGATTTTTCAACAAATTGCACCGCGTAGGATAAGACTTTATCGCATTGCACCGCGTGTCATAAGATCTATCGTATTGTGCTCTGTGTGAAGTGTCAACGATGTTATAGGCCGGTTGCTGCGTGGCTTTTAATAGGTAGCAGGTGTGCACTGTTGCTGTATTTGACAACAAAGACCTGACAAGTCTACGTTAAAACTAGACTCAACGTATTAGACTTGTGTCGATCAATAATGTTGGAATGTCTGTCGATGGATCAATAATTCTAGCTGTGGTATAGTTCACATTCCTTTCTCGTCCCCGGCACGAGTATGGAATGTGGTGTTTCCAGGGAGATGACAAACACGTTGGCTGTTTGCTTGGTGTTAACAATTGCTTTGTCGATGCGTGGTCGGAGACAGGCTGCAAATTGATCGTTCCACCCGTCGCCGCAAAATGTTTTAATCGATTGTTGTGTGGACGGAGACAGGCTGCAAATTGATCGTTCCATCCGTCGGCGCAAAATGTTTTAATCGATTGCTGTGTGGTCGGAGACTGTGCTGCAAATTATTCGTTCCTTCCATCTCCAGAAAAAGGTGTATAGATTCAGAGAAACTGTTGAATGTCCCTTTCATCCAGTATAATTCGTTGTGGGTTAATGAAATCTTCGTAATCATGGTCTGGGTCAGCTGTAATTGGAAGAAGGTTCAAAGTTGTTGGGGCTTGTTGAATTTGTATAGGATTGATGTCAAAAACTCTGGATTGAGCAGAAGCGATGCCGGGTAATTTTAGTCGTTCTGCCAGTTGAATATCTGTTCCAAGATGCTTAAGAATCCGATTGTGATGTTTAGAAAATTGTTTAAAACTTAACTCGGAAAAAATTAATCTAGGATAAATTCGGATTAGCATATAGAAAAGAATATATCGCTGGACTGTTGCGTAATTCATACGAAATTCCTGCTGGTAAAATTCCGTAATGTTGTTACCTTCAGGCAAGAAATTGCGGGCATTTGTGTAAATCTGTCCTCTGTGATAGGCTACGACAAGATGTAGGTTATTCGTCGTCCGTCCTTCTTGTTGTACTCGTTCGTGTGCAGCTTTTAATAGGTGTAGATCAGTTAAGTCCAGTTCAATGAAATCTGTATTAAGATACCAGTCAAATCCTTCGACATTGTCTATTAAATGTTGCTCGTATTCATCGATTTTTTGTCTTATTTGTGGAATTATCGCTTCGTTGAATATGTGCGTGTCGTGTGATTGAGCGATACGTCTTTCTGTACATCTCTTTTTCGGTGGCTTTTCAAGAATTTGATTTATCTCCCGCAACTTACCTTCGAAAATTTGCCTAGAAAGGGCATCATCTTGAAAAACAGAATTTAAAGCAAGATGTATGGCGTCATCGGAATATTTCGCGATATCACGAATTAAAGAAGCCATTTCTGATGTAGACCTATCCGCACAAGCACAGAACGTTGAAAGCCGGCTGAAGTCTCAAAATTATTTGCAACAGACAACTGTTTAGTTACTGTCATGACAACAACACAGGGATGTCCGATTTCTGAGTCTCGAGATTATGTAAAAAAAGTCGCCCAAAATCGAGAGACAATTCAAAAGTAGCCCGAATATCGCGAAGTGGTATAGTTGAAAATTAGGCCTACAGTCGATTGCGTCTTTAAAAAGTAGCCTAACTCTTCTTGCCAACCCTGTTACAGCCTTTGTTTACAAATCACCATGGAGACTACGACGCAGATTCAGCGGTCAATATAACCGGCCGCGATGTGTGCAGTAATTATCAACTATGCGCTGTCGCGTGGAACTCGGAGCCAATACAGTATTCTCCCGTGCTGTTTGCAGTAAATATTGACTGCTGCCACGGTCCACGCGGGTCGATACATTCTCTCCGCCACGATCATTGCAGCATTGGTAAATATTAACCGACGAAGGCTGTTGTCCACTTTGGCTTTGCTTATGCTGTTCGGTGCACGACATCCAATAGAAAAGACGCATCTTATCCAAAACACTTAAGAATTTTAGCTGACCATTTTATCTGCTTTATTAGCTTCTTTCAAAATGGCGGAGCTTGTTAACTCTATTACTACTCAAACCGCTCCCTTGTGCAAATGATTTGTCACACAAAGTGCATTTGTATGGTTTTTCTCCAGTGTGTGTCCGTTTATGGGATAGCAGGCTACTGCCAACAGCAAATACTTTGTTACACAAATTGCATGCATAAGGTTTTTCTCCAGTGTGGGTTCTTTTATGGCATTGCAGAACAAATTGACGTGCAAATACTTTGTTACACAAATTGCATGTGTAAAGTTTTTCTCCAGTATGAGTTCTTGCATGAATACGCAAATTTATTTTGTTTGCAAACGCTTTGTGACATATATTGCACATAAATGGTTTTTCTCCAGTGTGCGTCCTTTTGTGTAAATCCAGAGTGTCAATTCGTGCAAATGCTTTGTCGCATATATTGCATAGGTATGGTTTTTCGCCAGTATGAGTTTTTTTATGGGCGCGCAGTTGAACTTTTTGTGCAAATGCTCTGTGACATAAATTGCATTTGTATGGTCTTTCTCCAGTGTGGGTTCTCAAGTGAATTTTCAATTCATTTCTATGAATAAAAGTTTTGTGACACAAAATGCAAGAGTGTGGTTTTTCTCCAGTGTGGATCCTTATGTGACCAGTCAGATTAGATCCTTGAGAAAATGCTTTGCCACATATACTGCAAATGTATGGTTTCTCTCCGGTATGACTTCTTGTGTGGATGTCCAGTTGTTGTTTAACAGCAAATGCTTTGTTGCATGTGTTGCAAGCATATCGTTTCTCTCCAGTGTGGTGAATTCTTACGTGGATATACAAACCAGCTCTCTGTGTAAATGTTTTACTACATAATTTGCACTTGTAACGTCTTTCTCCAGTGTGTATTCTCGTGTGTTCTCTGAGATAAGTACTGCTTGTAAAAACTTTTCCACATAAATTGCATTCGTGTGCTTTTTCATTTGCTTGTTTTCTATCATGAATTTTCATTGCAGATCTGTTGTCAAACAAATCCTAGCCACATAAACTGCACCTGAAACAATATCTTTGTCCAATACGAATTCTTGTATGGATTTTGAAGTTGCAATTTCTTGTTTATCAAATTCACCTTTAAGTTGTCTTTTATAACATTGGTGAGTAACCACCTACAAGTGAGATCAAATAAAATAAATAAAATTTAGCTTCATTGATTAAGCGGTGAACACATTCACAATGCACAGTTTGTATTTTTCAAGTATTAAATACGTAACAAATAGCAAACAGTACCAGACAAATTCAGGTAGACTTGAGAACAGAAATAATTGGATGAAATGGCCGAGGATAACATCGGTTAACTCATAAGGAATAGAAGCTCAAAGTCTTGGTTAAAGTCTATAACCATTTGTCACAATAGTTATAATAGTAAGAATAGTAGGAAGCACAGGAGTAACATGAATTGATGTGTTTTAGGGTAAGAGTGTAGTTTAACATCGTAAATTATTTGGCATTGCACAGATTTCAGCATTGGTCGAAAACAAGTCGGATTGACAATGTGTATTTTAGTGGTGTCACGACAACTGGTCTACAGACAACTCGTCTAACGACAAGTGGTCTCCAGACAATTCGTCTACGACAACTGGTCTACGACAACTCGTCTACGACAACTCGTCTACAAACTACTCCAGCTTCTATTTCACCTATATAAAACCTTCATCCAGCTTCCATTTCAAGTGTAAAGATACATTCCTCCAGCTTCCATTTCTCAAGCGTTTCATCATTAATCCAGCGTCTATTTCCCTATAAAAACCTTCATCCGGCTTCCATTTCTTCGTCGCTCTTTCAATAAATCCAACTTCTATTTCAGATCTATACATTCCTTCATCCAGCCTCCATTTCTTTTAGTGTTTTTTTGGACAATCCTGCTCCTATTTCAGATCTATAAATACCTTGATCCAGCTTCTATTTCGTAAGCGTTTTTTTCGTCAATCCCGTTTCTATTTCACCTATATAGATACGAAATAGAAGCTGGATGAAGGTATCTTTATATTTGAAATGGAAGCTGGATGAAGGTTTTATATAGATGAAATAGAAGCTGGAGTAGTTTGTAGACGAATTGTCGTAGACCAGTTGTCGTAGACGAGTTGTCGTAGACCAGTTGTCGTAGACGAATTGTCTGGAGACCACTTGTCGTTAGACGAGTTGTCGGTAGACCAATTGTCGTGGAACCGTATTTTAGTATGGTAATGTTATTTTTAATCAATTCAATTTCTAGTTTGGCGAGAATCCTTTTCATCGATCCAGCTTCTGTTTAGGCAAGAATTAGTTTGATAACTCCCGCTTCTAATTCGTTACCAAATATTTTTCATCAATATAACTTTATTTTAAAATTATTGTTAATCAATCAAGCTTCAATTTCAGGAAGATTGTTTTAACTAATCCCTCTTCTATCTCTATAGAAATTACTTTCATCAATCCAACTTCTATTTAGAAAGAACTCTTTTCGTCAATCCGACTGGTACTCGACTAATGCTGAAAGTGCCTGAAACCCATGCAATGGCGAATAATTTACCATACTAAAATACACGTTTTCCTAAGTCTGTTCAACTGTGTCGATACAGTGATAGCTCTGCCATCAAATATACCCAACAAAACACCTTCTGAATGAAGTGATAATCTTTAATTTGAACTTTCAAACACTAATTATGTGAGAATCAACAATTTATCATTTCCTTTGTCAGAAATCTAAAATGGCTCTGAGGAGAAAGAACCTACGAGAGCTCGTAGTCCGATCTGCGAGATTCCTGTCCTCTACCGGTGTAAAGGTTTCAAATTACCCCCTCCTAAACATTACCCCCCGGTAACTTGAAACCGGTTTCAGATTACCCCCTAGGGGTAATCTGAAACCGGTTGCATCCTACCCCCCGGTTTCAGGTTACCCCCTCTGTATTCCGAATAAATTCCATATATCGAGCTTTCATTTCACCTACAGAGAACCATCATCCAGCTTCTATTTCTCAAGCGTTGTTTTCGTCAATCCAGCTTCTATTTCACCTTCAGAGAACCTTCATCCAGCTTCTATTTCTCAAGTGTTGTTTTCGTCAATCCAACTTCTATTTCACCTACAGAGAACCTTCATCCAGCTTCTATTTCTCAAGCGTTGTTTTCGTCAATCCAGCTTCTATTTCACCTACAGAGAACCTTCATCCAGCTTCTATTTCTCAAGTGTTGTTTTCGTCAATCCAACTTCTATTTCACCTACAGAGAACCTTCATCCAGCTTCTATTTCTCAAGCGTTGTTTTCGTCAATCCAGCTTCTATTTCACCTACAAAGAAACTTCATCCAGCTTCCATTTCGCCTGCAGAGAACCTTCATCCAGCTTCCATTTCTCAAGCGTTGTTTTCGTCAATCCAGCTTCTATTTCACCTACAAAGAAACTTCATCCAGCTTCTATTTCACCTACAGAGAACCTTCATCCAGCTTCTATTTCTCAAGTGTTGTTTTCGTCAATCCAACTTCTATTTCACCTACAGAGAACCTTCATCCAGCTTCTATTTCTCAAGCGTTGTTTTCGTCAATCCAGCTTCTATTTCACCAACAAAGAAACTTCATCCAGCTTCTCTTTCACCTTCAGAGAACCTTCATCCAGCTTCCATTTCACCTACAGAGAACCTTCATCCAGCTTTTCTTTCACCTTCAGAGAACCTTCATCCAGCTTTTCTTTCAGCTTCAGAGAACCTTCATCTAGCTTCTCTTTCACCTTCAGAGAACCTTCATCCAGCTTCTATTTCACCTACAGAGAACCTCCATCCAGCTTCCATTTCACCTACAGAGAACCTCCATCCAGCTTCCATTTCACCTACAGAGAACCTTCATCCAGCTTCCATTTCACCTACAGAGAACCTTCATCCAGCTTCCATTTCACCTACGAAGAACCTCCATCCAGCTTCCATTTCACAAAATTTGTTTTCGTCAATTCATTTAACTAAGTGTTAGACATTAAAAAACCTCAGAATCTGGATTGACGAAAACAACGTTTGAGAAATGGAAGCTGGATGAAGGTTCCCTGTAGGTGAAATAGAAGCTGGATTGACGAAAACAAGGCTTCAGAAATAGAAGCTGGATGAAGGTTTCGAAAAGTGAAATAGAAGCAGGATGAAGGTTTTCTGTAGGTGAAATAGAAGCTGGATTGACGAAAACAAGGCTTGAGAAATGGAAGCTGGATGAAGGTTTTCTAGAGGTGAAATAGAAGCTGGATGAAGGTTTTCTGCAGGTGAAATAGAAGCTGGATTGATGAAAACAACGCTTGAGAAATGGAAGCTGGATTAAGGTTGTCTGCAGGTGAAATGGAAGCTGGATGAAGGTTCTCTAGAGTTGAAATGGGGGTAACCTGAAACCGTAGGGGGTAGGATGAAACCGGTTTGAGATTACCCCTTAGGGTAATTTGAAACCGGCTTCAGATTACCGGGGGGTAATCTGAAACCGGTTTCAAGTTACCGGGGGGTAATGTTTAGGAGGGGGTAATTTGAAACCTTTACACCGGCAGAAAAAACTTCACATTACAAAATTAATCATTGGCACGATTGATAATTATGTGGGCTTGTTATCTTTAAGTCACAGGAGATTTTGCTACCATCGATTTAGGCTGATACCTGCTACTTGAATTATGGTGAAAAATTAGTTTATGTGACGCGTGTTATGGGTGTATACATGTGTGTGGTTGTTGTGGGGTGGTGGTGGTGGGACAGGTGTCGTTCTTTTGGCGCCGCGTGTGGCTGCCTCTTATATATAGAGTTCGTCAATCGCTTGTCTCTGAATGTGTTTGTCGTTGTCAAGGCGCCCTTGTAACGGCATGGCTGCGTTACGGCGCCATATAAATTGTCATTATTATTAAGCTCCGGCCTATCTTATTGAACTATGTGTACCTGTGCTATCCATTCCAGGTCGCATATACCCAAATCTCAAGCCGTATAGCACTTCAGAGATACTTTATTTCCGTAAACTGGAAGTTGGATGAACGATGAAAACATTATATTACTGCTGATGCTTTGCAGTATCATTGGAAGCTGGATGAGTATATTAATTAATAGAAGTAGAAGTTGGATGAGCGACGAAATCATGGTTTTAAGCTAAATGGTAACCGTAAAACTAGAGGCTGGATGAGCAATCAAAATATTTTTAGTTGAAGTAGAAGTTGGACGAATAACGGAACTGTGATTTAGTAGAATTAGAAGTTGGATGAGCGAAGAAAAAATTACTAAAACATGTTTTAAATAATTTCACTTTGCTATACGGCTTGGGATTCGGGTATATGATTCCAGGTCGTAAATTCCTTTGCTCTGCTACGTATGGTGACCTAGTTGTTCCTATGGCTCGATCTTCCACAGTTCTGCACAGAAGCTTTGCTATGGTCGTTCTGGAATAATTTACCCATTAGTCTCCGTAATGATCTAGCCTACTTTGTCTTTCTTTTCAACTTTTCCGCAAGCGTTTGAAAACTATTCTTTGATTGTGGTTTGGTGTCAGGTCGGGAGCGCCTCTGGTGATTTCTTTTATTGGCGCTTTATCAATGTACGATTACAATTACAATTATTGACAGGGAGGGGTTTGATGTATTGCATTCGATGCTAATATAGGCGGAGACTAATAACGAGTTTCAACAGCGAGAGCAACACCAATATTCCAATAATGCGAATGCTGTGTATTGTAATTATTAATTTCTATTGCGCCGCTCACAGGATTTGACATTCAGTGGCATCGCAGTGCGATAACCCATATACTCTGATATAGAAAGAGCAAGTCTTAAGAAGATGTAGAGATATAGATGATGATCCAGAAAGTAGAGTCCCACAAAGAGTGAGGAGAAGGGAATCCCATACGGATTTATTAGAGATGGCACTCAGTGCCCGATGAACAAACTAGAAATAAAATGTTTTTATTGGACACAACAAAGTCTTACAATCATAACATAACACCGCTCCATAGCAATTGATGATGCTCAGAAACTTCATGTCAACGAATTATTGTCCAGGCTATTCCAAAGTAACCTAATCTAAGAGGAGATTCAGAGCCTCATCATAGTCCGTTTTACATCAAATAATCGGCTACTTTGTCTCATAATATTTGGCTCAATACATCTGATAATTTAACAATGCATTCTCAGACAAAAAGAAACTGAAAAAAAATATTACATTAGTAAACAGTAGACAACATTGAAACTTATATATTAATAAAGTAATTTGCATTTCAATAGCTGATGGCTTAGAAATAAGAAATCTGAATAGATCTGTAGCACAAACAAATTGAACGTAAACACCAACGATAAGATTCAGCGTCGTATGGACAGGATGTGGGACAACATAAAAATAAATAGAATACAACATTGGAATAGTCACATAAAAATGGATAATGACGTTACTTTCCAATTTAAGCTAAATTATTAACATTGCTATCTTCCATGTACTGTTACCACAATTGCAATATACAGGGATGGGCAAATTACAGGGCGACATGTAATTGAATTACAAATTACCAATTACTGGAGAAAATATAATTGAATTACAAAATACAAATTACTTTGACTCAGAGCCTCAAATTACAAAATTACAAATTACGTAATTTCAATTACATCAATTACAAATTACTTTGGGGCTCAAATCATTGGAATATAAAAACATTAGGCAGGTAGTGCATGCTTTTCCCCCTTATTTCTATGTGTATTAATATTTATTGCGTAAGAAAATGTCTATTTAGCTTTCTTTAAGAAACAGCAGCTGTTCAAACAAGTTATTTGATAGCAGTTGTCTGTTGGGCCTTACAATCATGCCTGTAAAACTAAAGCACCTCTCTAGTCTCTACTGGTGCAGACCAAGGCAGGGAAGTGTTAAATCGGAAAAACAATTTTTTAGCAGTTGGATAGCTATGAGGCATTGCTAGTTCCCTTTCTGTCGTCTTCTATATGCTGCAAGATTTCTAACTCTTTTTTGTTTTATGCTTGACTTTGTGGTCACCGCACGCTGCTCACTAAAAACATAAAAATTTTCATCTTCCTCTCCTTTATGACCACTAGATGCTCATTATTTGTTAAGATCCTTTGGTAAATCATATGTATGATCCTTGCGACAGTGACTCGTCCATATTTTAAGCTACGTGGCTACCTGCATATAGTTTGCAGACCAAACTAAAAGAAAAAATCATATGAATTGCTAGTAACGACATCTGAAAATGCCCCAGTAACGACCAAAAGTAATTTGATTTTGCAGAATGTAATTGAAATTACAAATTACAGAAAGAAATGTAATTGAATTACAAATTACAAATTACTTTGATATGGAGCAGCAAATTACAAATTACCAATTAAAATTGTAATTTAAATTACGTAATTTCAATTACTCAATTAAATTACTGCCCATCCCTGGCAATATAACACTGATTCTAAGAATGGTTTCTGCATAGTCCAATCCAGTCGTCTGCAACATTTGTCCAGTTACACAACATTCTTCCTGAATTTATTATTCAATGGTTCCCTTCAATGACGTCCTTCAAGATAGAAATTCAACAGAAGCAGACCACTGAAATTAGGAGTGATGGTACATTTGAGAAAACTTTATTGTATTCACCAATGTTCTTAATTCATCAAACGAATAGCGGAATTCCTTGTTTTCTCAAACAAATTTATTAAATCACATTGATGCAGTGTCATGCGTTTCATATGAACTGTCATCATTCTTTAGCCTTTCCTTTACTACAGGCTTTCTGTCCATGAATAGTCTCATGATTTCTGTATGATATTCACGTCTGCATGCAGTAATTCTTCAATAGCAGAGACAAGCTCATAATAATAACACATGTGCCACAGTACTTTCATATCAAAATGTTCACAATAAATGTAAAGCACATCCAAACATCGACTTATAGTTTACATGTTGCTCAGATTCATATAATTTTGTCAGTGCTTAAGGAAAGTAGTCTAAAAGTCGCAATTCAAAAGATTCACCACAACTGTTGTTAGGAGAATTTCCGTAGTGATGATTACAATGTTCCATTAATTCCTCTTCGAGTGCAAACATTTCATCACACATTCCACAACCATGGGTTCTGGATATGGAATGGTTAACGTCAACAGTACCAACAGAATGATCATTGTCCATTTCATTTTTGTTTCCATTGGGCTTCTCACCCTTTCTTGCCACACTTCCACTGTGAGCATCAATATGGTTTCTGAGATAACCACTTTGTGAATATGACATTTCACATAATTTGCTCTTGTATGGCTTTATTCTTTTGTGTGTTCTTGAGTGAATTTCCAATTTACTCCTAACAGAAAAGGTTCTATGACAAAAATTACAAAGATATGGTTTCTCTCCAGTGTGCGTTCTTCTGTGACCATCTAAGTGAGTTTTTTGAGAAAATGTTCTGTCACAAATATTGCAAATGTAGGGTTTCTCTCCTGAATGAGTTCTCACATGAATTTTCAGATTGCCACCACTTGTAAATCCTTTGTGACACATGTAGCACATGTATGGCTTTTCTCCAGTGTGACATCTTGTATGAACATCCAGTTCATAAGGCTTTCTGAATGATTTTTGGCACACAGTGCACTTGAATGGTTTTTCACCAGTGTGAATACTTTTATGGTATCGCAGGCTACTGCCATCTGCAAATGCTTTGTTGCACGTTATGCACTTGTATGGTTTCTCTCCAGTGTGGGTTCTTCTGTGGACTTGCAGACCACTCGCTTGTGCAAATGATTTGTCACACTTATTGCATTTGTATGGTTTCTCTCCTGTGTGCGCTCTTCTGTGGCTAATTAGAGAATTGTTTTCAGAAAATGCTTTGTCACATATATTGCAAATATAGCGTTTCCCTATCTCTCCTGAATGAGTTCTCATATGACATTTCAGACTGCTACTAAACGAAAATGCCTTGTCACACATCATGCATATGTATGGCTTTTCTCCATAGTGACATCTTGTGTGAACTTCCAGTTGACGCTTTTGGATGAATGATTTTTGGCATAGGCAGCACCTGTATGTTTTATTACCAGTCTGGGTTCTTTTATGGCATCGCAGGCCACTTCCATGTACATATGCCTTGTTACAAATATTGCATTTGTAAGGCTTTTCTCCAGTGTGGATCCTTGAGTGACTTTCTAGTACGTGTTTGTGAATAAAGGCTTTGTGACATAAATTACATGAGTATGGCTTCTCTCCAGTGTGGGTCATTCTATGGACCCTGAGATGAGTTCTCTGTGAAAATGCTTTGTCACATATATTGCAAATGAATGGTTTCTCTCCGGTATGAGTTCTTGCATGGATGCACATACATTGTTTGTTGGCAAACGCTTTGTTACATATATTGCACACAAATGGTTTCTCTCCAGTGTGCGTTCTTTTGTGTAAATCCAGATTACCTTTCTGAGCAAATGCTCTGTTACATATATTGCATATGTATGGTTTCTCTCCAAAATGACTTTTTTTATGGACGTTCAGTGATCTATTTTCTGAAAATGCTTTGTGACATAAATTGCATGTATACGGTTTTTCGCCAGTGTGGATTCGTGTGTGAATTGCCAAATGACTTTTTCGTATAAAGGCTCTATCACATATGTTGCATAAGTGCGGTTTCTCTGCAGTGTGGATTTTCCTGTGTTTATACAAACCAGCTCTCTGTGCAAATGTTTTATTACATAAATTACACTTGTATGGTTTTTCTCCAGTATGTATTCTCATGTGTTCTCTGAAATCAAATCTGTCTCTGAAGGCGTTCCCGCATAAATTGCACTCATGTGGTTTTCCTCGAGTTTGTATTTTCTTGTGAGTTTTCATCGTAGATTTATTTTCAAGCTACGTAAATTGCACCGAAACCATCAGCATCCTTGTACAGCATTCACAAGTTCTGAAGTTGCAACTATCTCCAACTGTTTACTAACCAAAACTTCAAATTGTCTTTTATAATGGTGAGAACTTTGAAACTTGAAACGGATACCTAATAAAATGAAATAAAATTTCATAAAGTGGAGAATGCAGTCGCACTGCGTAATTTGCGTGTAGTTGTGCCTGTAAGTGTGTGTGTGTGTGTCACAATAACTGGTTCAACGACGTTGGAACAGCATGGCTGCATTATGGCGCCATAGAAATTGTTTTCATTATTATTTATTATTATTTAATACTATTGTTATTATTATTGTTATTATTGTTATTATTGTTATTATTGTTATTATTATTATTATTATTATTATTATTATTATTATTATTATTATTATTATTATCATTATGAAATTAGCCGATATGGTTCATTTCACAAAGGCAAATAAGACAACGAATATAAAGACTGTGGAATCAGTAGTTAATCCGATAGCTGTGGCTGCTTTTAAAAAACATAATAGCCTCGAAGCAATTTCTCCATGTAACTTCAGCAACGATTTAGTATTTTAGTTATAGATGAAAATATTGATAACAAACCACAAAGTTTGATGACGGATGAAAATCTTCAGTTCCAAACAAGAAGCGTGATCATTTTTCTGATATTTTTAGTGCAATCTATGCGATGATTGATGCAAATTACAGTTTTCAGGGGGGGGGGGTAATGTCTAGGAGGGGGTAATTTGAAACCTTTACACCCGCTCAGTTTTTCTGGTAACTTCTTTATTTGATATCTTCTCACTTTATACAACGAATCACACAACATATTTTCATTTCTTGTTTCTTTCCGAAGACGCATATATAACCTTTATTGACCCAACGTTCCAAAAAGGGAACATATTATTAAAAAAATTGCAGGGACGGTAAAACCTACTGCGAGTCATCTTATATCGAGGTAAACACGCACACTGCAAGCCCGTACTCCAAACATTATGGCTGCCAAACGAATGCAATAAAATAAGAGCATGATCCATCGACGACATTGTTCATCAATTCAGCTTCAATTTCAGCAGAATGACTGCACTAACCCTAAAACTAACCCTAACCGACCCTCACGACGCCAAACCTGAGCCCTAACCGACCCTCACGCTTTGCATGTTGGGATGCATGTTGCGATGTCGTCGATGGTTTTCATGGTTCCACGACAACTGGTCCACCGACAACTCGTCCACCGAAATAGAAGCTGGATTGATGAAAAACCGCTTAAGAAATGGAAGATAGATCAAGTTTTTTCTATCTGAAATAGAAGCTGGATCCATATTGAGACACATGATAAAAATCGTCAATTCAGCTTCCATTTAGGCAAGGAAACCATTAGACTTTTTTTCATAAACCCAGTTCCTATTTCGTAAATAAAGAACTTTCATCCAGCTTTCATTTCTCAAGCGCTTTCTCGTTAATCCGGCTTCTATTTCAGTGGACGAGTTGTCGGTGGACCAGTTGTCCGTGGACGAGTTGTCGTTGGACGAGTTGTCGTTGGACGAGTTGTCGTGACACCGTCGTCGATACGTCGCGCTCTAATTTTATTGCACTCGTTGGCAGCCATATTGATTGGAGTGCGTGTTTACCGAAAAATTATATATAGATAAAACATATAAAAGTAAAAATGATATTCTTACTTCTAGTCTGCATACAGCAATTATGATATTCTAATATCACTCACGGCACAAATTTTTAAGTGAAACGAGAAAAACACAAACTGCTAATTTCCTTTGTCGAAGAATCGAAAATGGCGTTTACGAAAAATATCCTTTGAGACACGAAGTCAGATTGGCGATTCTCCTGTCCTCTAGCGACTAATTGCAAACGCTTGTGAAAATATAAAAGTTCCAGTCCAAATAATGACGTCATAATGACGTCAGTTGCATCAAAATGCATATAGCCGGCCATTCATGCATGGTTCGGTTGGTATTATTGGCTTTTGGTAAAACGGAAATCCATTTAATAGAACCAGAAGTGAAAATAAATGCAGCTTATTAGAGGGATTGTCTGCTCTATAAAAAAGTGGTGCCTGATATCCGAGAATATTCGGAACAATAGCCTACACATTTCAACAAAATAGCGCTTCAGCTCACTGAGTTCGTGAATCTGTTGATCTGTTGACTAAAAAGACTCGGAATTCATTCATCTTAATCTTTGGCCGCAAAACGGCCGCCCGCTTAAATCCCACTGATAATAAGAGTTGGAGATTGATGGAGGAGAAGGTGCAGGCTACAAGACAAGGATAAGAGACATTGAAGAACTCCGTAAGCGAATTGTTAACACCTCGGAGGTTTTGATAAGCTGGTTATCGATGCTGCTGTTGGGTATTAGCGCGACCCTTTTGATGCTTATGTTGAAGCCAAAGGTGTACTCTTTGACCACAAATTGCAGTCTGACATAATTCAGATATAAAAATAAAATTAAACTTACATTTATTATTGATAAATTACATGATAAAATATTGAAATTGTGGATGATTTTGCGCATTTATCTCTTAAATTTGACTTTTTGTGCAAATGACGTCATTATGACGTCATTATTTGGACTGGAACTTTTATATTTGCACAATTGTTAGAGAAATATGTCAGGATTAAAATGGTGTTTGAATTGTGAAAATCGATGAATATTTACTATTTATTTTCATATTTACAAAACTGGTTGTTTTTTTTCCGGACACAGTGTAGATAAAACATATAAAAGTAAAAATGATATTCTTACTTCTAGTCTGCATACAGCAATTATGATATTCTAATATCACTCACGGCACAAATTTTTAAGTGAAACGAGAAAAACACAAACTGCTAATTTCCTTTGTCGAAGAATCGAAAATGGCGTTTACGAAAAATATCCTTTGAGACACGAAGTCAGATTGGCGATTCTCCTGTCCTCTAGCGACTAATTGCAAACGCTTAGCATAGTCGATAATACCAGAAGTAAATTTTAGAATCACCTCATCTTTCAATGTGCCATTCAACAATTATACAGTTTGCTTCAGTTTACGGTAAAAATAAATAACAATTAAATACTGTCATTGAACAATGCCGTATAGCATTTCAGAGATATTTCTTTTCCGTAAACTCTAAGTTGGATGAAAGATTAAAACATGATATCACTGCTGACGTATTGCAGCATCATTAGAAGCTGGATGAGCAGATTAATTGACAGAAGTGGAAGTTGGATTAGGGACGAAATCATGGTTTTATGCTAAATTGTAACCGCAAACTAGTGGCGGAATGAACGATACAAATATTTTTAGTTGAATTAGAAGTTGGATGAATAACGGAACTGTGATATAGTAGAAATAGAAGTTGCGTGAACGATTTAAAAACGACTAAAACATGTTTTAAATAATTTTACGTTGCTAAATACGGCTTGGGATTCGGGTATATGCGGCCAGGACAAACGGTTCCACGACAACTGGTCCACCGACAACTCGTCCAACGACAACTCGTCCACGGACAACTGGTCCACCGACAACTCGTCCACTGAAATAGAAGCCGGATTATTGAGAAAACGCTTGGGGAATAGAAGCTGGATGAAGGTTTTTACAGGTGAAATAGAAGCTGGATTCATGAAAAAATGCTTAAGAAATGGAAGATGGATCAAGTTTTTGTTCGAACTGAAATAGAAGCTGGATGCATGTTGAAACACATGATGAAAATCATCAATTCAGCTTCTACAGACTTTTTTTCGTAAATCCAGCTCCTATTTCGTAAATAAAGAACTTTCATCCAGCTTCTATTTCCCAAGCGTTTTCTCGATAATCCGGCTTCTATTTCAGTGGACCAGTTGTCGGTGGACCAGTTGTCCGTGGACGAGTTGTCGTTGGACGAGTTGTCGGTGGACGAGTTGTCGTGACACCGGACAAACCACCATTTAACAATGCATTATCAAAAATTTGAAAGGAAAATTACCTACAGCAAACAACATTGAAAGTGATATATTAATAAATTAATTTGCCTTTCAGTAAACAACATTGAAACTGATATATTAATATTCAATTCTCATTTCAGTTGCGCATGGTTTAACAGGATAGAAGATATTTGAATGTATGTGTTGCATGAACATCAACACATGCATTTAATAAAATATTTAATGTCCTTTACGCAAGTTGTCGAACAAAATAACATTAATTGCTGAGAGCGTCCATTTAGACACGCTCATCTTATCATTCCAGCTTCTATTTGAGCATAAATCAGTATTCAGCACTCATATCTTGGAATGAGTAATTTAAAAAAACGTCAGCCTCCAATTACACAACAATTCGTTTGATATTGAAGGAACTTGCCACAAGACTCTGCATGAGATTCACGCCTGCAAGCAATGTTTTTTTTCAAATAAGATTTGTGTCTTCTGTGATTTGTGTTCTTGTAATTTGATTCAGTTGTATAACTGTGAGCTGCAACCGGTTGTGGTCTGTCAAACGGATTGTTCAAATAAAGGAATATTATCATTATAATTATATCTATCGTGTCCATAATGTTCTTGCTGTTTAAGGAAAGTAGTGTAAAAGTCGCAAGTCAAAGAATTCCACAAAACTGTTTTCATACAGATCTTCAATGCAATAATGATTACAATGTTCCATAAATTCCTTTTCAATAGCAAACATTTCATCACACACTCCGCAACCATAAGTTCTGGAAATAAAAGAGTTTAGGTCAGCAGTACCCAGCGAATGATCAACGTCCATTCTATTGTCATCTGGACTGGGCTTGTTGCCGTGTTTGGAATAAACCATTTTTTTCAATTCCATTCTTAACAGCTCTGAACCATCATCGTCATATCTCTTGTCCATCAACACATGTTGATGCAATTCCTCCACATTTAATGTTTCTTCCCTACAAGTTTTCACCTTAGTGTCTTGACGAATACTCTCACCAACTATCTCACCCTTTCTTTCCGACTGTCCATTGTGTAAATTAATGTGCCTTCTGAGATGACCACTGTGCACAAATGATCTTTGACATAATTTGCACACATTTGACTTCTCTCTAGTGTGAGTTTGTGAATGCCTCAGCAGATTGCTACCACAGGAAAACCTTTTCTCACATAACTGACAACTGAATGGCTTATCGCCAGTGTGAGATCTTGTATGAATATTCAGTTTACACTTTTGTCCGAATGATTTTTGGCAAACGCTGCACTTGTAAGGTTTTTCTCCAGTGTGTCTTCTTTTATGCACTTGTAGATAACTCCCTAGTGCAAATGATTTGTCACATAAAGTGCATTTGTATGGTTTTTCAGCAGTGTGGATTATTTTATGGCCTTGCAGGCTTCTGATATCCGCAAATGCCTTGCTACACAGATTGCATTTGAAAGGTTTCTCTCCAGTGTGGTTTCTTTCATGACCTCGCAGACCATCCGCTCGTGCAAATGATTTGTCACACAAATTACATTTGTAAGGTTTTTCTCCAGTGTGTGTCCTTTTATGGGATTGCAGGCTACTGCCAACAGTAAATACTTTGTTACACAAATTGCATGCGTAAGGTTTTTCTCCAGTGTGGGTTCTTTTATGGCATTGCAGAACAAATTGACGTGCAAATACTTTGTTACAAATATCGCATTTGTAAGACTTTTCTTTAGTGTGTGTTCTTGTGTGAAAATCCAAACCATGCTTGTGAGAAAAGGTTTTCTCACACAACTTGCAGGAGTATGGTTTCTCTCCAGTGTGTGTTCTTTTGTGGCTACGGAGATGAGCTCCTTGCGAAAATGCTTTGCCACATATATTACAAATGTACGGTTTCTCTCCAGTATGAGTTCTTGCATGAATACGCAAAATTATTTTGTTGGCAAACGCTTTGTGACATATATTGCAATTAAATAGTTTTTCTCCATTGTGCGTTCTTTTGTGTAAATCAAGATAATCATTTCGTGCAAATGCTTTGTCGCATATATTGCATAGGTATGGTTTTTCGCCAGTACGAGTATGGGTTTTTGTATGGGCTCTCAGTTGACGTATATGTGAAAAACCTTTGTCACATACATTGCATATGTAAGGCTTTTCTCCAGTGTGTTGCTTCATATGACGTTCTAGTACATATTTGTAAATAAAGGCTTTGTGACATAACTTGCAAGAGTGTGGTTTCTCTCCAGTGTGGGTCTTTGTGTGCCAACGGAGATTACTTTTTTGTGAAAATCTTTTGCCACAGATGTTGCAAACGTATGGCTTCTCTCCAGTATGAGTTCTCATATGGATATCCAAACCATTTTTTCCACAAAATGTTTTGTGACATATACTGCACATAGGCCTATACGGTTTCTTTCCAGTGTGTGTCCTTCCGTGTTCATTCAGATGGCTTTTATTTGAAAATGCTTTGTCGCATATATTGCAAATGTAGGGTCTCTCTCCTGTATGAGTTCTTGTATGGATTTCTAGACTTCTTTTATCAGAAAATGTTTTGTGACATATGTTACATGTGCACAATTTTTCTCCAGTGTGTGTTCTTCTGTGTACATTGAGATAACTTTTATGCGCAAATGCTTTGCTACAGATATTGCAACTGTATGGCTTCTCTCCGGTATGAGTTTTTGTATGGTTATCTAGACATTTTTTGTCTGAAAATGTTTTGTGGCATATATTGCACGTGTATGGTTTCTCTCCAGTGTGTGTTCTTCTGTGTTTATTCAGATTATTTTTACTTGCAAATGCTTTGTCACATATATTGCAAATGTATGGTTTCTCTCCGGTATGAATTCTTGTGTGGACATCCAGTTGGCTTTTATCAACAAATACTTTGTGACATGTACTGCAAGCATATCGTTTCTCTCCAGTGTGGTGAATTCTTATGTGGCTATATAAACCAGCTCTGTGTGTAAATGTTTTACTACATAGTTTGCAAATGTAACGTCTTTCTCCAGTGTGTATTCTCGTATGTTCTCTGAGATAAGTACTGCTTGTAAAAACATTTCCACATAAATTGCACTCATGTGCTTTTTCAGTAACTTGTGTTCTTCCATGAGTTTGCATTGCAGATCTGTTGTCAAACAAATCCTCGCCACATAAAGTGCACCTGAAACTGATCTTTGTCCAGTACGAATTCTTGCGTGGATTCTGAAGGTTGCAATTTCTTCTTTATTAAACTTACCTTCAAGTTGTCTTTTATAACATTGGTGAGTAACCACCTACAAGTGAGATCAAATAAAATAAATAAAATTTAGCTTCATTGATTAAGCGGTGAATACATTCACAATGCACAGTAAGCTGGTTTGATGAAAAACCGCTTAAGAAATGGAAGATAGATCAAGTTTTTTCTATCTGAAATAGAAGCTGAATCCATATTGAGACACATGATGAAAATCGTCAATTCAGCTTCCATTTAGGCAAGAAAACCATTAGACTTTTTTTCATAAACGCACTTCCTATTTCGTAAATAAAGAACTTTCATCCAGCTTTCATTTCTCAAGCGCTTTCTCGTTAATCCGGCTTCTATTTCAGTGGACCAGTTGTCGGTGGACCAGTTGTCCGTGGACGAGTTGTCGTTGGACGAGTTGTCGTTGGACGAGTTGTCGTGACACCGTCGTCGATACGTCGCGCTCTAATTTTATTGCACTCGTTGGCAGCCATATTGATTGGAGTGCGTGTTTACCGAAAAATTATATATAGATAAAACATATAAAAGTAAAAATGATATTCTTACTTCTAGTCTGCATACAGCAATTATGATATTCTAATATCACTCACGGCACAAATTTTTAAGTGAAACGAGAAAAACACAAACTGCTTGTAAGCGTATTTTATGTAGGCCTAGTACAGCGGCCGGTTGGTCGCGTGTACGCCAGCGACGAAACGGGCCAAAGTGCACACACTGCACAGGTGTGTTTAGGGCGCGGGTTTTCAGACGACTGTCTGGCCGAGTGTCTAGACCACTGTCTGGAAGACGGCGGATAGAGAGAAGGGATGAGCGTCTGAGGAATGAGTCACGAGTTTAGGCTGTGATAACAGTAGTAGTTGCTGTTTAGTTGTAGTAGAGAAGAGTCGTTGTTGCTATGATAATGCAAGGATAGACATTATCGTGTTGTTTGCTGCTGTTACGTTTTATGTTGAAGTTGATGATAATATACTTTGGAAAACCTATCATCGTTGTCGTTGAAGTAGAATAAGGAATTACTGTAGAACTTTACCTAGACAGTAGATTCGAATCAGTTAAATCAGTAGGGGTAAGTTTAGGCCACTGAGGAAATATAGAAGCTACCGAAGAGACTGGTGAGGTCAACGCTCGGAATTGAAGGAGTGGGTGACATTTGGTGTCGTACGGTGGGATACGAATTTGCGAAAGTTTGGACACGAATTTACAAACGTTGTTTGACGATCTACATTTACACGTGGATTCGGAATATTGATTTTCTGATCTTCTGACGCTGTGTTTTGCTTATCTTCACACGCTGGTATTCTCACCTGAGAATACGGAAGGAACGATATCTGGGTTTTTATCGATGCTACGGATACTGATCCATACTGATTGATACTTATCTGCGGATGTTTGATATTTCACGGAAACTACGGATGTTGATTTTAATTTTCACGGAACGGAAATATCTTATCTCAGATGTAAAATTATTCGACGTCGATTAAACGAGTCATCGATTATCTGTACGACGTTTCTCACCGTCGTATAAGAAACGACAACTCAACGACTGAAAGGTAGGAAAAACTTGCTTGTCTATAAAAGAAGCAATAGCAACAGTGAAGTAAAGAAGTAAGATGGAGAAACTTACAGAGCAAAAGCAAGCGGCTATTAAGAAGATGGCTTCCGAAAGAATAATAAAATTATTAATCGAAGCAGGTCTAGACGCAGAAGAAGTCGGACAGATGTCGAGGGAACATTTGATGAGAACTTTGGCGGAGGTTTGGGCGAAAGACGCGGAAGAAGAAGGTGCGGTTGGTGGAGCTGAAGAGAAGCCAGTTGAGAAGCCACAGGCACCGATGTCTATGGAGGCGTTGCTGCAATTCATGATGATGAGAGAGGAGCAACGAGCAGAGAAAGAAGAACAACGTAGACACGAGGAAAAGGAGAAAGAAGAGCGGCGCAGGCAAGAGGAAAAGGAGAAAGAAGAGCGGCGCAGGCAAGAGGAGAAAGAGAAAGAAGAGCAGCGCAGACAAGAAAAGAAAGAACGTAAACAAGAGGAGAAAGAAAGAGCAGAAAAAGCAGATAAGCTGCGACAACAAGAGATAGAAAAAGCAGAAAGGATGAGACAGCAAGAGATAGACATGCAGAGGCAGCAGTTCCAGATACAATTAGAACAAATGAAAATAGATCGTGACGAAGCGGAACGACGAAGAATGGAGTTAATGATAGAGTACGAAAAAGCAAGAAAGAGCGATGAAGAGATACGAAAGCAGCAGATAGAGGACAAAAAGGCTCGCGAGGAAGAAAAAGAAAAGATGCGTTTACAAGAACTGGAGAGAGCAGAAGAAATTCGTCAGGAAGAATTTCAAGCCGGAAAAGACAATTTGGAAAAAGCAGAAAAAGAAAGAGAAGAGCAGATGCAGTTAGAACAAAAGAAACTTGCTATCAAGGAGGCTCAACTTAAAGAAATGGCTATTGAAAAGGAAGAACGCAGAAAGCAGTTAGAACTATTACAACAGAAGATAGAACAGGAAGAACTGCGGAGAATCGAAGATCAAGATCGACTGAAGAAGAAAGACGAAGAGGATCGTAAGAGCCGGGAAGTATCAGAACAAAATAGGCTCAGAGAAAGTGAGACAATGGTGTCCAAGATTAAGAAGATCGGTGACGCAATGAAGCACGTGTTACCGAAGATGCCGTATGATATGATGGAAGTGCCATTATATTTTGAGACAGTGGAAAATGCATTCAATAGCTTTGCTGTAGAAAAACAATACTGGGTGAAATTGCTATTGCCACTTATGACTTCGAGAGCGCGAACTGTATTGAACCGCGTATCTTTTGATGATCTAGACAAGTACGATGTGGTGAAAGAGCATTTATTGAAAGAATTCAAGTTAACGGCTCGTGAGTACAGATCAAGATTTGCGGATGCCAAGAAAACTGTGGAGGAAACGTATACGATGTTCACGGCAAGGTTGAAGAATCTGTTGAATTATTATGTCAGAAGTAGACGAGTGGGCAAAGACTACGAGAAGCTGTTCGATTTGTTAGTGGCGGATAAGCTGAAAGAATGTTTACCACCAGGTCCACTACAGTTTGTCTTATCGAAAGAGGGTACAGACTGTTTAGAAGCTAGTAATGTTGCAGACCTCGCAGACATACATGTAAACAATCGAATTGGTGTAATATTTCAAGAAAAACCGAAATATGAAACATGGGGCGTTGGTCCAAAGCAAACCAAGTGGAACAGCAATGACAAAGAAACTGGAAGCCAAGCCAAAAGTAATGATGTAAAGAAAGATAATTTCTCTGGAAAGCAGTGGTCGCAAGATAAACAACAGTCAACGTGGGACAGACACGCCTACAATCGAACTCCACCGAGGGGACGCCCAACGGAAGACAATACAGCATCCAATCCGTACAACAAGTGGGAAAACAGTGAGCAAAGAGGTTTTGTAAAGAAACGTTGCCACAACTGTCAGTCAGATCGGCATTTGTTAAAACACTGCCAAGCACCAGGAGCGACAAATCTGAGAAACAACTTTAGTAGGAGTGCAGAGAATTTGAGAGTAAACCAGATCCAAGTGGTAAATGCACCTCCTGGTTGGGAAGAACAAGACAACCGAGAAACAGAAGTGAAGTCGGTGATGAAATGTACACCACGGTTTATAATACAAAATAAAGATGATGGTTCACTTATAAAGAAGATTGCATTGCAGCATGTGACGGTAGACATACGTGGGAACAATAACAGTGGACATCCTGTACAAGTCAACGCGTTGATTGACACTGGGACAGAGATACCCGTGATCAATGAAGAACTACTGAAAGGAGCGATAGTAGAAGAGATTGGCAGAGTACATTTGCAATGCATGGTTGGAGAACCTATTCCAGCTAAGTTAGTGAAGATTGATGTGAGGATGAGTGGTCAGACAGTAAGAGAAGATGTGAAGGACAGGAAAATAAGTATTGCGCCATATACAACGTTGGTGTGTGCCAGCATTCCAGCAGAATTGTGTAAAGAAAATAAAGAAAGGTTCCTGCTACATCCAGAGATAATTGCAGAACTGAAAGAGAGTCCACCAGTCAGTGTATTGCAAGGAGAACTACAGGCGCATGTGATTACAAGAGCAAGGAGTCGGAGAACAGAAGTCGAAGACGAGGAAGAGGATCAGCGAAATGAAAATTTGCTAGACGATGACACTGAAAGCGAAGATGAACACAGTATTCAAGAAAAAGAAGGAACAACATCCGAGAACAATGAAAACGAAGAAGAGATGGCTGCATGTGAACGAAATGATAGGGAAGATTCGGAGAGCGATATGGAAATTGGTGAGAACATGAGGGAATTGTTTATGGAGGATACGAATGATGAAAGACAATTGGAGGATGCAAAGGAATTGGAGAAGCAAGAACAATGTGCCAGCCAATACAACAAGAAAGCAAAATATAAAGAATTCGAACTTGGAGAAATCGTCGACGTACGACATACAACGTCAACTAACTACTGGATCTCACGATGGCATGGTCCATATACTGTTCTACAAAGAGAATCCAAAGATTCATATCTCGTGGACATGAAGGAACATGGTCGACGAAGCGTGCATGCCATCCAGATGAGAAAGTTCATCACAAGAGCATTATCGTGTGGTCTTATCGTGGAAAGAGACGACGAATCCGACTCAGTGATAGAAAGATCGCTGAAAGACGATTATTCAGAGACGAAACTGAAATTACTTCGAGTGGATGATAACATGTCTAATCAAATACTGTATGCAATTAACCGTATGAAAGGACTTGGATAATTGTCCTAATCATTTGAATGGACATTATTTTAAGACATTTAGAATTGTTTTGAAACAGATCTGATTGCATAATGTGATTTTATATAGGTTTGAGGTTGGTTAACCATTTGATTTATATTGTGTTAACAGAGATTTTACTGTGGGAGCGGTATTGTCACAGGGGGACAGTGAAGGGATAGAACGTCCCGTTTCATTTATCAGTCAGAAACTGACAGATACCCAGAGGAGATGGGCGACGATTGAGAAGGAAGCCTATGCAATCATATGGGCTTTAAACAAATTGAAAGAACCAATAATAATTTCTAAGATTAATGTGTTTACAGATCACAATCCTTTAGTTTATTTTGACTGAATCAATGTCGAAATCTGCTAAGTTAGTCAGATGGTCTTTATCATTACAAAATTTTGACATTCTGTTGAACTATAAGAAAGGAAAGCTGAATGTAGTAGCTGACTGTTTATCTAGATTGTAGTGTAAGATATTTTATGATGCATTAGTGTAAGAATTGTTGGTATTGTCTAATTAATGGACGTTCGCTAATTTTTAAAGATAATTAGCTCTCTTTAAAAGAAAGGAAAGAGGTAATGTAAGCGTATTTTATGTAGGCCTAGTACAGCGGCCGGTTGGTCGCGTGTACGCCAGCGACGAAACGGGCCAAAGTGCACACACTGCACAGGTGTGTTTAGGGCGCGGGTTTTCAGACGACTGTCTGGCCGAGTGTCTAGACCACTGTCTGGAAGACGGCGGATAGAGAGAAGGGATGAGCGTCTGAGGAATGAGTCACGAGTTTAGGCTGTGATAACAGTAGTAGTTGCTGTTTAGTTGTAGTAGAGAAGAGTCGTTGTTGCTATGATAATGCAAGGATAGACATTATCGTGTTGTTTGCTGCTGTTACGTTTTATGTTGAAGTTGATGATAATATACTTTGGAAAACCTATCATCGTTGTCGTTGAAGTAGAATAAGGAATTACTGTAGAACTTTACCTAGACAGTAGATTCGAATCAGTTAAATCAGTAGGGGTAAGTTTAGGCCACTGAGGAAATATAGAAGCTACCGAAGAGACTGGTGAGGTCAACGCTCGGAATTGAAGGAGTGGGTGACACTGCTAATTTCCTTTGTCGAAGAATCGAAAATGGCGTTTACGAAAAATATCCTTTGAGACACGAAGTCAGATTGGCGATTCTCCTGTCCTCTAGCGACTAATTGCAAACGCTTAGCATAGTCGATAATACCAGAAGTAAATTTTAGAATCACCTCATCTTTCAATGTGCCATTCAACAATTATACAGTTTGCTTTAGTTGACTAAAAAGAAATAACAATTACATACTGTCATTGAACAATGCCGTATAGCATTTCAGAGATATTTCTTTTCCGTAAACTCTAAGTTGGATGAAAGATTAAAACATGATATTACTGCTGACGTATTGCAGCATCATTAGAAGCTGGATGAGCAGATTAATTGACAGAAGTAGAAGTTGGATTAGCGACTAAATATTTTTAGTTGAATTAGAAGTTGGATGAATAACGGAACTGTGATATAGTAGAAATAGAAGTTGCATGAACGATTTAAAAACGACTAAAACATGTTTTAAATAATTTTACGTTGCTAAATACGGCTTGGGATTCGGGTATATGCGGCCAGGACAAACCACCCATTTAACAATGCATTATCAAAAATTTGAAAGGAAAATTACCTACAGCAAACAACATTGAAAGTGATATATTAATAAATTAATTTGCCTTTCAGTAAACAACATTGAAACTGATATATTAATATTTAATTCTCATTTCAGTTGCGCATGGTTTAACAGGATAGAAAATATTTGAATGTATGTGTTGCATGAACATCGACACATGCATTTAATAAAATATTTAATGTCCTTTACGCAAGTTGTCGAACAAAATAACATTAATTGCTGAGAGCGTCCATTTAGACACGCTCATCCCATCATTCCAGCTTCTAGTTGAGCATAAATCAGTATTCAGCACTCATATCTTGATATGAGTAATTTAAAAAAACGTCAGCCTCCAATTACACAACAATTCGTTTAATCATTTCAGCTCCTATCTGAGCATCAATTACTTTTTAAGCGCATTAGATTAGACAAGGACTTGGTCCAATGGTATTCTAAAAAAGATGAAAAGTGAAAAATGTTTTCCTCTTCTCGAAAACCGTGTTTCGGATCATCCAGTCATTGTCAAACATCACATTTTTCTGAACTGACAATGGCATGCCATTATCTCAATAGTTCCTTCAAACACGATCTTCAAGAGGGAAGTTACACTGAAATCTAACCATTCAAACTATCAATGCTGGATGCACACAAACGATAAACCTCCATTGTATTCACCAATGTTCTCGATTCATGAATCGAATTTAGTGAATGTTCTATTTTTTCTCTGATTTCAAAAAAAAAATCGGATATCTAGACTTTGATATTGAAGGAACTTGCCACAAGACTCTGCATGAGATTCACGCCTGCAAGCAATGTTTTTTTCAAATAAGATTTGTGTCTTCTGTGATTTGTGTTCTTGTAATTTGATTCAGTTGTAGAACTGTGAGCTGCAACCGGTTGTGGTCTGTCAAACGGATTGTTCAAATAAAGGAATATTATCATTATAATTATATCTATCGTGTCCATAATGTTCTTGCTGTTTAAGGAAAGTAGTGTAAAAGTCGCAAGTCAAAGAATTCCACAAAACTGTTTTCATACAGATCTTCAATGCAATAATGATTACAATGTTCCATAAATTCCTTTTCAATAGCAAACATTTCATCACACACTCCGCAACCATAAGTTCTGGAAATAAAAGAGTTTAGGTCAGCAGTACCCAGCGAATGATCAACGTCCATTCTATTGTCATCTGGACTGGGCTTGTTGCCGTGTTTGGAATAAACCATTTTTTTCAATTCCATTCTTAACAGCTCTGAACCATCATCGTCATATCTCTTGTCCATCAACACATGTTGATGCAATTCCTCCACATTTAATGTTTCTTCCCTACAAGTTTTCACCTTAGTGTCTTGACGAATACTCTCACCAACTATCTCACCCTTTCTTTCCGACTGTCCATTGTGTAAATTAATGTGCTTCCTGAGATGACCACTGTGCGCAAATGATCTTTGACATAATTTGCACACATATGACTTCTCTCTAGTGTGAGTTCGTGAATGCCTCAGCAGATTGCTACTTTGTGAAAACGTTTTCTTACATAATTGACAACCGAATGGCTTATCTCCAGTGTGTATTCTTGTATGAACATCCAGTTTTTGCTGTTTTATGAATGATTTATCGCATAAGCTGCACTTGTATGGTTTTTCTCCAGTGTGGGTTCTTATATGCAGTTGCAAACCGCTCCCTTGTGCAAATGATTTGTCACACAAAGTGCATTTGTATGGTTTTTCACCAGTGTGTGTCCGTTTATGGGATTGCAGGCTACTGCCAACAGCAAATACTTTGTTACACAAATTGCATGCATAAGGTTTTTCTCCAGTGTGGGTTCTTTTATGGCATTGCAGAACAAATTGACGTGCAAATACTTTGTTACACAAATTGCATGTGTAAGGTTTTTCTCCAGTATGAGTTCTTGCATGAATACGCAAATTTATTTTGTTTGCAAACGCTTTGTGACATATATTGCACATAAATGGTTTTTCTCCAGTGTGCGTCCTTTTGTGTAAATCCAGAGTGTCAATTCGTGCAAATGCTTTGTCGCATATATTGCATAGGTATGGTTTTTCGCCAGTATGAGTTTTTTTATGGGCGCGCAGTTGAACTTTTTGTGCAAATGCTGTGAGACATAAATTGCATTTGTATGGTCTTTCTCCAGTGTGGGTTCTCAAGTGAATTTTCAATTCATTTCTACGATTAAAAGTTTTGTGACACGAAATGCAAGAGTGTGGTTTCTCTCCAGTGTGGATCCTTCTGTGACCAGTCAGATTAGATCCTTGAGAAAATGCTTTGCCACATATATTGCAAATGTATGGTTTCTCTCCGGTATGACTTCTCGTATGGATATCCAGTTGTCTTTTATCAGCAAATACTTTGTTGCATGTGTTGCATGCATATCGTTTCTCTCCAGTGTGAGTTCTTATGTGGCTATACAAATCAGCTCTCTGTGTAAATATTTTATCGCATAAATTGCACTTGTATCGTCTTTCTCCCCTGTGTATTCTGCCATGCTCTCTGAAATGATGTCTACTTGTAAAGGCTTTTAAACATAAATTGCACTCATGTGCTTTTTCATTTGCTTGTTTTCTATCATGAATTTTCATTGCAGATCTGTTGTCAAACAAATCCTCGCCACATAATTTGCAACTGAAACAGTATCTTTGTCCAGTACGAATTCTTGCATGGATTGTTTCTTCTTTATTAAACTAACTTTCAAGTTGTCTTTTATAATGGTGAGTGACCACCTACAACTGAGATCAAATAAAATAAATAAAATTTAGCTTAATTGATTAAGCGGCGAAAACATTCACAATGCACAATTTGTAATTCGAGTATTAAATATGTAACAAATAACAAAACAGTACCAGACGAATTCAGATAGACTTGAGAACATAAAAAATTTGATGAAATGGCCGAGGATAATGTTGGTCGACTCATAAGGAACAGAAGAAGCTCAAAGTCCTGTTTAAAGACTATAGCCATTGGGTTCCACGACAAGGGGTCACGACAACTCGTCTAACGACAACTCGCCTACCGACAAGTGGTCTCCGGACAATTTGTCTAACGACAACTCGTCTACTGACAATGATATAGCGCTTGAGAAATGGAAGTTGGATGACAGTTTCTAGAGGTGAAATGGAGTTTGAATTGATGAAAAAACGCTAGAGAAATGGAATGTGCAATATGGTTCTTTTGCGAGGTGAAATAGAGGCTGGATTGACGAAAATAACGAATGATAAATAAAAGCTGGATGAAGGTATTTCTAGATCTGAAATAGAAGCTGGATGGATAAGAAAACCGCTTAAGTAATGGAAGCTGGATTGAGGGTATTTTTAGATTTGAAATAGAAGCTGAATTGACTAAAATAACAGGCGGGAAATAGAAGCTGGACGAAGGTATTTTTAGATTTGAAGTAGAAATGGGCGCATGTTGGAATACATGAATGAAAATCATCAATCCAGCTTCCATTTAAGCTAAAACACCATTCTCGTAAATCCAGCTTCTATTTCATCAATACTATTCGTCTGTAGACCAGTTGTCGTTAGACCAATTGTCCGGAGACGAGTTGTCGTTAGACGAGTTGTCGGTAGACCAGTTGTCGTGGAACCCCACGACAACTGGTCTACCGACAACTCGTCTAACGACAACTCGTCTCCGGACAATTGGTCTAACGACAACTGGTCTACAGACGAAGAGTATTGATGAAAAAGAAGCTGGATTTACAAAAATTGGTTTTTAGGTTAAATGGAAGCTGGATTGATGATTTTCATTCATGTATTTCAACATGCACTTATTTATACTTCAAATCTAAAAATACCTTCATCCAGCTTCTATTTCTCGCCTGTTATTTTAGTCAATCTAGCTTTTTTTAATATATAAAAACCCTCATCCAGCTTCCATTACTTAAGCGGTTTTCTTATCAATCCAGCTTCCATTTCAGTGCTAGAATTACCTTCATCCAGCTTTTATTTATCATGCGTTATTTTCGTCAATCCAGCTTCTATTTCACCTTTAACAGAACCATCATCCATAATCCATTTCTCTTGCGATTTTTCATCAATCCAACTTCCATTTCACCTCTAAAAACTATCATACAGCTTCCATTTCTCAAGCGCTGGATAAGTTGTCCGTAGACCAGTTGTCGTTAGACGAATTGTCCGGAAACCACTTGTCGTTGGACGAGTTGTCGTGACACCAGTCATTGCACAATAGTTATATTAGTAAGAATAGAAAGAAGCACAGGAGTAATAACATGAATTGGTGTGTTTTAGGGTAAGATTTATTTTAGCGTCGTAAATTATTTGTCATTGCACAGATTTAAGCATTTGTCGAAAACAAGTCGGATTGACAAAAACAATTTTGTAAACGTGTATTTTAGGATTGTAGGACATTATCCCCCCCCCCGGACATTATCCCCCCCGGACAAAAGCTCCCCCGACATTATCCCCCCCCCATTTTGACTAGGACATTATCCCCCGGGACATTATCCCCCCCTTCTGTGCAATTGGTCTGTTTCTTCATTTAATTGATAAAGATTAATCGTTCTGGTTTTATCCGCTGTGTAAACTTGTTAATGCGTCACCGATACATACATACCGTGGTACATACATACATACATACATACATAGTATTACATACATACATACGGTTCCACGACAACTCGTCTAACGACAACTCGTCTACCGACAACTCGTCTCCGGACAATTGGTCTAACGACAACTGGTTTACAGATGAATAGTATTGATGAAATAGAAGCTGGTTCTACAAAAATGGGTTTTTAGCGTAAATAGAAGCTGGATTGATGATTTTAATTCATGTATTCCGACATGCACCCATTTCTACTTCAAATCTAAAAATACCTCCATCCAGCTTCTATTTCTCGCCTGTTATTTTAGTCAATCCAGCTTCTATTTCAGATATAAAAATACCCTCATCCAGCTTCCATTACCTAAGCGGTTTTCTTATCAATCCAGCTTCTATTTGAGATCTATAAATACCTTCATCCGGCTTTTATTTATCAAGGGTTATTTTCGTCAATCCAGCTTCTATTTCACCCGTAAAAGAACCATCATCCAGATTCCATTTCTCTTGCGCTTTTTCATCAATCCAACCTCCACTTCACCTCTAAAAACTGTCATCCAGCTTCCATTTCTCAAGCGCTGGATCAGTTGCCAGTAGACCAGTTGTCGTTAGACGAATTGTCCGGAGACCACTTGTCGTTAGACGAGTTGTCGTTAGACGAGTTGTCGTGACACCCATACATACATACATACATACATACATACATACATACATACATACAGACATACATACATACATACATACATACATACATACATACATACATACATACATACATACATACATACATACATACATACATACATACATACATACATACATACATACATACATACATACATACATACATACATACATACATACATACATACATACATACATACATACATACATACATACATACATACATACATACATACATACATACATACATACTAGAGTGGTCCAAAAAAATAATCTTGCAGATTTCAGTTCTCCACAAGGCTTGTTTTTGTCCTTATCATGATTATAATAATCACAAAAAATTTCAATGAAAACAAATGAAATTTAGAGGTCAACCCATTTGACACTTTTTATGTTATTGGGCCAGAAGTAGATACATTGTTCCGCAATGGTTAATGTACGACCTGAGCGACATTGAGTCTGGGGAGATTCCATTTCTCAATTACTTCAACACTGGTGTTGGCCTGAGAGTCACCTTCTATGTCGCTCACCCTTTTTTGGGATTGCCAAACAGTTTTTCCTGGTAATTTCCAGTGAGAACTCTAATAGCTATGAGGTTCATGTTTGCCTTTTATCCGTCGATGCTGCATGGGCAACATTTGATTTCTCAGAGAGGTAATAGCAGGTCTTCCAGTGTGCACTCTTGTTCTTTCATTGCAGCTGCTTCTTCTCTTTCTTTTATGAACTTCTAGAATATGTGATTTCTGAAATTAATGTCATAACCAATTGCCAGTGTGGCAGCTCCATCTACAAACACAGCATAACGGTCTGGAAGGCCAACACGATACAAAGCACCAACAACTAAACTAAAGAAGATGTTCTTGGATCTTTCTTGATAATGAGGCAGACTTTAGTAGCAGCTGCTTATACATTGTAGAGTGTAGACATTATGTACTCGAACGATGACTAGGTTGTCTGATACTCATCATTGCATTAAATCGAACAGTATTCTTCTTCTGAATCCTGACTAGATGACAAAGCAGAAAGTTAACCTACTGCTTCATTACTGCCTTTTGACTTGCGTTCTTCAATATCAATTTTCACCATTCTTTTGTCGTTGCCTTTTTCTGCTCTTTTTTGCTGCTGTCTTTAGGTCTACTCCACTCATGCTACTGGAAAATACGTCTTTTTGCATTCGAAGGAATTCTCCTTCTTGCTGGATTTCTGTCATCATATCCTTTGAGGCGATATCAAACAATTTTTAGAGGTCACTCTTTAACATGTATTCTTTATCTTGTCACTTGCTCTTTATAATGGTATGTGAATCTTCAGAGTTAGGTAGTTCTGATAAAGCTTTGACAGTTTCCTGACACACCGGACAACCAGCTGTGTTGGTATTCTGGAAAGCACCCAAATACAAACAACTGCATCACAGGCCATCTTTTAACTTTCCGGATGGGGCCTCCCTTTAGTGACATGATGAAACTGAAGCAGTTGCTGTGCATCCAGGATGAGTGATAATCTTGCAGTAGATAACCGAGAGACTGGTTTTTCCAACAGCCAGTGCTTTGGGTCGGATCTCAAATTAGACAAAGCCATATTAGTCTACAATTGATGGTTAACATGACGTAAAGACATTATCAGCACTCAAGTAAAATGTTCAGAATGGGTTGACCTCTAAACGTTGCACAATCAGGCTGAAAATTTACAGAGAGACTATCTAACCCAAGTGGACAAATATAAGCCTTGTGGAGAAAGAATTCTAAAAACTTAAATTTTTGCCATTGTATCGTGGACCAGTCTAATACATACATACATACATACATACATACATACATACATACATACATACATACATACATACATACATTGTTGGGATTGGACCTTTCATTCATTCATTCACTCTGTCATTCATTCATACTTGCACTGACGTATAGCCGCACCCCATTTTAGATCGTATAAATAGAAGTGTTTCTGAGGCTAGGAGGACCGGTCATAGTTAAGTTAGTTAAGCTGCTTGGTTGTGTGCCATTGTGTGGCCTGTCAGTTTTGTACGAACCCATGGTGGTTACGTTTTTCTCATTATTTGAGTCTCCATTATTGTGGTTCCAAGACACCTGTAATAGGCATAGATACTAGCTTAAGTTCGTCTTCGATCTTTTGTCAAACAAATCCCAGCCACATAAATTGCACCTGAAACAGTATCCTTGTCCAATACGAATTCTTGCATGGATTTTGAAGTTGCAAAATTTTTCTTCTTTAATAAATTCACCTTCAAGTTGTCTTTATACTGGTGAGTGACCGCCTACAACTGAGATCAAATAAAATAAATAAAATTTAGCTTCATTGATTAAGTGGCGAATACATTCACAATGCACAGTTTGTAATTCGAGTATTAAATACGTAACAAATAGAAAACAGTACCAGACGAATTCAGATAGACTTGGGAACATAAATAATTTGATGAAATGGCCGAAGATTATGTCGGTCGACTCATAAGGGACAGTAGAAGCAGAAGAAGCTCAAAGTCCTGTTTATAGACTATAGCCATTGGGTTCCACGACAACTGGTCTACCGACAACTCGTCTAACGACAACTCGTCTCCGGACAATTGGTCTAACGACAACTACAGACGAAGAGTATTGATGAAAAAGAAGCTGGATTTAAGAAAATTGGTTTTTAGCTTAAATGGAAGCTGGATTGATGATTTTCATTCATGTATTTCAACATGCACTTATTTATACTTCAAATCTAAAAAAACCTTCATCCAGCTTCTATTTCTCGCCTGTTATTTTAGTCAATCTAGCTTTTATTTAATATATAAAAAATCCTCATCCAGCTTCCATTACTTAAGCGGTTTTCTTATCAATCCAGCTTCCATTTCAGTGCTAGAATTACCTTCATCCAGCTTTTATTTATCATGCGTTATTTTCGATCCAGCTTCCATTATTCATCCATTTATTTATCATGCGTTATTATCAATCCAGCTTCCATTTCAGTGCTAGAATTACCTTCATCCAGCTTCTATTTCTCGCCTGTTATTTTAGTCAATCTAGCTTTTATTTAATATATAAAAAACCCTCATCCAGCTTCCATTACTTAAGCGGTTTTCTTATCAATCCAGCTTCCATTTCAGTGCTAGAATTACCTTCATCCAGCTTCCATTACTTAAGCGGTTTTCTTATCAATCCAGCTTCCATTTCAGTGCTAGAATTACCTTCATCCAGCTTTTATTTATTATGCGTTATTTTCGTCAATCCAGCTTCTATTTCACCTTTAACAGAACCATCATCCATAATCCATTTCTCTTGCGATTTTTCATCAATCCAACTTCCATTTCACCTCTAAAAACTATCGTACAGCTTCCATTTCTCAAGCGCTGGATAAGTTGTCCGTAGACCAGTTGTCGTTAGACGAATTGTCCGGAAACCACTTGTCGTTGGACGAGTTGTCGTGACACCAGTCATTGCACAATAGTTATATTAGTAAGAATAGAAAGAAGCACAGGAGTAATAACATGAATTGTTGTGTTTTAGGGTAAGATTTATTTTAGCGTCGTAAATTATTTGTCATTGCACAGATTTAAGCATTTGTCGAAAACAAGTCGGATTGACAAAAACAATTTTGTAAACGTGTATTTTAGGATTGTAGGACATTATCCCCCCTGGACATTATCCCCCCGGACAAAAGCCCCCGGACATTATCCCCCCCGATTTTGACTAGGACATTATCCCCCGGGACATTATCCCCCCTTCTGTGAAATTAGTCTGTTTCTTCATTTAATTGATAAAGATTAATCGTTCTGGTTTTATCCGCTGTGTAAACTTGTTAATGCCGTCACCGATACATACATACATACATACATACATACATACATACATACATACATACATACATACATACATACATACATACATACATACATACACACATACATACATACATACATACATACATACATACATACATACATACGTATACATAGTTTACATACATGCATGCATGCATACATACATACATACACATTCAACTGTAGGCCTAATGTCTAATGTATGTATGCTCACCTTAACATAGGCCTATTCTTTTATTGTTTGCATCATTTTTAGGTAATGTTATCATCGACCGGGGGATAATGTCCGGGGGGGGATAATGTCCGTTTCCCGTATTTTAGTATGGTATTGTTATTTTTAATCAATCCAATTTCTAGTTTGGCGAGAATCTTTTTCATCGATCCAGCTTCTGCTTAGGAAAGAATTAGTTTGATAAATCCCGCTTCTAATTCGTTATCAAATATTTTTCATCAATATAACTTTTATTTAATTTAAAATTATTGTTAATCAATCCAGCTTCAATTTCAGCAAGATTGTTTTAACTAATTCCTATTCTATCACTATAGAAATTACTTTCATCAATCCGACTTCTTTTTAGAAAGAACTCTTTTCGTCAATCCGACTGGTACGCGATTAATGCTGAAAGTGGCTGAAACCGGCAATCCTCCGAAGTCCGGTCCCAAATTATTTCGCATGGCTTATCACATAGATATGCTTCTCCAATGCTTACTTACCCACCCTTATATAGAATGACGTCAGTATTGAGGCCATTTTGTTTACCAGTACATTTATAGCTTAAATGGAAGCTGGATTGATGATTTTCATTCCTGAATGTATTCCAACATCATTGCAACATGCACCCATTTCTACTTCAAATCTAAAAATACCTTCAATCCTTCATCCAGCTTCTATTTCTCGCCTGTTATCTTCCGTTTGTGACTGTTGCTTGAGAATTGGAAGCCAGATAAATGTATGTTATGGCTGAAATAGAAGCTGGATTGTCGAAAATAACGCTTGAGAAATGGAAGCTGGATTAAATGAATTAAATCTGAAATTGGAGCTGGATGAAGGCTACTTGTTTTTTTATACGACCACCAAATTGGCACCAAGACACCAAGAACTAACGTTACAGCGTTGTTATCTGTAATATATCCAACTTCTAGTTTGCCGATAATTCTTTTAATCGATCCAGCTTCTGTTTAGGCAAGAATTTGTTGGATAAATCCCGCTTCTATTTCGTCGGCAACTAGTTTTCATCAATTTTTCATCAAAAATTATTGTTCATCAATCCAGCTTCAAATTCAGCAGAATGACTACACTAACCCTAAAACTAACCCTAACCGACCCTCACGATGCCTAACCTGAACCCTAACCGACCCTCACGCGTAAATTCCGCTTCTATTTCGTCAGAAAATATTCGAAATAATTTGGGACCGGTGTAAAGGTTTCAAATTACCCCCTCCTAAACATTACCCCCCGGTAACTTGAAACCGGTCTCAGATTACCCCCCGGAAACTAGATTTGCATCAATCATCGCATTTATTGCACTAATAAAATCAGAAAAATCATCCCGCTTCTTGTTTTGGTCTGCAGATTTTCATCCGTAATCCTACTTCGTGTTTTGTTATCGATATTTTGATCCGACAAAAATAATAGCCTCGACGCCATTTTCTCCATGTAAACTTCAGCGGCGATTAGTATTTTAGTTACAGATGAAAATATTGATAACAAACCACAAAGTGGGATGACGGATGAAAATCTTCAGACCAAAACAAGAAGCCGGATGATTTTTCCGATTATTTTTGTGCAACAAGTGCGATGATTGGTCCAATTTACAGTTTTCAGGGGGGTAATGTTTAGGAGGGGGTAATCTGAAACCTTTACACCGGAGTTCGGAGGATTGCCCTGAAACCCATGCAATGGCGAATAATTTACCATACTAAAATACAAGTTTTCCTAAGTCTGTTCAACTGCGTCGATACAGTAATAGCTCTGCCATAAAATATACCCAACAAAACACCTTCTGAATGAAGTGATAATCTTTAATTTGAACTTTCAAACACTAACTATGTCAGAAATATAAAATGGCTCTGACGAGAAAGAACCTACGAGAGCTCGAGGTCCGATATGCGACATTCCTGTCCTCTACCGGCAGAAAAAACTTCACATTACAAATCATTGCACGATTGATTGTGGGCTTGTTATCTTGAAGTCACGGGAGATTTTGCTGTCATCGATATAGGCTGATACCTGCTACTTGAATTATAGTGAAAAATTAGTTTAGGTGACGCGTGTTATTGTTGTATGTGTGTGGTTGTTGTGGGGTGATGGTGGTGGTGGGACAGGTGTCGTTCTCTTGGCGCCGCATGTGGCTGCCTCTATAGAGTTCGTCAATCGCTTGTCTCTGAATGTGTTTGTCGTTGTCAAGGCCCCCATTGTAACGGCATGGATGACTTACGGCGCCATAGAAATTGTCATTATTATTAAGCTACGGCCTATCTTATTGAACTCTGTGTAAGCTTACCTGTGCTATCCATTCCAGGTCGTAGATTCCTTCGCTCTGCTACGCATGGTGACCTAGTTGTTCCTATGGCTCGATCTTCCACAGTTCTGCACAGAAGCTTTGCTACGGTCGGTCCGTCTTTCTGGAATAAGTTACTTATTAGTCTCCGTAATGAACTAGCCTACGTTGTCTTTCTTTTCAACTTTTCCGTAAGCGTTTGAAAACTATTCTTTGATTGTGGTTTGGTGTCAGGTCGGGAGCGCCTCTGAGGAATTCTCTTTAATTGGCGCTATATAAATGTACGATTACAATTACAATTGTTGACAGGGAGGGGTTTGATGTATTGCAGTCGATGCTAATGTTATAGGCGGAGACTAATAACGATTTTCAACAGCGAGAGCAACACCAATAATGCGAATGCAGTGTATGGTAATTTCTATAGCGCCGCTCACAGGATTTGACATTCAGTAGCATCGAAGTGCGATAACCCATATACTCTGATATAGAAAGAGCAAGTCTTAAGAAGATGTAGACATGGGCGTCCGCAGCGGGGCGCAAGTGCACCCTTCTGGATTTTTCGCATAGTTGTATATAAATTTAGATTATTTGGTTGTGGTTGTTACAAAGCGATTTTCCATGTGATTATCGATTCGTTCTACAAGTTGAACCTATATATCTTTCTTTGGGCATATAACGTAGGCTATAGGTACATTGTAGGCTATAGGAATCTCTCGTGGTAATATGTAAATTCAAACTGTCACCCATTAAATTTAGACCATGTGACAATTATTTAAAAGTTTGCGCCCCCCTAGAAAATTTTTTGCGGACGCCCATGGATGTAGAGATATAGATGATGAATTGATGATCCAGAAAGTAGAGTCCCACAAAGAGTGAGGGGGAAGGGAATCCCATACGGATTTATTAGAGATAACACCCGGTGCCCGATGAACAAACTAGAAATAGAATGTTTTTATTGGACACAACAAAGTCTTACAATCACAACATAGCAATTGATGATGCTCAGAAACTTCATGTCAACAAATTGTTCAGGCTATTCCAAAGTAACCTAATCTAAGAGAAGATTCAGAACCTCATCACAGTCCGTTTTACATCAAATAATCGTCTACTTTATCTCATAATATTTTACTCAATACATCTGACAATTTAACAATGCATTCTCAGACAAAAAGAAACTGGAAAAGAACATTACATAATATTATAGTAAACAGTAGACAACCTTGAAACTTATAGATTAATAAAGTAATTTGCAATTCAACTGTTGATGGCTTATAATTTAAGAAATCTGAATAGATGTGTAGCATGAACAAATTGAATGTAAACACAAACGATGAGATTCGGCGCCGCATGGACATGATGTGGGACAACATAAAAATAAATAGAATACAACATTGGAATAGTTACATAAAAATGGATAATGACGTTTCTTTCCAATTTATGCTAAATTATTAACATTGCTATCTTCCTCTCGACTGTCCTCAGTGTCCTGTTACCACAATTGCAATATAACACTGATCCTAAGATTGGTTTCTGCATAGTCCATTCCAGTCATCTGCAACAATTGTCAAGCACAACATTCTTCCTGAATTGATTGTGGCATTCCATATTTCAATAGTTTTCTTCAACGACGTCCTTCTAGAGTCAAATTCCACAGAAAACAGACCACTGAAATTAGGAGTGATGGATGTATAGCTTTGTGCATTTTGAAAACTTTATTGTATTCTCCAGTGTTCTTAATTCATCATACGAAGAGCGGAATTCCTTGTTTTCTCAAACAAATGAAATCCCATTAATGCAGTGTCATGCATTTCATATGAACTGTCATCATTCCTTCTCCTTTTCTTTACTACATGCTTTCTGTCCATGATAGTCTCATGATCTCTGTATGCTATTCACGTCTGCATGCAGTAATTCTTCAAATAGCAGGGACAAGCTCATAATAATAAAAATACATGTGCCACAGTATTTTCATATCTAAAGATTCACAATAAATATAAAGCACATCCAAACATCGACTTAGAGTTTACAAACATTTGCTCAGATTCATACGATTTTGTCAGTGCTTAAGGAAAGTAGTCTAAAAGTCGCAATTCAAAGGATTCCCCACAACTGTTGTTATCAGAATTTTCGTTGTGATGATTACAATGTTCCATAAATTCCTCTTCACATGCAAACAATTCATTACACATTCCACAACCATGGGTTCTGGATATGGAATGGTTAGCGTCAGAAGTACCTACACAATGATCATTGTCCATTTCATTATTATTTCCATTGAGCTTCTCACCCTTTCTTGCTACACTTCCACTGTGAGCATCACTTACATGGTTTCTGAGATGACCACTTTGTGCAAATGATCTTTCACATAATTTGCATTTGTATGGCTTTATTCTTGTGTGTGTTCTTGAGTGAATTTCCAATTTACTCCTGACAGAAAAGGTTCTATGACATATATTACAAAGGTATGGGCTCTCTCCAGTGTGCGTTCTACTGTGGCTATCTAAGTGAGTTTTTTGAGAAAATGCTCTGTCACAAATATTGAAAATGTAGGGTTTCTCTCCTGAATGCGTTTTCACATGAACTTTCAGATTGCCACCACATGAAAATGCTTTGTGACACATGTAGCACATGTATGGCTTTTCTCCAGTGTGACATCTTGTATGAACATCCAGTTCATAAGGCTTTCTGAATGATTTTTGGCACAAGCTGCACTTGAATGGTTTATCACCACTGTGAATACTTTTATGGTATCGCAGGCTACCGCTATACGCAAATGCTTTGTTGCACATGCTGCACTTGTATGGTTTCTCTCCAGTGTGGGTTCTTCTGTGGACTTGCAGACCACTCGCTTGTGCAAATGATTTGTCACACTTATTGCATTTGTATGGTTTCTCTCCAGTGTGTGCTCTTCTGTGGCTAATTAGAGAATTGTTTTCAGAAAATGCTTTGTCACATATATTGCAAATATAGCATTTCCCTCTCTCTCCTGAATGAGTTCTCATATGATACTTCAGACTGCTACTAAATGAAAATGCCTTGTCACACATCTTGCATATGTATGGCTTTTCTCCAGTGTGACATCTTGTGTGACTATCCAGTTGACGCCTTTGGATGAATGATTTTTGGCATAGGCTGCACTTGTATGGTTTATTACCAGTGTGGATACTTTGATGGCATTTCAAACCACTTCCATTTGCATATGCCTTGTTACAAATATTGCATTTGTAAGGCTTCTCTCCAGTGTGGATCCTTGAGTGACATTTTAGTTGATCCCTATTAATAAAGGCTTTGTGACATAAATTACATGAGTATGGTTTCTCTCCAGTGTGGGTCATTCTATGGACCCTGAGATGAGTTCTTTGTGAAAATGCTTTCTCACATATATTGCAAACGAATGGTTTCTCTCCGGTATGAGTTCTTGAATGGATATCCAGATACATTTTGTCGGCAAACGCTTTGTTACATATATTGCACACAAATGGTTTCTCTCCAGTGTGCATTCTTTTGTGTAAAATCAGACGATTTTTTTGTGCAAATGCTCTGTCACAAAAGTTGCATATGTATGGTTTCTCTCCGAAATGAGTCTTTTTGTGCTTGCTCAATTGATATTTGTCTGGAAATGCTTTGTGACATAAATTGCATGTGTACGGTTTTTCGCCAGTGTGGATTCTTGTGTGAATTGCCAAATGAGTTCTTCGCATAAACGCTTTATTACATATATTGCATAAGTGAGGTTTCTCTGCAGTGTGGATTTTCCTGTGATTGTACAAACCAGCTCTCTGTGCAAATGTTTTATCACATAAATTGCACTTGTATGATTTTTCTCCAGTGTGTATTCTCATGTGTTCTCTGAGATAAGAACTGCCTCTAAAGGCGTTCCCACATAAATTGCACTCATTTGGTTTTCCTCGAGTTTGTATTTTCTTGTGAGTTTTCATCGTAGATTTTTCAAGCAATTGCCTTGCTACAAAAATTGCACAGGAACCATCAGCATCCTTGTCCAGCATTCACGAGTTCTGAAGTTTCAACTTTCTCCAACTGTTTATTAAAAAAACTTCAAATAGTTTTTTATAATGGTGAGAACTTTGCCACTTGCAACGGATATCTAATAAAATCAAATAAAATTTCATCGAGTTAGTGGAAAATGCAGTTGCAGTGCATAATTTGAGTATTTTGTGTGCGTGTAGTTGTGAATAGGCATGTAGGTGTTGTCTGTGTGTGTGTGTGAGCGTGTGTGTGTCACAACAACTGGTTCAACGACTTTGCATTATGACGCCACAGAAATTGTCGTCATTATTATTTATTATTATAATTATTATAATTACAATTATTATTGTTATTATTAGTAGCATTATTATGAAATTAACCGAAGTAGTTCAATTCACAAAGGCAAAAAAGACAACAAATATAAAGACTGTGGAATCAGTAGTCAATCTGATAGCCGTGGCTGCTTCTAAAAAACATAATAGCCTCGAAGACATTTCTCCATGTAACTTCAGCGGCGATTTAGTAGTTTAGTTACACATTAAAATTTTGATAACAAACCACGAAGTAACTTCCTTATTTTATATCTTCTCACTTTATACAACGAATCACATAACATATTTTCATTTCTTGTTTCTTTCCGAAGTACTTCAGTTGTGTTTAAATTTACATTTCAACATTAAATCAGACGCATATATAACCTTTATTGACCCAACGTTCCCAAAGTGGAACATATTATTAAAAAAATTGCAGAGACGGTAAAACTTACTGCAAGTCATCTTATATCGAGGTAGACACGCACACTGCATGCCCGTACTCCAAACAATACGGCTGCTAACGAATGCAATAAAATTAGAGCGCGACCTATCGACGACATTGTTCATCAATTAAGCTTCAATTTAAACAGAATGACTGCACTAACCCTAAAACTAACCCTAACCGACCCTCACGACGCGTAACCTGAGCCCTAACCGACCCTCACGCGCTAAATCCCGCTTTTATTTCGTCGGGAAATATTTTGGTAAAGGTGTATTTTAGCGTATTTTATTATTTCGAAATCGATAGGGTGTATTTTAGCGTATTTTATTATTTAGCGTAGGCCTATGTATTTACATATTTCGTTGATGAATCGTTATAACTGTTCATATTTCTTTTGAAAAGTATATTGAAAGCTGGATTGGTGAAAACTTCTTGGTGAAATAGAAGCTGAATTGATGAGAAAACACTTGAGAAATGGAAGGTGGGTTAAACCGTAGTTTACGTTGATTAATTATTTTCATTATCGATATCCCGTAGTTTACGTTGATTAATTAATAAACGCCTAAAATCACGAATATAACGCGCCATAAAACGTGCTATTACAATTTCTGAACATTCGCAACCGGAAGTAGCAATATAAACCGAAAACGCGAAAAGATGGAAGCTGGATTGACGAAAAACGGTACTTTTTTTATCCGACAACCAATTTCTTACATTCGATGACAAATATTTAGTGACGAAATAGAAGCGGGATTTTACGCATGAGGGTCGGTTAGGGCTCAGGTTAGGCGTCGTGAGGGTCGGTTAGGGTTAGTTTTAGGGTTAGTGTAGTCATTCTGCTGAAAATGAAGCTGGATTGATGAAAAACGCTTGAGAAGTAGGACCTGGATAAAGGCATTTTATACCTGAATTGGAAGCTGGATAAAGGCATATTTATAGTTGAAATGGAAGCTGGATTGAACCTGGTGATCCAGAAATTACTTGTATATCAATAGCAATAGCCAAATAATTTATCAACGTGGGGTAAAGTGAAAATAATTAATCAACGTAAACTACGGTTTAACCGGAAGGTGGATTAAGGTATCTAATGGCTGACATAGCAGCTGTATGGAAAAAAATAACGCTCGAGAAATGGAAACGGAACTGATGAAACGATTGCTTGAGAAATAGAAGTTGGATTGATCAAAAATATTTCCCTTAAATAGAAGTGGGTTGCTGAAGAGATGCTTAATGAAATGAGAGCTTGGCTGATGACAAATAATTGTTATTTAAATAGAATCAGGAATGATTAAAAAAATTGTTGCTACAACAGAAGCTGGATTGCCGACAGTGATACATGCCAAGATAGAAGTCGGATTGATGAAAATACCTGCGAAAGTTCGAAAACGCACACAGACGATAAAATACGCTATTTATTTTTACCTAAGCTGGAAATAATAAAATACGCTAAAATACACCTTTACCAATATTTTTCATCTAATTTATAAATTTTAAACGGCGAAACGCGTAAAACATGCAGCTGAAAACACGGAGTATATAATATATATTATTATAGGATGCTACATTGAAATAATTTCGGACTCTAAAGGAGAACATTACCAATATATATATATATATACAGGGGCGCCGTTAGGCGTACGCACTTACGCAAGTGCGTAATTTTTTTTCACAAATTGTAAATTTATTATAAGCGATGAAATTCTATTGAAATTTTATAATCTATAGAATATACTTACTTCCTTACTTACTTACACTCTAATAGAGAGCCATCTTGGCATTAAGCGTCTTATAGCCGCCTAGGCCCTAGAGGTCTATGGATCCTGGGATTCCTGGATGTAAAACCGTTAAAAAAAAATTTTAAAATTTTTATTTGTATGTGTTTTTATGTGCACTTTTTATAGCCAGGGGCGGATCCAGGGGTGCAATCCGGCCATGGCCCCCATTTAAAACTGCCATGGGACGTGGCCCCCATTTGGTATGAAATTAGCAATATGCATATGGGTGTAATGGCATATTACCCCCCCCCCCTATTCGGAAAATGGCATGGGACGTGGCCCCCCCTCCAGTCGGTTTTCAAGTGGAGGAGTAAAAAAAGGTCATCAACTTTTTTGGCGGATCACAACCAAATAATCTAAATTTATGTGCAACTATGCGAAAAATCTAGGGGTCGCACTTGCGCCCCCTTGCGCCCCGCTGCGGACGCCCATAGCCTTTAGGCCTACACCGGTTAGGCTCTATACTTCATAAATAGGTAAACTGTAGGCTAACTGGCTTGCGGATGAATTTTGAAACGCTTTGTTGGTAGTTAGACCTGTTTAAACTGTAAAAAATTACCTCTATGCGTAGCCTATACCCAAAATGGAGCAACAAGCTTATGCTGGTGATAGGCCTACCTCATAATCGCAAGTAGGCATATAATATAAATAAATATATATATATATATATATATATATATATAATATCAAGCGCGGATTTAGAGGGAGCGCCCCCAGACCCCGCTGGGGGAGCTTATTGTAAAGACAAAACCTTTCTCTTTTACAATAACATTTGGATTTTTATTGTTATCGTGGTAGCTTGCGACACTGAAAAACGACTTAGCCTATTCTTAAAAATTTCGCGACTTTGTCGTTCACAAATAGCTGGCAAACATGAGCCTTAAAATGGTTCCAGACCCCGCTGGAGGAGCTTACGACGCTCCCTCAGACCCCCTAGTCGGGATGGGCTTCGTGCCTTCGGCACTCGCAACTTCCCGCCTTCGGCGCCGCCACTGACGACCAATTAGGCCTACAATACAGCGTCCTGGCACTTTTTTACACTTTAAGCACTGTATATGTATATATATATATATGGGACTGGATTGGTAGTATTTACGCCCCCCCCTAACCAGATATCCTGGATCCGCCCTGAATATAAGCTCGTATCGATCGCTGTTCGTTTCATATTATTTTGTGCAAGTTGTGCGTACAGAAATAAAATCCTGGCGGCGCCGCTGTATATATATATATATAAAAGTAAAAATGATATTCTTATTTCAAGTCTGCAAACAGCTATTCTGATATTCTAATATAACTAACCGCACAAACTTTTAAGTGAAAAGAGAAAACCACAAACTGTCAATTTCCTTTGTCGAAGAATCGAAAATGGCGTTTACGAGAAAGATCCTTTGATAACACGAAGTCAGATTGAAGATTATCCTGTCCTGTAGCGACTAATTGCAAACGCTTACCATAGTCGATAATACCAGTCAGTAAATTTTAGAATCACCTCATCTTTCAATGTGCCATTCAACAATTATACAGTTTGCTTCAGTTTACTTTAAAAATAAATAACATTTAAATACTGTCATTGACATCCATTTGCAATTTTTTCTTTACTCTATCCCTGTTTTCGATATCATAACCAAAATGGTGTCACGACAACTCGTCCACCGACAACTCGTCCAACGACAACTCGTCCACGGACAACTGGTCCACCGACAACTGGTCCACCGAAATAGAAGCCGGATCATTGAGAAGACGCTTTGGAAATAGAAGCTGGATGAAGCTTCTTTATTTACGAAAAAGGAGCTGGATTTATGAAAAAAGTCTAATGGTTTCCCTGCTTAAATAGAAGCTGAATTGATGATTTTCATCATGTGTCTCAACATGCATCCAGCTTCTATTTCAGATCAAACAAAAACTTGATCCATCTTTCATTTCTTAAGCGTTTCTTCATGCATCCAGCATATATTTCACCTGTAAAAACCTTCATCCAGCTTATATTTTCCAAGCGTTTTCTCAATAATCCGGCTTCTATTTCAGTGGACGAGTTGTCGGTGGACGAGTTGACCGTGGACGAGTTGTCGTTGGACGAGTTGTCGGTGGACCAGTTGTCGTGGAACCATTCAAAATTTCATCGGCCATAGCCTAATAATCATTATTAAAGTGCATACTTAAATAATGTGAGTGCAGGACACTAGCCCCTGGAAAAGACCCGGACCAACCCCCGAACACCACCCCCACCCGATTTAGCCTGAAACACTACACCGGCCAGGACAAACAACCCATTTAACAATGCATGATCAAAAATTTGAAAGAAAAATTACCTACAGCAAACAAAATTGAAAGTAATATATTAATAAATTAATTTGCATTTCAGTAAACAACATTGGGTCTGCTAAGGTTCTTCAGCCGCTTTAGCTTGCTATTTAAAGTAAAAGGCAAGGGAAGGCAATGGCAAACTACCCCTGTCAATATGCCAAGAAAGTCGTCATGAAGACAGCCAAAATTACAATGGAGAAGGCTGGCCTTGACGATCGCTAGAGTTCAACGAACTGACAGCACAAGGTGAAACAACATTGAAACTGATATATTAATATTTAATTCTCATTTCCTAACTGGATAGAAGATATTTGAATGTATGTGTTGCATGAACATCGACACATGCATTTAATAAAATATTTAATGTCCTTTACGCAAGTTGTCGAACAAAGTAACATGAATTGCTGAGAGCGTCCATTTAGACACACTCATCCCATCATTCCAGCTTCTATTTGAGCATAAATCAGTATTCAGGAAATATATCTTGCAATGAGTAATATAAAAAAACTTCAGCCTCCAATTACACAACAATTCGTTTATTCATTTCAGCTCCTATCTGAGCATCAATTACATTTTAAGCGCATTAGATTAGACAAGGACTTGGTCCAATGGTATTCTAAAAAAGATGAAAAGTGAAAAACGTTTTCCTCTTCTCGAAAACCCTGTTTCGGATCATCCAGTCATCGTCAAACATCACATTTTTCTGAACTGACAATGGCATGCCATTATCTCAATAGTTCCTTCAAACACGATCTTCAAGAGGGAAGTTACACTGAAATCTAACCATTCAAACTATCAATGCTGGATGCACACAAACGATAAACCTCCATTGTATTCACCAATGTTCTCGATTCATGAATCGAATTTAGTGAATGTTCTATTTTTTCTCTGATTTCAAAAAAAAAATCGGATATCTAGACTTTGATATTGAAGGAACTTGCCACAAGACTCTGCATGAGATTCACGCCTGCAAGCAATGTTTTTTTTCAAATAAGATTTGTGTCTTCTGTGATTTGTGTTCTTGTAATTTGATTCAGTTGTATAACTGTGAGCTGCAACCGGTTGTGGTCTGTCAAACGGATTGTTCAAATAAAGGAATATTATCATTAAAATTATATCTATCGTGTCCATAATGTTCTTGCTGTTTAAGGAAAGTTTTCATACAGATCTTCAATGCAATTATGATTACAATGTTCCATAAATTCCTTTTCAATAGCAAACATTTCATCACACACTCCGCAACCATAAGTTCTGGAAATAAAAGAGTTTAGGTCAGCAGTACCCAGCGAATGATCAACGTCCATTCTATTGTCATCTGGACTGGGCTTGTTGCCGTGTTTGGAATAAACCATTTTTTTCAATTCCATTCTTAACAGCTCTGAACCATCATCGTCATATCTCTTGTCCATCAACACATGTTGATGCAATTCCTCCACATTTAATGTTTCTTCCCTACAAGTTTTCACCTTAGTGTCTTGACGAATACTCTCACCAACTATCTCACCCTTTCTTTCCGACTGTCCATTGTGTAAATTAATGTGCCTTCTGAGATGACCACTGTGCACAAATGATCTTTGACATAATTTGCACACATTTGACTTCTCTCTAGTGTGAGTTTGTGAATGCCTCAGCAGATTGCTACCACAGGAAAACGTTTTCTCACATAACTGACAACTGAATGGCTTATCGCCAGTGTGAGATCTTGAATGAATATTCAGTTTACACTTTTGTCCGAATGATTTTTGGCAAACGCTGCACTTGTAAGGTTTTTCTCCAGTGTGTCTTCTTTTATGCACTTGTAGATAACTCCCTAGTGCAAATGATTTGTCACATAAAGTGCATTTGTATGGTTTTTCACCAGTGTGGATTACTTTATGGCCTTGCAGGCTTCTGATATCCGCAAATGCCTTGCTACACAGATTGCATTTGAAAGCTTTCTCTCCAGTGTGGTTTCTTTTATGGCTTTGCAGACCATCCCTTCGTGCAAATGATTTGTCACACATATTACATTTGTAAGGTTTTTCTCCAGTGTGGGTCCTTTTATGGGAATGCAGGCTACTGCCAACAGTAAATACTTTGTTACACAAATTGCATGCATAAGGTTTTTCTCCAGTGTGGGTGCTTTTATGGCATTGTAGAATAAATTCACGTGCAAATGCTTTGTTACAAATACTGCATTTGAATGGCTTTTCTCCAGTGTGTGTTCTTGTGTGAATATCCAAGTAATGCTTGTCAGAAAAGGTTTTCTCACACAAATTGCAGGAGTATGGTTTCTCTCCAGTGTGTGTTCTTCTGTGGCTACGGAAATGAGCTCCTTGCGAAAATGCTTTGCCACATATATTACAAATGTACGGTTTCTCTCCAGTATGAGTTCTTGTATGGACACGCAATATTATTTTGTTGGCAAATGCTTTGTGACATATATTGCACATAAATGGTTTCTCTCCAGTGTGTGTCCTTTTGTGCAAATCCAGATAGTCATTTCGTGTAAATGCTTTGTCGCATATATTGCATAGGTATGGTTTTTCGCCAGTATGAGTTCGAGTTTTTGTATGGGCTTTCAGTTTACCTCTATCTGAAAAACCTTTGTCACATATATTGCATATGTAAGGCTTTTCTCCAGTGTGTTGCTTCATATGACGTTCTAAGACATGTTTGTAAATAAAGGCCTTGTGACATAAATTGCAAGAGTGTGGTTTCTCTCCCGTGTGGGTCTTTCTGTGGCCACGGAGATTACTTTTTTGTGAAAATGCTTTGCCACATATATTGCAAATGTATGGCTTCTCTCCAGTATGAGTTCTTGTATGGATAACCAAATTTATTTTATTAGAGAAAGTTTTGTTACATAAACTGCACATATATGATCTCTCTCCAGTGTGTGTTCTTCCGTGTGCATTCAGAAGGCTTTTATTTGCAAATCCCCTATCACATATATTGCAAATGTAGGGTCTCTCTCCAGTATGAGTTCTTGTATGGATATCCAGACTTCTTTTATCAGAGAATGTTTTGTTACATATATTACACATGAAAGGTTTATCTCTAGTGTGGATTCTTCTGTGTACATTGAGAGAATCTTTACGTGAGAATGCTTTGTCACATATATTGCAAATGTATGGTTTCTCTCCGTTATGAGTTCTTGTGTGGACATCCAGATGGCTTTTATCAGGAAATGTTTTATTACATGTATTGCAAGCATATCGTTTCTCTCCAGTGTGAGTTCTTCTGTGGCTGTACAAACCGGCTCTATGTGTAAATGTTTTATCACATAATTTGCACTTGTAACGTCTTTCTCCTGTGTGTATTCTCGTGTGTTCTCTGAGATAAGTACTGCTTGTAAAAACTTTTCCACATAAATTGCACTCATGTGCTTTTTCATTAACTTGCATTCCTCCATGAGTTTGCATTGCAGATCTGTTGTCAAACAAAGCTTAGCCATATAAACTGCAACTGAAACAGTATCTTTGTCCAGTGCGAATTCTTGTATGGATTTTGAAGTTGCAATTTCTTTTTTATTAAACTCACCTTCAAGTTGTGTTTTACAATGGTGAGTCACCACCTACAACGGAGATCAAATAAAATAAATAAAATTTAGCTTCATTGATTAAGCGGCGAATACATTCACAATGCACAGTTTGTAATTCGAGTATTAAATACGTCTTCTTCTTCTTTATTCTCTTCCGTCAGTCGAGTAGGCCTACGTAACAAATAGCAAATAGTACCAGACAAATTCAGATAGACTTGAGAACATAATTAATTTGATGAAATGGCAGAGGATAACATCGGTCGACTCATAAGGAATCGAAGTCTTGTTTATAGTCTATAGCCTTTGCCACAATAGTTATATTATTAAGAATAGTAAGAAGCACAAGAGTAACATGATTTGATATGTTTTCGGGTAAGAGTGTATTTTAGCGTCGTAAATTATTTGGCAGTGCACTGATTTAAGCATCGGTCGAAAACAAGTCGGATTGACGAAAACAACTTTGTAAACGGGTATTTTAGTATGGTAAATTATTCGCTAGCTGCATCGGCATACCTGGGAACGGCGGTCCCAAATTATAACATTAAGTAAATCAACATGACGTGTCGTATTAGTGCGGTGTATTGGATGGGCGCATAGAAACGGTTTCTTTTGCACTCCACACTTATAAAACGACCAGCTGGTCCACCCAAATAGAAGCCGGAATAATGATAAAGCACTAGACAAATGGAAGCTGGATGAAGACCGTCTACAGGTGAAATGAAGGTGGATTGATGGAAAAAACGCAAGTGAAATATAAGCTGGATGAAGGTATTTTTAGATCTGAAATAGAAGCTGGATGGATGAATTGAACGGTTGAGAAATAGAACCTAGATGGTGGATTGATGAAATAGCGCAAGTGAAATATAAGCTGGATTGACGAAAATTAAACTTGAGAAATTATAGAAACTGGATTGACGAAAATTAAACTTGAGAAATGGAAACTGGATTGTTGATTTCAGCATGCATCCAGCTTCCATTTAAGCTGGAATGTTGTTTAGCCTATCCAGCTTTTTTTATCAAACGTCCATCAATCAAACGGTTTTCATCAATCCAGCTTCCATTTCAGCTGGAATGTCGTTTATCCAGCTTTTTTAATCAAACGTCCATCTCGACACATCATGTTTACAGCCTCTTCTATCGATTTCTTTAATTTTATAATTTGGGACCGCCGTTCCCAGGTATGCCGCTGCATCATTGTTATTTTTAATCATTCCAACTTCTAGTTTGGAGAGAAACCTTCTCATCAATCCAGCTTCTGTTTAGACAAGAATTACTTTGATAAATCCCGCTTCTAATTTGTCAGCAAATATTTTCATCATTATAACTTTTATTTAATTAAAAACATTTTTTAATCAATCCAGCTTCAATTTCAGCAAGATTGTTTTAAATAATTCCTCTTCTATCGCAATAGAAATTACTTTCATCAATCCGACTTCTATTTAGACAGAATTCTTTTCGTCAACCCGACTGGTACTCGACAAATGCTGAAAGTGCCTGAAACCCATGCAATGGCGAATAATTTACCATACCAAAATACACGTTTTCCGAAGTCTGTTCAACTGTGTCGATACAGTAATAGCTCTGCCATAAAATATACCCAACAAAACACCTTCTGAATGAAGTGATAATCTTTAATTTGAACTTTCAAACACTAATTATGTGCGATTCAACAATTTATAATTTCCTTTTCCAGAAATCTAAAATGGCTCTGACGAGAAAGACCCTACGAGAGCCCGAAGTCCGATCTGCGAGATTCCTGTCCTCTACCGGCAGAAAAAAACTTCACATTACAAATCATTGGCACGATTGATATGTGGGCTTGCTATCTTTAAGTCACAGGAGATTTTGCTGTCATCGATATTATAGGCTGATACCTGCTACTTGAATTATAGTGAAAAATTAGTTTATGTGACGCGTGTTATGGGTGTATGTGTGTGGTTGTTGTGGGGTGGTGGTGGTGGGACAGGTGTCGTTCTCTTGGCGCCGCATGTGGCTGCCTCTATAGAGTTCGTCAATCGCTTGTCTCTGAATGTGTTTGTCGTTGTCAAGGCGCCCTTGTACCGGTGTAAAGGTTTCAGATTACCCCCTCCTAAACATTACCCCCCTGAAAACTGTAAATTGGACCAATCATCGCATTTATTGCACTAAAATAATCGGAAAAATCATCCCGCTTCTTGTTTTGGTCTGAAGAGTTTCATCCGTCATCCCACTTCGTGGTTTGTTATCAATATTTTCATCTGTAACTAAAATACTAATCGCCGCTGAAGTTTACATGGAGAAAATGTCGTCGAGGCTATTATTTTTTTCGGATCAAAATATCGATAACAAAACACGAAGTGGGATGACGGATGAAAATCTGCAGACCAAAACAAGAAGCGAGATGATTTTTCTGATTTTATTAGTGCAATAAATGCGATGATTGATGCAAATCTAGTTTCCGGGGGGTAATCTGAGACCGGTTTCAAGTTACCGGGGGGTAATGTTTAGGAGGGGGTAATTTGAAACCTTTACACCGGTGTAAAGGTTTCAGATTACCCCCTCCTAAACATTACCCCCTGCAAACTGTAAATTGCATCAATCATCGCATTTAATGCACTAAAAATATCTGAAAAATCATCCCGCTTCTTGTCTTGGTCTGAAGATTTTCATCCGTCATCCAACTTCGTGGTTTGTTATCAATATTTTCACCTGTGACTAAAATACTAATCGCCGCTGAAGTTTACATGGAGAAAATGTCGTCGAGGCTATTATTTTTTTCGGATCAAAATATCGATAACAAAACACGAAGCGGGATGACGGATGGAAATCTTCAGACCAAAACAAGAAGCGGGATGATTTTTTTGATTTTTTAGTGCAATAAATGCGGTGATTGATGCAAATCTAGTTTTCGGAGGGTAATCTGAAACCGGTTTCAAGTTACCGGGGGGGGTAATATTTAGGAGGGGGTAAATTGAAACCTTTACACCGGCATGGCTGAGTTATGGCGCCATAAAAATAATATTGTCATTGTTATTAAGCTCCGGCCTATCTTATGGAACTCTGTGTACCTGTGCTATCCATTCCAGGTCGTCGATTCATTCGCTCTGCTACGCATGGTGACCTAGTTGTTCCTATGGCTCGATCTTCCACAGTTCTGCACAGAAGCTTTGCTATGGTCGGTCCGTCTTTCTGGAATAAGTTACCTATTAGTCTCCGTAATGAACTAGCCTACTTTGTCTTTCTTTTCAACTCTTCCGCAAGCGTTTGAAAATTATTTTTTTATTGTGGTTTGGTGTTAGGTCGGGAGCGCCTCTGAGGAGTTCTCTTAATTGGCGCTATATAAATGTACGATTACAATTACAATTGCATTCGATGCTAATATAGGCGGAGACTAATAACGATTTTCAACAGCGAGAGCAACACCAATAATGCGAATGCAGTGTATGGTAATTATTAATTTCTATAGCGCCGCTCACAGGAGTTGTCATTCAGTGGCATCCCAGTACGATAACCCATAGATAAAGAGCAAGTCTTAAGAAGAAGTAGTGATATAGATGATGATTCAGAAAGTAGAGTCCCACAAAGAGTGAGGGGGAAGGGAATCCCATACGGATTTATTAGCAATGACACTCAGTGCCGGATGAACAAACTAGAAATATAATGTTTTTATTGAACACAACACAGTCATACAATCACTTAAACATAACAATGCTCGATAGCAATTGATGATGCTCAGAAACTTCATGCCACTGAATTATAATTGTCCAGGCTATTCCAAAGTAACCTAATCTAAGAGGAGATTCAGAACCTCATCACAGTCCGTTTTACATAAAATAATCGGCTACTTTGTCTCATAATGTTTGGCTCAATACATAGATCTGACAATTCAACCATGCATTCTCAGACAAAAAGAAAATGGAAAAGAACATTTATTTACATTAGTAAACAGTAGACAACATTGAAACTTATATATTCATAAAGTAATTTGCATTTCAATTGCTGATGGCTTATAAATAAGAAATCTGAATAGATGTGTAGCATGAACAAATTGAATGTAGACACCAGCGATGAGATTCAGCGTCGTATTTACATGATGTGGTACAACATAAAAATAAATAGAATACAACAATGGAATAGTTACATAAAAATGGATAAGGACGTTACTTTCCAATTTAAGCCAAATTATTAACATTGCTCTCTTCCTCTCGAATGTCCTGTTACCACAAGTGCAATATAACACTGATTCTATGATTGGTTTCTGCATAATCCATTCCAGTCATCTGCAACATTTGTCAAGTTACACAACATTCTTCCTGAATTTGTTATTCAATGGTTCCCTTCAATGACGTCCTTCAAGAGAGAAATTCAACAGAAGCAGACCACTGAAATTAGGAGTGATGTTACATTTGAGAAAACTTTCTTGTATTCACCAATGTTCTTAATTCATCAGACGAGAGCGGAATTCTTTGTTTTCTCAAACAAATGAAATCACATTGATGTAGTTTCATGCATTTCATATGAACTGTCATCATTCCGTCTCCTTTCCTTTACCACATGCTTGAAGTCCATGATAGTCTCATGATCTCTGTATGCTATTCACGTCTGCGTGCAGTAATTCTTCAAATTAATAGCAAGGACAAGCTCATAATGATAATGATAATGATACTCCTTTTCTTTACTACATGCTTTCTGTCCATGATAGTCTCATGATCTCTGTATGCTATTCACGTCTGCGTGCAGTAATTCTTCAAATAGCAAGGACAAGCTCATAATGATAATGATATTAATAATGATAATGATACTCCTTTTCTTTACTACATGCTTTCTGTCCATGATAGTCTCATGATCTCTGTATGCTATTCACGTCTGCGTGCAGTAATTCTTCAAATAGCAAGGACAAGCTCATAATAATAATAATAATAATAATAATAATAATACATGTGCCACGGTATTTTCATATCTAAATATTCACAATATATGTAAAGCACATCCAAAACATCGACTTAGAGTTTAAATGTTGCTCAGAATCATACCATTTTGTCAGCGCTTAACACATTCGCTGCCACGTACGTATATAAACGTACTTCATTAAGCCCACGGCAAGTGCCACGTACGTATATTTACGTACTTCAATAGACGCAATACAACGGTTAGCTGGCAATAAATAAATAATAAATAGTTAATAATAAATAATAAATAAATAAATAATAATAAATAATAATAAATAGTAAATAAATAATAATGAATAATAAATAATAAATAATAAATAATAATAAAATAAATAAATAATAAATAAATAATAAATAATAATGAATAATAAATAATAAATAATAAATAAATAATAAATAAATAATAATAACTAATAAATAAATAATAAATAAGTAATAAATAATAATAAATAATAAATATTAATAATAAATAAATAAATAATAAATAATAAATAGTAAATAAATAATAATAAATAAGTAAATAATAAATCAATAATAATCTATAATAATAAAGAAGAAACTATGTGTGTCTGTGTGTCTGTTTGACCGGAATGCATTTCCACAGTTTTCGAGCTTTTCACTCCAAATCTTCACTAATGTGTCCGTCTGGGCATGAGACGCAAAGTTGGGGGGTTTTCGAATCTCCCCCACCATGGGGGCAAAAATGGGGGGCAAAACCCCCAAATTTTAACCATAAAATTCAGGTATTGATTTCAAACTTTGCACCTAGACAGAGGGCCATCGAAACCACCCAGTTGGGTGGTTGGTGAATCTCCCTCACCACTGGGGTCGCGATGGGGGAGGCGAAGACGGCAGTTTATTAAACACCTTTTAAAACGCTTGCGTGGTCTTTATATAAATGGCGAAAGGAGTTCACGAAAACCCAAATTACACGGGTGGTGTACAGGTGGTTAGGTCGGAGTGTGGTGGTGTGTTGTCGGTCGGGTGGGTGGGTTTGGGTTTTTTCTCTCCAAAAAATTAAATTTCACCGGGTGTACCGTTGGAGGTTGAAGGGGGGTGGGGTGGGGGCGAAGATGGGGTGGGGTTGGTGGAGGGGTGGGTTGGGATGGGCGGGATTGGGGTGGGGGCGGAATGGAGGGTAGTGTGAGGGTGGGGTGGTGGGGTGGTGGGGTGGAGGAGATAGGGTGGGGCGGTTGAACGGGGTGGGGTGGGGGTTTGGTGTGGAGGTGGAGGTGGGGGTGTGGTGAGAGGTGGGGTGGCGTGGCGGGGTGGGATGGAGGCGAATGGAGAGGTGGGGGCGGGTGGAGGCAGTGGGGTGTACGGGATGTGGCTTTGGGGGTGGAGGTGGGGTGGCGGTGTAGAGCGTGGAGGGGTAGGGTGAAGCGGGTGAACTGCATGGGTGGACAGGGTGGAAGTTTGGGGTGAAGGTTGAAGGTGTGATGAATGCGGGGTGGAGGTGTGGCGGAGGGGTGGGGTGTGGCGGGTTGAGGTGTATGAGGTGGGGTGGAGCTTTGGGGCATCGAGGTGGGGGAGGAGGTGGGGTGTGTGGTGTGGTTGGGCTGTTGCCGGGTTGAGGGGTGGGGTGTACGGCCTGGGGGTGGGACTTTAGGTGGGGTGGAGGTGGTGGTGGAGGGGTAGGGTGGAGGCGGGTGGACGGGGTGGGAGTTAGGGGTGGAGGTGTTGTGGGGGTAGGGTGGGTGGAGGGGTGGGGTTGTACGAGGTTGGGGTGTGGTGTGGTTGGGTTGTGGCCGGAGCGGGTCGTATCCTAAATTTCCCGGGCAACGCCGGGTACCCCTTCTAGTAACTAATAAATAAAAATAAATAAGTAATAAATAATAATGAATAATTAATAATAATAAAATAAATAAATAAATAATAAATAAATAATAAAAAAATAATTTTTTTAACCCTCGTTTTACATTGGCACACGGGTCTGGTAACATCTCACCCTGTTTCGGCAGCGAATGTGTTTAAGGAAAGTAGTCTAAAAGTCGCAATTCAAAGAATCCCCAGAAACTGTTTTAGGAGGATTTTCGTCCTGATGATTACAATGTTCCATTAATTCCTCTTCATGTGCAAACAATTCATTACACATTCCACAACCATGAGTTTACGTCAACAGTACCTACGGAATGATCATTGTCCATTTTATGTTTATTTCCATTGGGCTTCTCACCCTTTCTTGTCCTACTTCCACAGTTAGTATCTATGTGCTTTCTGAGATGAACACTTTGCGCAAATGATCTTTGACATAATTTGCATTTGTATGGCTTTATTCCTGTGTGTGTTCTTGAGTGGCGATTTAGATGAGATTTTTGAGAAAATCCTTTGTCGCAAATATTGGAAATGTAGGATTTCTCTCCTGAATGACTTCTCATATGAACCTTCAGATTGTGACGATGTGAAAATGCCTTTCATTCATTCATTCATTTATTCATTCTGATAATTTATATAGCGCCTCTTCAAGATACCTACTCAGAGGCGCTCTCTGCGCTAACTAGCCGAAATGATATTAAGAGTCATAACGAGCAAAAAATAACAACAAGTTGCAAAACAAAACACAGTAAGCTGAAAGAGTCACCGGTGGCGAGCCCTCGCAAACACGTAAAGTTGACCATCGGATTCCCGTAGACAGCTGGTAGATGGCGTGGTTGATCGGAGTTTCTGGTAGGTGGTAGATGACTCCCGTCCGGCTAATCGTTGAGACTCCAGCAAGGAAGCGCGTAGTAGAAGGCATTCGTCGCTTGTCGGTCGGTAGTTGAAAGCGCCGCCGTTGACAGCAGTCGAGGTCACTCCATGCGCTAACCCGCGTGAGCCGTCCTCCGACGAGAAAACATCGGCTGGCTAGCAGCGGCGTACACGCACGGCGTATGGTACGACTCGGCTGTGCTGTCAGTGCATCATAGGGATGGTCGCTGATGCACTAACGTGGCCAAGACGACTTGCAACAAAATCCTTCCAAAAAGCGCAAAATCCTTGATAAAATCCCACGAAAAGTCCAGTACGCGAGTCTAGAAGCAGTAAACTCCAACCTGCATGAAATAACTGTGTAAATTCTGCATTTTGATGAAATAATCCGTCGAAATGACAGAGAGGTCGGTAAACGACCACATGGCTGCTGACCTGCGCAGACTGTTACATGTGTTGCACGTGTAGGGCTTTTCTCCAGTGTGACATCTTGTGTGAACATACAGTTTATAAGGTTGAGTGAATGATTTCTTGCATACGCTGCACTTGTATGGTTTTTCTCCAGTGTGGGATCTTGCATGAACTTCCAGTTTATAAGGTTGTGTGAATGATTTTTGGCATAAGCTGCACTTGTATGGTTTTTCACCGGTGTGTGTTCTTTTATGGACTTGCAGATCACTTGCTTGTGCAAATGATTTGTCACACAAAATACATTTGTAAGGCTTTTCTCCAGTGTGGGTTCTTTTATGGTATTGCAAACCACTGTCATATGCATATACTTTGTTGCACATATTGCATTTGTAAGGTTTTTCTCCAGTGTGGGTCATTGCATGAATTTTTAATTTATGCTTTTGAAAAAAAGCTTTGTGGCACAAATTGCAGGAGTATGGTTTCTCTCCAGTGTGTGTCCTTATGTGGCCCCTGAAATGAGTACTTTGCGAAAATACTTTGCCACAAATATTGCAAACGAATGGTTTCTCACCGGTATGAGTTCTTGTATGGATACGCACATGTTGTTTATTGGCAAATGCTTTGTGACATACATTGCACTTAAATGTTTTCTCTCCAGTGTGCGTCCTTTTGTGCATTTCCAGAGTGCCATTTCGTGCAAATGCTCTGTCACAAACAATGCATATGTATGGTTTCTCACCAGCATGAGTTTTTTCATGGGCGCTCAGATGAATTTTTACTGGAAATGCTCTGTGGCATAAATTGCATTTGTAGGGTTTTTCCCCAGTGTGGGTTCTCAAGTGAATTTTCAATTCATTTCTATGAATAAAAGTTTTGTGACACAAATCGCAAGAGTGTGGTTTCTCACCAGTGTGTGTCTTTCTGTGACCATCGAGATTAGATATATGTGAAAATGCTTTGCCACATGTATTGCAAATGTACAGTTTCTCTCCCGTATGAGTTCTAGCATGTATAGCCAATGAGTTTTTTTTGAAAATGCCCTGTGACATGTATTGCATTTGTATGGTTTCTCTCCAGTATGGGTTTTTGCGTGTGCATTCAGATTATTTCTATTTGCAAATGCTTTGTCACATATATTGCAAATGTATGATTTCTCTCCAGTATGAGTTTTTTTATGATTATTCAGATTACGTATTTCTGCAAACGTTTTGTGACATGTATTGCATTTGTATGGTTTCTCTCCAGTATGAATTTTTGCATGTTTATTCAGAATAGTTCTATGTGCAAATGCCTTGTCACATATATCGCAAGTGTAAGGTTTATCTCCAGTATGAGATTTTGTATGGATATCCAGTAGTTTTTTTTCAGAAAATGTTTTGTGACATATGTCGCATGTGTATGGTTTTTCTCCGGTGTGTGTTCTTCGGTGCACATTCAGAATACTTTTACGCGCAAATGCTTTGTTGCATATGTTACAAATGAATGGTTTCTCTATGGTATGAGTTTTCATATGGATATCCAGTTGTCTTTTATCAGCAAATGCTTTGAAACATGTATTGCAAGCATATCGTTTCTCTTCAGTGTGGATTCTTCTGTGGCTATACAAACCGCCTCTCTGTGCGAATGTTTTACTACATAAAGTGCACTTGTATGGTTTTTCTCCAGTGTGTATTCTCATGTGTTCTCTCAAATAAGACCTGTCTGTGAATGCTTTCCCACATAAATTGCACTCACATGGTTTCTCTCCAGTTTGCATTCTTTTATCAGTCTTCATTGCAGATTAGTTTCCAAACAAAGTCCTGCCATGTAAATTGCGCCTGTAGCATTAGTATCTTTGTCCAGCATGCATTCTATTGTTGCAACTGTAACCAACTGTTTCTTCATAAAGTTCATTTTCGAATAGTCTTTTATCGTGGTGAGAACATATGAAGATCTGTGTGTGTCCAATTGTTTTTCTTGAGGTCCCACAATTCACTGACAGTTGCTTTGGGTATAAAAGAACGGTTAAACCGTAGTTTAGGTTGTTTAATTATTTTCATTTTTGATATCCTGTAGTTTAGGTTGCTAAATTAAGAAACACCCTAATCATGAATATAACGCGCCATAAAACGCGCTATTCCAAATTCTGAACATTCGCAACCGGAAGTAGCAATATAAACAGAAAACGCGAGAAGAAAAATTATAGTATATAATTATATGGAAGCTGGATTGACAAAAAAAACGGTACTTTTTTATCCGACAACCAATTTCTTACATTCGATGACAAATATTTAGTGACGAAATAGAAGCGGGATTTTACGCATGATGGTCGGTTAGGGCTCAGGTTAGGCGTCGTGTTAGGGTTAGTTTTAGGGTTAGTGTAGTCATTCTGCTGAAAATGAAGTTGGATTAATGAAAAACGCTTGAGAAGTAGAACCTGGATAAAGGCATTTTATACCCGAAATGGAAGCTGGATAAAGGCATATTTATAGTTGAAATGGAAGCTGGATTGAACCTGGCGATCCAGAAATTACTTGTATATCATTTATACACATGCAAATAATTTAGCAACCTCACTTTTGGCCAAATAATTAAACAACCTAAACTACGGTTTACCTTTGCACAATTTTTTTAACCAAACGAGAAAAACCACAATCTGCTAATTTCCTTTGTCGAAGAATCGAAAATGGCTTTTACGAGAAAGATCCTTTGAGAACACGAAGTCAGATTGGCGATTCCCCTGTCCTCTAGCGACTATGAAAGAAGTGGCGAACGGGAAGAGTGCAGGGATGGATGAAGTACCAATAGAGTTATGAAAGAAGTGGCGAACGGGAAGAGTGCAGGGATGGATGAAGTACCAATAGAGTTATTTAAAGCAGCAGGAGAGACTGCACTGCACTTTATCATTATGCATCTTATTTGCAAGGAGTTATGGGAATCGGGAGAATGGCCAGAGGATTGGACAAACTCAATTTTCATACCGATACCAAAAAAGGAGACTTAGGTAATTGTGGAAATTACAGAACCATAGCCCTGGTATCTCATGCCAGTAAGGTCATCCTAAGGATCATACTGGAGAGAATAAGAGGGAAGACGGAATCGGAACTTGCAGACGAACAGGCAGGTTTCAGAAGAGGAAGAGGCACCAGAGACCAACTAACAAATCTTAGAATTATCATGCAGAAAATGCACGACCACCAGCAACCGCTATACCGGTACATGTGTTTCGTGGACTTTACAAAAGCGTTTGACTGTAGCTTATATCACATGATTGACATGAACAGTTATGGGTGACAATGGCCGAAATGGGTTTTCCAGCACATATCATCGACCTACTGAACAAATTATAAGCTTACTGCAAACAACAAGCTAAAGTAAAGGTTGCAGGTACACTATCAGGAGGTTTCAGAATAAAGAAGGGAGTGAGACAGGGATGTGTGATGTCACCTCATTTGTTCAACATCATGGCAGAGACGGTTATGAGGGAAGCACTGGAAAGATGGCAAGGAGGAATACGGATAGGAGGCAGGGTCATTACTAACCTAAGATACGCAGATGATATAGTACTATTGGCAGGAACAGAATTGGAGTTGCAAGAACTAACAGAACGATTACATCAAGCAGGAGAGAAGAGAGGTCTGAGGATAAACATGGACAAAACTAAAGTCATGACACAAAAAGGTAGAACGTGTAATATTGAAATTGGAGGGAAAAAACTGGAACAGGTAGACACCTTTCATTACCTAGGATCGATGATAACAGTGAAGATGCAGATAGCAGCAAAGATATACGAGAAAAACTAGCAAGAGGACTCAACACAGGGACAGCATTGAAGACGATATGGAAAAGTCATAATATAAAAATGATTACCAAGATCAGGCTTATGAAGGCATTGGTATGGCCAGTGGCGACTTATGGGTGTGAAAGTTGGACGATCAGAAAAAGAGAAGAAGACAGAATAAATGCTTTTGAAATGAAATGCCTAAGGAAGATCTTGAGAGTACAATGGACGGAAAAAAGAACAAACGAATGGGTATTGGAGAAAACTGGAACAGAAAGAACCTTATTGAACTCGATAAAAAGAAGGAAACTCATTTACTTCGGTCATTTGATGAGGAAACAGGGGGGCTGTATGGAGAAGGAAATAATACAGGGTACGATGTCGGGATCAAGGGCAAGGGGAAGACCGAGGATGGGATGGATCGCTAATGTTATCACATGGATGGAACTACCATTCGAGGAGATATTGAAGGAGACGGAGGACAGGAGAACGTGGCGAAGGCATGTCCATGAAGCGACCAACCCTCGAATCGAGGAAGGTTAAAGACAAGACAAGACTAGCGACTAAATGCAAACTCGTGGCATATAATTTTTGTTTCTAATCGTCTGAGATTCAGACTACTGAATGTAAACAATCGAGAAAACCCCAATGTATCCACCAGTGTTGTCGATTCCTGGTTCGAATATTGAAATTCCGTGTTTTTCTCAAATAACTGACTAGCATTAATACAAAAAATCATGTTCCATTAATTTTGACCTGCCATCAATAATATCCCTCGTAGTATGTTGGGGTCCATACGGACCCCAACCGTGTTTTCAATTGAATAAAATTCGGTGGAGACATGCACTTAAGAAGCTGAAATTTTAAGACTTTTCATCATATATGGCGAGTAGTAATTCCTGCAAATAATTAATTTAGGGTAAATTATGGTATCCATTATTACAAAGTGAAATTAGAAAGCATGCAATGCAGAAAACTCCAATGTATTCACCAGTGTTCTCAATTCCTGAACTGAATGGCTAAATTCATTGCTTATTCCAAAAACTGAATAAACATTTCTACGCTGTCATTACACATACGAATTTAACCATTTTTCGCCACAGTGCTTTTTGTCTATGATAGTCTCATAAATTCAGTATGACAATCACATCAGCATGCAATAAATCCTCAAAGAAATGGACATAATATTCTGAGTCATTGCAAAAGTAATAATTGTGCCACAGTACTCGATATATGAATATTCATAATATTAGGTGTCAATATCAGCTCATCCAAAAGTATCAATTGTGGGCATATAGTTATATGTCCCACGGGCTCACATTTTTCTCAGCACTTAAGGAAAGTAGTCTAAAAGTCGCATTTCAACTAATTCCCCATAAAAGTTATTTGGTGGATTTTCAGATTGGTGATGATTACAATGCTCCATTACATCCTCTTCTGTAGTAAACATTTCATCACACATTCCACAACCATGAGTTTGGGAAGGAAAATATTTTACGTCTGCAGAATCTGTCGAATGACAAACGTCCATTCCATTGTCATCTGGACTGGGCTTCTTGCTCCTTTTAGAAGAAACTACTTGATTTGATTCCTTTGTTAACAACTCCGAACCATCATCATTGTATCTCTTCCTCTTGTCCGACACCGTGCGTTGACGTAATATCTCAACGAAAAGTGTTTCTTTCCTGGGAGTTTTCATCTGGGTGTCTTGACAAATACTTTCATCAATATGACCCTTTTTGGACACTTTTCTATTCCTGTGTGTATTTATGTGGGTTCTGAGATGACGACTTTGTGCAAATGGTCTTTGACATAATTTACACATGTATGGCTTTACTCCAGTGTGGGTTCTTGTGTGACTTTCAAAATTACACCTCTGAGAAAAGCCTTTACGACATAAATTGCATATGTATGGTTTCTCTCCAGTGTGCATTCTTCTGTGGTAATTTAATTGACTCGGTCGTGAAAATGATTTTTCGCAAATATAGCAAATGTAGGGTTTCACTCTCTCAACTGAATGAGATTTTATATGGGCAATCAGACACTGGCCAGATGAAAATGCTTTGTCACATATATTGCATATGAATCGCTTTTCTCCAGTGTGCCATCTTGTATGAACATCCAGTTTATGCTTTTCGATAAATGATTTAGGGCATAATCTGCACTTGTAAGGTTTTTCTCCAGTGTGGCTTCTTTTATGGTATTGCAGACTACTTCCATGTGCAAATGCCTTGTTACATATGTATGGTTTCTCTCCAGTGTGTGTTCTTCTGTGACTGTCTAATTGACTCCTATCGATAAAGGCTTTATGACATACATTGCAAGAATATGGTTTCTCTCCTGTGTGGGTCCTTCTGTGGCGATTGAGGTGAGTCTTTTGTGAAAATGCTTTGTCACATACATCGCATATGAATGGTTTCTCACCAGTATGAGTTCTTGTATGAACATCCAGAACTCTCCGTTCTCCAAATGCTTTCTGACATATATTGCACATAAATGGTTTCTCTCCAGTGTGGGTCTTTTTGTGTAAATCCAGATGGGCATTTCGAGAAAATGCTCTATCACATATGTTGCAAATGTATGGCTTCTCTCCATTGTGAATTTTTGTGTGGGTATTGAAATGTCCTTTTTCTGAAAATTCTTTGTGACAAACATTGCACTTGTATGGTTTCTCTCCAGTGTGGGTTCTTTCATGAATAACCAGTCTTCTTTTATTTGCAAATACCTTGTCACATAAAATGCATAAGTATGGTTTCTCTCTGGTATGAGTTTTCATATGGATATCTAGACGATCTTTCGCTGCAAATGTTTTGTGGCATGAACTACAATTGTACGGTTTCTCTCCAGTGTGGGTTCTTATGTGTACTTTCAGATAAGATTGTCCTGCAAATGCTTTGTCACATAGATCGCAAATGTACGGTTTGAATCCCGCATGGGCTTTGGTATGACTATTCAGCTGACTTGAACTTGCAAATATTTTGTGACATGTATTGCAAGAATATCGTTTCTCTCCAGTGTGGATTCTTCTGTGTATGTACAAATCAGTTCGAAATGCAAATGTTTTACTGCATAAATTGCACTTGATTGGTCTTTCTCCAGTGTGTATTCTGATGTGCTCTCTGAGGTAAACACTGTCTGCAAAGGCTTTGTCGCAGATTTTGCACTTGTGTGGCTTTTCTTTATAAGTATTCATCTTCAAAAAAGCTTTGTTATATAAAATACTCAGGACTGTTGTAGGCTTCTTCTGCAGATCCGTTTTTTGTAGGCCTATTCATCAGTTGCCAATATCTCCAACTCTTTTAAATATTCACCCTAATGTAGCAATCTATCGTTGTTGGTTCAGACTTGCACCTGAGATCTAAAACACAATATGAACAGTTATTATATTATCACTTAGCTGTATTATTGTATCTGTAATCTGTGTATTAGGTTCTGAAAAAAATGAGCAAAAATCGATGACCAGACAATGTTGCCATATTTTAAACTTCATTCTTCTTAGCATAAGCATAATTATGAAGAACTTTGTGTGTCCATTTGTTTTTGTTGAGGTCCCACATTTCACTGACAGTTGATTTGGGTATAAAAAAGGAAAAACAGTCTTTGTGTGAGGTAAAGTGAAGAAAAGAAAAAAGAGAGAGAAAGAATGTCAACATTAGGTTTCAATGCATAAATCACAACTGAACTGCATGTTCACTCGTCAGAACCCAGACATGCAAAATTGTAAAACTAGAAGATCAATGATGATAATGATGATATAATAATAATATTGATAATGGTAACAATAATAATAAAGCTGAGGGATTATAGATACCTCAGGTAATAAAAAAATAAAATAAAAAATAAAAAAATAATAATAATGATGATAAATCCTGCAGGCCTCAATTTTATTTCGGACCTGGGTCGCCATCTCATGCTAGCTACAGGCGAACCAAGAAAGACAAGCTACATTTTTCAAAGAATTTCAATCACAATGCAGCGCTTCAACGCCATAGCTTTTAGGGGCACCTTTATCAGACCCACGCCCGATGGTGTCACGACAACTCGTCCAACGACAACTCGTCCACGGACAACTGGTCCACCGACAACTGGTCCACTGAAATAGAAGCCGGATTAACGAGAAAGCGCTTGAGAAATGGAAGCTGGATGAAAGTTCTTTATTTACGAAATAGGAGATGGGTTTATGAAAAAGTCTAATGGTTTTCTTGCTTAAATAGAAGCTGAATTGACAATTTTCATCATGTGTCTCAACATGCATCCAGCTTCTATTTCAGATAGAAAAACACTTGATCCATCTTCCATTTCTTAAACGGTTTTTCATCAATCCAGCATCTATTTCATCTGTAAAAACCTTCATCCAGCTTCCATTTCTCAAGCGTTTTCTCATTAATCCGGCTTCTATTTCGGTGGACGAGTTGTCGGTGGACGAGTCGTCGTTGGACGAGTTGTCGGTGGACCAGTTGTCGTGGAACCGAAATTGACGACAAGGTATTTTTTAACATGAAGTAGAAACTGGATGCATGTTGAAATTCATAAATGAAAATCATCAATCCAGCTTCCAGTTAAGCTAAAATACCATTTTCATAAATCCAGCTTCTATTTCATTAATACGAGTCGTCTGTTGACCAGTTGTCGTTGGACTAATTGTCCGTAAACGATTTGTCGGTAGACGAGTTGTCGGTAGACCAGTTGTTGTGGAACCATTGGGAGTATGGCAAATGCTGAATTTTGGCAGCAGAGTCCAAAATAGTTTTTGACTGTAATGTTTCTTAATATGCGGAGAATTTGAGATGATAATCACTAATTAAAACCTGCACACACATTTTGTGATTCGAATATTATCTTACAGCACAAAACCGATATAAGAGATAAGATGAACCAATGCAGTTTCCTCCTTTGTCATAAAATTTAATCTAAGATGGCTTCTACAAGAAAGAACCGAAGATAACTTGACGCCTAATTAACCCTCATCCGAACAAGCGAAAATCCAACTTAATTTGAACAAAGGGGGGTCTGGCCAGACCCCCCGTTTAAATGTAGGTTTTTCATAGGCAATAGTGTTTTTATATGCCAATTTTGTATGATGATGTCAGAATGATTAAAAACAACACTGTATTAGTCTCTTTATGCAACATAAATGGTTTTTATGATGAGTTTTAGACTAGACCCATCTACATGTTTAGTAACATTAATTGCGACGGTTTGTCAGTCCTGTTTCATGAACTCAATAACTGTCTATCTATAACAATTGGAAAATCAAATAAAGAAGTCATAATTCTAGTAATATTAGTATTAAATGCTGTTAAATTCAAAGTCAGTATGACTGTTTTATATAAAATATCTATCAAAAAATTAATGGAATAATTATGCCTTCACATAAATTACAAGCATGTATCATAGTACGGGTTTGTATGTCGTATGATGATGTCTCTCATCTCATTGGTTAGGAAACTGTCAAAACTATCTTGAATATTCTCATATAATGTGTCCGTATTCTTTTATTCCACATTTTTTGCTTCCTACATTGTGCAACAGAGCACATCTCTTTGTCTGCCAAACATATCCGGATCTTTGCATGTATTCAAGTCTCGGCTTCATCAGTATCAACAGTTTCGTCATCATCATCTTCACTATTAAGTCCAGTCTCATCATCATGTTCATCATCATCTTCAATTTCAACACTGTTTTTATCATAAGAAACACCTGAAGGTTGTTATTCAGGCATTGATATCTTTTCACGTTCACATTCTTTGTTATTGCTCTTACTGTCGAAACTGTCAACATTATACAGTATCCGTCAGTATTGTATTCAGTATCTCCTTATCACTCAACCGATTTGGTCGCTTAGATGTGCTAATTGTAGCTCATCCATATAGGAACAAAGTCATAAAAGCAATATTAGAAACTATCACTTTGGAAAAAGTTATGCACCAAATATATGAAGGGGGGTCTGGCCAGACCCCCCCTTGTTCGGATTAGGGTTAATATGGGTATGCCTGTCCTCTAGCGACTATATATAGCTGTCCACTCGAAACAATAATAACACAGATGTTCTGGAAGCAAAATTTCTGAAGTCACACATTTATTTGTGCCAAGTGTTGATGAATAGGTCTGTTACCTTAAATAACGGTGAAAACGTTCATCACTATTATTGACAACTGATTTTGAATTTTCGATTGAACACCGTAACTTCATCTCGCCTATAATAAATGTGGCCGCCATGTTCGATATCTGACGTTCTTCAGAAATAATTAGGCCCTATGTCGTTTGACGCCGAAGTTAGGCTATTGCCGACAATGGATGTTTGCCAACACGGAAGTTGCGTTGAAAAAAAAATTCTTGACGTAATTGGATTCATAGAAACAACATAGGCGTAACTGTCCCTGTTAATGAAAGCTAGATGAAACTAAGTATTTGGTCCAATAGAAGCTGGATGGATGTTCGAGCTTGGTCTTGTCCGACACTGCGCTTCGGCTTAATTCGTCCATGCATGTTTTTCCTTCCTGTTGAGTGCGTACATGACATAACCTGACATGAGTGTAGGACATTAGCCCCCCCCGGACAAAAGCCCTCCGGACATAAGCCCCCCGGACATTAGCCCCCCCATTTTTGCTAGGACATTAGCCCCCCGGACATTAGCCCCCCCCCTTCTTGTGAAAATCATCGAATAGTGCCGTAACTGATGACTTGTCACTGGCATTCGCATGCATAGCCTACGAAACAGTGTCATTTAGGTTCTAATTGTGTCAGTAGGCATAAATTATATTATAGACGTGTATTCCAAATGAACGACTGGGAATCGTTATAAGCATAAAGGTCCCATAATAAGTTTTCATATTCCGTGAATATTATAAAACGACTGAAGGTAGAGAAATTTCTTATTCAGTAGGCCTTTAACCAAAATGATCAAATCCAAACAGATACATTTATTAATACATATAATTTTCAAAATATACACATTACTCATCCAATTTTTCTCATAGAAAATGTTACCGGTTATTAGATTGAATATTATTGGAATGTTAAATCTCACGACCCATAACACGTTAATTAAATTTTCAGTCTCCATATACCGTAAATAATGCACATCGTGATAAATTGTTTACAGCAAACTTCTGTAAAGAATTGTAATCGTGTATTTTCTGCACTTCCGCAACTTTTAAATAAATGTCGGTTTTCATAAAAAAAAACTTTTATATGAAACGTTGCTTTCATAATCACAACTCTAACATATTTATTCACCAAAAGTTCAGATTATTCATCATAAATTCTGTCTATTTATAAAGTTATGTTATTTTGCGTCGCATATTCATAAAATTGAAAAAGGTCATCTTCCACCGGAAAAACACAGACCTCACAACAGTGCTGAATAAATTCCGCTTCTACTGGAAACATTTCATCACAGATTCCACATCCGTATGGTTTCACAAGACACGTCTTAAAATTGGAAGCAGAATTATATGGTCTTTCATTTCCAACGACATCAGTCTTATTATGGGAAACAAAATTAAATGGTATTTCATTTCCTACGTCATTGGCATTATTAATGGAAATAAAATTAAATGGCCTCTCATTTCCTGCGTCATCAGCATTTTGCACATATCCAGTCAGGGCTGTTTTTGGGCCAAACACATTACCAACAATTCCAATTTCTGTGTGAACAAACTCACTTGTGAGAGAATTTTCATTCATGTGACTCGTCAGAAATTCATCCAGAATATCAGTATGGAAATGCTCAAACCCTTGGTCGCTTATCTCTTCATTGATCACAGCATCTCCAGTATTATGGGTTACTAGATGTTTTTCGAAGTCATCGTACAATGCAAAAACCTTGGAACACAACTCACATTTATAATATGTAATTTCTCCATCGTTTGTTATCACGAGTTTGTCCAATTGACAGGGAAATGGTGTATTGCCTACTGAACATAATTGTAATTTTCCTCCTGAATGAGGTTTAAGATGGCCTTCCAGATCACATCTAAATGGAAAAGACTTCTGCTGAGATAAGTCAGAGTTGTTTCGTGTATCTGCATTGTGACATATCGAATGTTCTTTCAATGAACTAAGATCGACAAAGTCTTTCAAACATATTTTGCATTTGTGAGGATTTTCACCATGGTGAGTTCTTGCGTGTTTTTCCAAAGAATACACGTCTAAAAATAATTCACTACATAGGTTACATCTATGTGATTCTTCTCTTGAATGTATTCTAGAATGCTTGGTCAGCTCTCTGTTACTTGTAAAACCGTTTGGACATAATTCACTTCTGCATGGCTTAACTTCATTGTCGACTAATCTCATCTTTTCCTCCCAAGAAGAAAGAGAAGCAAAATCTTTATCACATATTTTTTCTTCATGGTGTTCTCTCAAAATGTGATCTTTCAAATGCTTACTTTCTACAAAAAATTTATGGCACATGTGACATTTGTGTGGATTTGAGTGTTTTTCAGAATGCTTGGTCAGATCACGCTGTCTTGAGAAACCTTTCGACGGACATAAGTCACATTTGAACGGTTTTTTTTCATTGTGGACAGATCTCATATGTTTTTCCCAAGAAGATCGACGTGCAAATTCTTTGCCACATATGTTGCAGTTGTGTATTTTTTCGTCAGTGTGGTTTCTCATGTGATCTTCCAAATGTTTACTCTCTAAAAATGGTTTATAGCATAGGTGGCATTTGTGAACTACTGAATGATTCTTTCTACGATGCTCTTTCAGATCAAATCCACCCGAAAAGGCAAACCCACAAATTTCACACTTGAATGGTCGATCTCCAACGTGAACCATCATGTGTTTATTAAAACTAACACAATGCAGAAAGGTTTTATGGCAAAATAAACACTTGTATATCTTTTCAGATCTGTGGAATCTCATGTGATATATAAGTTCATAGTTCTTAACAAATCGTTCAACACAGAACTCGCATTTGAATGGTTTATCTTCAGTGTGATGCATCAGATGTTCATTCAAGAAACCAAGGTGTTTAAAATTCGCACCACAAACTTTGCAACTATATTGTTCTTTCGCAGTGTAAGTTGTCATGATCTGCTCATTCAACTGACTCTTGTCTTCATTTGATTTTTGGCATGAGAGACAATTGTATGCATTACCTACAGTATGCGTTCTTTTCACGCATGCTACAAGCTCATTTGCTGCACATACTTTTCCACAAGAATCACATTTGTATGGTTGTTGAGGAGCGCATGCTGCAAACTGGTCTTTTGTCTTGTCTCTTTTGTATTCTTTCAGTTGTCCCAAACGATTTAAACCATCTGCATTCATGGCACACATATTGAGTCGACGATATAGATGAGTTATTTAGTGTTCTTGCAATTTTAAGCTCCAACGAATTGTCATTAATCTACGCCCACTGGATCCGACGTCTGCCTATCCAGGATGCGGCGATTATTTTCTTGTCGGCTCAAGTTCCACGTGAAGGAAGTGAGTGTCTCTGCATTCAAAACGAAAAAATATTTGATTTCGCAAACTTGTTAAAGTGCAGATACTGTTAAAAGAGAACAACTTTAAATTACGAAACGAAATACATTAGAATTAGCTAAACCAATTCTTAATTTCTGTCTAGACAGAAGTGTCGACGAGACGAGATTTATTTTTTGCCAAACTCATAAAAAACAATACTGAAACTACTAACAAATAATTTCTTGTCCTTCCGGCTGGAATCAATCTCTCGCTGGGGAGGGGTCAGCCACAACATGTGATCCATTGAAAAAAGTGAAGCAAGTATTTCACAAGCGGGATGCCCTTCCTGACGCCCAACACTAATTTCGGGGGTGACCCTAGCCTTTCAAGTTCACTAACAAATAATTTTAATAACTAATAAATAATTGGTAAACGTGTATTTTAGTATGGAAAATTATTCGCTCAACTTCGCTCGCTGCAGCATTGTTATTTTTAATTAATCCAACTTCTAGTTTGGCGACAATACTTTTCATCGATCCAGCTTCCGTTTAGGCAAGAATTAGTTTGATAAATCCCGCTTCTATTTCGTCAGCAAATATTTTTCATCAATATCACTTTTATTTAATTTAAAATTATTGTTCGTCACTCCAGCTTCGATTTCAGCGAGATCTTTTCGTCAATCCGACTGGTACTCGACTAATGCTGAAACCCATGCAATGGCGAATAATTTACCATACAAAAATACACGTTTACCGAATAATTATTACTAACAAATAATTTAAGACGCTTAAATACACATTTACCACACACACTATACCTCAATAATGTAAAGCCTGAAAAGCGGTAATCTCACCAATTTAAAACGATGACAATCGTCGTCATCAATTGCTTTCACTGGGATTCACTCGATATTTCCTATTCAATAAATTGCATCGTAAGATCAACTAAACCAACAGATGGAAATTAATATCTTATACAATCTATAAAAAATGAATCTATAAGACAATAATTCGTAAATGTCACACATGTTGACAATTAATCTCAAAATGGCTACCACGAAAAACCAGCAGGCAAAGATGTGTTTCTAAAGTTGGACACGTCAATCGATCGCGTCATCTAGCGACTATAAAGTCACCTGGCGAGACGGGCGGATAGTCCGAATAAGAGGATCCAATAAATTCCAAGTCTGACATAAAGTTTAAAAAAATGATAAAAGTCTACCGGACTCAATATTTTTTAGCCCAATAAAATATTTATGGAGCCTCGGAATTTCTCTAGCGAAAGATTCGGTTCACGCCGATTTTCGCTCGGAGAGAATGTAGCCCTACCGGTTTATTTGGATTTTAAGCTGTGTTATTGCACATGTCTCGTCTATACTACATTGGCTTCCGGTGTAAAGGTTTCAGATTACCCCCTCCTAAACATTACCCCCCTGAAAACTGTAAATTGGACCAATCATCGCATTTATTGCACTAAAATAATCGAAAAAATCATCCCGCTTCTTGTTTTGGTCTGAAGATTTTCATCTGTCATCCCACCTCGTGGTTTGTTATCAATATTTTCATCTGTAACTAAAATACTAATCGCCGCTGAAGTTACAATGGAGAAAATGTCTTCGAGGCTATTATTTTTTTTCGAATCAAAATATTGATAACAGACACGAAGTGGGATGACGGATGATATTCTGCAAACCAAAACAAGAAGCGGGATGATTTTTCTGATTTTATTAGTGCAATAAATGCGATGATTGATGCAAATCTAGTTTCCGGGGGGGGGGGGTAATCTGAAACCGGTTTCAAGTTACCGGGGGGTAATGTTTAGGAGGGGGTAATTTGAAACCTTTACACCGGTTCAGTCCACGGCCTTCAAAATTTAGTAGGCCGTGTTCAGACCAGCATCCACTTCAGGGTTATTTCTTTTGGTGTATGCGCTCCCCTATGCCTGCCCGCACAGCCACAAGGCAGAATAGTGCATTTTCCGTCACTGGACCTTCCGTCTGGAATGACTTTCTCTTTAACCTGCGTTTCCAACCTCGGAGCATGTCTGGCGCATTTTATAGATTGCTTAACCCTCGGGCTACCAGGGGGGGGTGGTATCCACCCCCCTAGGTTTTTTCCAAATCAAACTTTTTTCGTTTGGAATAAAATTGTGACGTTTTAGGTAGCTGTAGAGGATTCATTTGCACACATTTTGAGCTAAAATGTGTGATGATATACCATACCATTCAGAAGTTATACCCGATATACCCGAGGCACCAGGGGGGTGGATACCCCCCCCCTAGATTTTCGTCTGTATCTTATCCGTCCTTTGACATGAAGAGACGCAAATTATACCATTCTGTAGTGGGAATGTGGGGCTACATTTTGGTGGTCACGGAGTTGTCTTTTGACAACCGGAAGTGCTCAAAATAAATTAAAATATATAAAAAGGTGTTTTATTTTCATAAACTTTACATGTTTTTCCTATTAAAAATTATTCATAATTTATTTTTCAAGAGAAATAAATTATGCCATTCTATAGAGGGCATTTAGGGCTATTTTTTATACTAATTAATTTGACATTGGATGACCGGAAGTGCTCAAAATAAATTTAAATGTATGAAAATGTCGGGTTTTTTTTACAACGCTAACCGATAAGTTTGCGTAAACGTTTTTCAGCAGCTAATACGTGTTTTTTTCTTTTTCTTGTAATCAAAACTAACCTTTTACTAGTTTTTATAGTTAGATATTGAACTTTATTATATGTAAACTATTTTTAAATAAAAAAATTATGTTAAAACACACAGAATCTAATATTTCGCTTATGCGAAAGTATGCATTTTGTGAAATCGACGGGTCCCTACGGAAAAAAATTCATAATTCCGGGGTGCTTTCATATATTTCAAACCTAAATATACCATTTTGTGCAGAAATGAATGCTGAATCCATTGTTGTATTACAAGTTATGATATCGCAAACCAAACCCAAAAGCCAGGGGGGTGGTAACCACCCCCCCCCCCTTGGTAGTCAGTGTTACAAAAAAGCTTGGTAGCCTGAGGGTTAAGACTTTTCTTTTTGACCGGGCTTGGGTCGGGAGCGCCTCTGAGGCAATCATTTAGCAAGAATTATTTTGTCAATTCCATTTCAACAAGAAAATCATGTAACCATTATTTTCAACTTCAATTTATACAGGAACTATCTTTCATTAATAAAGCTTCTCTATAATAAAGAATTATTCTTCATAAAATGTATCAAGTATGCATTAACAACAACAAAAACTTCGATCCGACATCCTTAATTCCTACTTAAAATTTTGTTGTCAATCAACACTTGTATTCAATCGAGGATGAAACACAAAGGTGGCCAAATACCTAAAAAGCTTTAACGCTGGCAGTAGCAGTAGATTAGTTCAACTAATGATCAGTGATTGGCGTTGACTTTAGGCCTACTTACCTCAGCTTAAAACATCAGACACGGTGGACACCTTGTTGATTGTGCAGTATGTACACTTTTAAAAAGAAAGCACAAAGCTCCCATAATAATAGAAAATGAATAAACGTATAAACATTTCTTATTTGATAATCAATGCAACCAAAATGACAAATTTCAAACAGAGACGTTTAATAATACATAAACTTTTCAATATACACACATCCACCTCTCTTTTGTAATAGAAAATATTACATCTGAAAAACGGAAGAAAACATTTAATAAATTTTCAGTCTTAAATCAAGTACACTATGATTAAGAAATGTTATTTGTAAAATGGAGCAAAGTCATTTTCCACTGGACAAACACAGACTTGACTACAGTGCTGAATAAATTCTGTTTCTACTGGAAACATTTCATCACATATTCCACATCCGTATGGATTCACAACAAAAGGTTTATCGATGGAAACAAAATTAAACGGTTTCTCATTTCCTTCACATTCAACATTTTGCATTTCGCCTGTGAGAGCTGAGTCAGGGACAAACACATTACCAACAATTCCAATTTCTGTGTGAACTAACTCGCTTGTGTGAGAAATTTCCTGAATGATAACGACTGCTTGGAAATGCTTTGTGGCATGTATTGCAAGCATATGGTTTCTCTCCAGTGTGGATTTTTCTGTGGCCGTACAAAGTAGTTCTCTGTGTAAATGTTTTACTACATAAATTGCACTTGTAGCGTCTTTCTCCAGTGTGTATCCGCAAGTGTTCTCTGAGATAACGACTGCTTGTAAAAACTTTTCCACATAAATTGCACTCATTTGATTTTTCATTAATTTGTATTCCTCCATGAGTTTGCATTGCAGATCTGTTGTCAATAAAATCACATTTAGTTTAATTGATTAATTGGATAATATATTCACAATGCGTAATTCAAGTATTTATAGGTAACTGTCTTTAACAAATATGGCGACCAGTTATAGACAGAGACATCTACTCTTGATAATATTTGATGAAATGGCACACGATGACGTCGATCGACTCATAAGGATTAGAATATCAAAGTCTTGTCTATAGTCATCCTGACAATATTTATATTAGTAAGAATAGTAAGATGCGCACTGCGCAGTAGTAACATGAATTGACATGTCGCTTATAACAAGTCATTGGATATGCAGTAACAGTTAGTTTTAGTTTGTTCCACTGATTTCGATGCAGCCATAACTCATACCTCACAGACACCTCCTGAATTATGTGACACCTTTTAATTTGCACGTTGAAACATTAATTTTTTGATGATCAACAATTTACAAACTCCATTGGCAGAAATCTAAAATGGCTCCAATGTGTAAGAACCTACGAGAGTTGGAAGTCCGATTTAAATTTCGAGTTTCCTGCCCTCTACCGGCGAGGTAAACTTCCCATTTCAAATTATTAATGGCATGATCGATGTAGTCTTATTAATTTATTATGCTGAAGTCACATGAGATTTAGCTGTGATTTACAATTTTACATAACCTTTCGGAGGTGAGGTGGAGTGTTGTAACGTTAGAGGTGAGGTTTAACATAGAAATTACCCCAATGCATATTTTTCAAGTCGCGATATCAAATGGATCGCATTGATACGGAACATCTAGCTCATGCTCATCCTAGACTGGTTGTTTTGCTATCGCTTCTTTTCAACCAAATGCTTGTGCATGGCAGGGTACCCACCAGTTTTGGTCTAGGCATAATCATACCATTGGAAAAGGTACTAACCAGGGCTGTACACGAGGGTACACGCGGGTATACAGTGTATACTCACCTTCGGAGAAAAACGGCATCGTATATGCTCACCTCGCGAAAATCAGGGTAGCCATACGCTTGTAAAGGGTAAGGTCCTACACGCTAGGAAATCAGGGTGCATGCGTCTATTCAGGCGTATTTCGAAACGAACGACTAAAAAAGTCATCAACTTTTCGGACTGGAAAATTTATGATAGCCTATTTCCCCCCAAAAAGTCATCAACTTTTCAGACGGCGGTCGTAATAATACATTCACCCAGCTTCTATTTCACCTCTAGAGAACCTTCATCCAGCTTCCATTTATCTAACGTTTTTCGTCAATCCAGCTTCTATTTAACCTACAGAGAACTTTCATCCAGCTTCTATTTCACCTACAGAAACCTTCATCCAGCTTATATTACACCTAGCCAACAGAGAACCTTCATCCAGCTTCCATTTCTCAAGCGCTGCTTTCGTCAATCCAGCTTCTATTTCACCTACAGAGCACCATCATCCAGCTTCCATTTCTCAAGCGTTGTTTTCGTCAATTCAACTTCTATTTCATCTACAGAGAACCTTCATCCAGCTTCTATGTCACCTACAGAGAACCTTCATCCAGCTTCTATTTCATCTCTAGATAACCTTCATCCAGCTTCCATGTCACCTCTAAATAACCTTCATCCAGCTTCCATTTCTCAAGCGTTGTTTTCGTCAATCCAGCTTCTATTTCACCTACAGAGAACCTTAATCCAGCTTCCATTTCTCAAGCGTTGTTTTCGTCAATCCAGCTTCTATTTCACCTACAGAGAACCTTAATCCAGCTTCCATTTCTCAAGCGTTGTTTTCGTCAACCCAGCTTCTATTTCAAACCTTCATCCAGGACACTAGTCCCTGGAAAAGACCAGAACCAACCTCGAACACCACCTCCACCAGATTTAGCCTGGAACACTACCCCAAGACAAACCACCCATTCACGTGCAATTTAAATAGCCTATTAATTTTTCTGTAGTCCATAGATAACACGCGTTTTTTAATCCAGCTTCAATTTCAATAGTAAAATTTCCTTCATCAATTCAACTTCTACTTAACTCATTCCAGCCGGAATTGTTTTGATGCCTACCTAGCGTATGCTGTTATTGGGATCACGGGTGACCCCATCCGGCGGGAAAGAGTTAAGTAAAAATTAATTTTCACCAATAGGCTACAGCTTCCAATTAGTCATTGTCCGAATAGTCTTTTTAACACTTGAGTGCCCAAGGTATTTTTTGGTACACGAAGGCCCAAGGGGGGGGTCCGCGCGGACCCCAGCATTTTATGTTAATATCTTGAGAAGGGATTGGAATATCGTCACAGAATTTAGTTCTATGTGATCCTAAATGAATTTCCAATCGATTGGTGTATCTTATATGACAATAACACCACCTGGTGTTAAATAATGGTGCAAAATCTCGTGATACACACTTTACGCTTGCTTGCGTTATTGACCAAAGGAAGCCCAGCGTTTTCATGCCAATATTTTGAGAAGGGATTGGAATATCGTTATAGAATTTATTTCAATGTAATCTCAAATGAATTTGCAATCGATTGGTGTATCTCATAGCACAATAACACCACCTGGTGTAAACTAATAGTGTAAAAATCTCGTAATACATATGTTATGCTTGCATTCTTGCGTTATTCATCGAAGGAAAGCCTATACGTCCGGCGCGGATCCCAGCGTGTTCATGTTAATATCTTGAGAAGGGATTGGAATATCGTTATATAATTTAATTTTAAGTAATCCCAACTAAATTTGCAATCGATTGATATATATTATATCACAATAGCACCACCTGGTATAAAATAATAGTTATTGACCAGTAACCATGCGCTTGTATGAATATCAGCAGCATATCATGGGGTACCCTTAGTATATGCTGTGGTTGTGGGGTGCAGGGTTGGACAATACTCACGCAAAATATACCATTCTATGCCCAAATGGTTGCTCTAGGAATACCTAAAAGCATTTATGCAGATCCCTAGCCTTTAAAAAGTTATTCGGGAAAAACAGGCCTGGGGTCCGGTCGGACCCCCCCCTTGGGCACTCGAGGGTTAATATAATATAGACCTGTCCTGTAAGCTTATTATTTATAAAATTTCGGCTAATTGTCCAGTTTGCAGTTTTGTGTCAACTAGTTACCGTCATACGGATACACGTACACTTGTCATTTTCATTCAGGCGTGAACTTATAACTTCTTAGTGTCGCTCAGTCATAACGATACTACTCTAATACTGGTTCCACGACAGCTGGTCCACCGACAACTCGTCCAAATGGATCGCGTACTGACACTGCACTGGTTTTATAATATACCCTCCTGAGACCCGAGAAAAAGTTCTAATATATTTCTTTAATTTTAATCGGTATTCTGATACATAAGGGTGCTACTACACCCCAGTAAATTTTAGTTTAAGAGCCCCATGTCAGGAAGGGGTAGATCTACTGTGTGCATTATAATGTACATTGGGTCTCAGGTACAAGTTAGTTATCAGCATGCGTTTCACATCTGACAAGGTATCTTTTCTTGAAAGAAAACAGAAGTGCATGTATATAATTATGTTTGTATGTATGTATGTATTTATGTATTTATGTATGTATGTATGTATGTATGTATGTATGTATGTATGTATGTATGTATGTATGTATGTATGTATGTATGTATGTATGTATGTATGTATGTATGTATGTATGTATGTATGTATGTATGTATGTATGTATGTATGTATGTATGTATGTATGTATGTATGCATTATGTATGTATGTATGTATGTATGTATGTATGTATGTATGTATGTATGTATGTATGTATGTATGTATGTATGTATGTATGTATGTTACATGTATGTATGTATGTATGTATGTATGTATGTATGTATGTATGTATGTATGTATGTATGTATGTATGTATGTATGTATGTATGTATGTATGTATGTATGTATGTATGTATGTATGTATGTATGTATGTATGTATGTATGTATGTATGTATGTATGTATGTATGTATGTATGTATGTATGTATGTATGTATGTATGTATGTATGTATGTATGTATGTATGTATGTATGTATGTATGTATGTATGTATGTATGTATGTATGTATGTATGTATGTATGTATGTATGTATGTATGTATGTATGAGTCTGTAGACCAGTTGTCGTTAGACCAATTGTCCGGAGACGAGTTGTCGTTAGACGAGTTGTCGGTAGACCAGTTGTCGTGGAACCATAATTATAGGCCTACGGGCAGCATATACCCGAATCCCAAGCCGTATAGCAACGTAAAATTATTTAAAACATGTTTTAGTCATTTTTTCATCGCTCATCCAACTTCTAATTCTACTATATCATAATTACAATTTACCACAAAATCATGATTTCGTCGCTCATCCAACTTCTAATTCTGTTAATTAATATGCTCATCCAGCTTCTAATGATACTTATATATGTCAGCAGTAATATCATGTTTTCATCGTTCATCCAACTTCCAGTTTACGGAAATAAAATATCTCTGAAGTGCTATACGGCTTGGGATTCGGGTATATGCCTACGGGCATTGGCCCAGGTTGTCCTTCGTGCCGCTCTCTCAATATTCTCTTCAATCGGACAAGGGGTCATTGAATAATTACGTAACGCTCGATGGTGGGTGGGTGGGGTAATTGAAAACGTTACGATGGGTGGAGCTGAAAGTTACGTAACGCCTTGAAAAAATTATTAATGAATATTAAATTACCATCGAATGACACTTTAGACAAATGATACGATCAAAGTTTAAACTTTGTGGCATTGATTTAACCCTGTGACTACCAGTGGGGTCAAAAATGACCCCAAGCCCACTTTGACTGTACACTGCGCAAAATCCGTTCGTGAAAATTTATTTAATATTTGTGACTTTCAAGGGTTCCACGACAACTGGTCCACCAACAACTCGTCCAACGACAACTCGTCCACGGACAACTGGTCTAACGACAACTCGTCCACCGAAATAGAAGCCGGATTAATGAGAAAACGCTTGAGAAATGGAAGCTGGATGAAGGTTTTTACAGGTGAAATAGAAGCTGGATTGATGAAAAACTGCTTAAGAAATGGAAGGTGGATCAAGTTTTTGTTCTATCTGAAATAGAAGCTGGATGCTTGTTGAGACACATGATGAAAATCGTCAATTCAGCTTCAATTTTAGCAAGAAAACCATTAGACTTTTTTCATAAACCCAGCTCCTATTTCGTAAATAAAGAACTTTCATCCAGCTTCCGTTTCATAAGCGCTTTCTCGTTAATCCGGCTTCTATTTCAGTGGACCAGTTGTCGGTGGATCAGTTGTCCGTGGACGAGTTGTCGTTGGACGGGTGACCGGACAAAACCCCCCCTGGACAAAACCCCCCTGGACAAAAACCCCCCCGGACAAAAACCCCCCCGGACAGAAACCCCCCTGATTTAGCCTAGGACATTAACCCCCCCGGACAATTCCCCCCCCCTTTGCTGGCAAAGTGCAGGTAGGCCTACAATTTGTTTAAACTTAGGCTAATTATCGAGTTCCCGTGCTGTGTCAACTAATTAGTGTCATACGGGTAAACATCTGTCGCTGTCATTAAGGCGTGAACTTATAACTTGTTAGTGTCATTCAGTCACTCCGATATGAAGCTAGTAGGCTACCTGTTGGTGTAATCTAGGACAGCATGAATCGTTGTCATCAATCCAGCTTCCATTTAAGAAGGAGTATTTTCATCAATCCAGCTTCCATTTAAAAAAGAGTATTTTCATCAATCCAGCTTCCATTTGAGAAAAAGTATTTTCATCAATCCAGCTTCTAGTGAAGCAAGAACATTTTCATTAATCCAGCTTCTATTTAAGCAAGAACATTTTCATCAATCCAGCTTCTATTTAAGTAAACTTTTTTGGTATCAATCCGGCTTCTATTTATATAGCGAGAATTCTTTTCATCAATCCAACTTGCGTAGCCTACTTAGGACACCGTTTTATAGCACGACAACTTATGCGCAATATATTCTACCAGGGGGGGTTATGTCCTACCCTGGGGGGGTTTCTGTCCGGGGGGTTTTTTGTCCGGGGGGGTTTTTGTCCGGGGGGGGGGGGGGTTTGTCCAGGGGGGGTTTTGTCCTACGAGTTGTCGTGACATTCTTTCAAGATGTACCTAGTCTAGGCTATATCGAAATATCAATTAATGTTTCCATTGTTTATCACCAGAGGGCGCTGGCAATCTTTTATAGCATTAAGTACCAGCGGGGTCATTTTTGACCCCAATAGCTTTTTCGAATACTTTCAATGGTATTCTTTGAAATAATTCATAATTATAATTTATAAATCTTTTCTATATTATCTGAATAAAATCTGTTAGATACTAAATTATATATACAGTAGGCCAGGAATGGGAGTGGAACCAAGGAGACCTTGTTGTGCTCGACCTAACACGAATTTTGGCTGGTTCTGGACGAAATGTCACCACAGAAAAAACTTTTTCACAAGTCTCCGACTTGCTCAAAAACTGGCTGAGAAACAAATAACTGGCTGAGAAACAAATAACTGGCTGAGAAACAAATGACTCTTCTGGGCACTATTCGAAAGAACAGAAAGGAGTGGCATGCGCAGGCAACGCACAGAAGACAGAGTCGTTATCCTGCAGCTCGGAAGGGAACTTATTGGCAACAGCAATGGTGATGCAGTACAACGACCGATCCAGATGTCGTTTCCAAACCTGTCGAAGAAACGTGCACGATGTTCCATTTGTGTAGGGGAAAAGGAAAAAAGAGGCCAAAATCTGTGCAGCCTGTACATGCAATGTGTGCAAGGAACATGCCCAGTATACATGCATGAACTGGAAACTGTAACTCCAATGACCGGATATTTTCAATGTTAGTTTTCAACATGTAACAAGCCATATGCATATTTTTTGGCATAACATTTGTTCAGTTTTCACTTATGAAGCCAGGAGAACTGAATACAAGTGAAAATCTTTATATTTTAACAGTCAAAAGCACTGCCAGAAGTCCGTGCTTTGCTGCAGGATGCAGCAGTCCCCTAAGAAAAAAATGCGGAATCAAAGAATACGAACACTTTGAATATATTCAAGGTAGCTTTGACATTTACCTAACAGACTTGAAGAAAGGCATCAATGTTCAAATTGAGTTGCATTTTTTACCTGTTAGTATGAGGGTTAATAAATGATTGATTGACTGAGTGATTCAACAATTAGAAGGCTTACACCATGACTTCATCGATAATCTAGCCTCCAGTACAACTAGATTTGTGGAAAATCCCTCTCTGAAATCAGACTCTTTTCATTTAATATGTTTTATTGAACATTACAAAGTCATATAATCACTAAAACATAATGCTGCTCGATAGCAATCGATAATACTGAACACCTTCAGGTCAATGAATTGCTTGGGCCATTCCGAAGTAACCATCTCAGAACCTCACAGTCCGTTTTACATAAAATATTATTACTTTGTCTCCTAATATTTTATTCAATTCATCTGATAATTTAACAATGCAGGCTCAGAAAGAAACTGAAAACTAACATTCATCATCATCATTGGCGTGCCCCTCTCTGGAGCGTGGCCGTTTCCACCGTCCGTTGCCACAAGACCCTGTCCTGTGCTCGTCTCCATGCCGTGCTCAGCCCGAAGTTCAGAGGACGGAGATCTGCCTCAACCGTTCTGGTCCATGTATGCCTTGGTCGTCCGGGTGGCCTCTTCCAGCCCCTTGGTGGGCCAGAAATCAGAGCTTTGAGTGCCCTGGCGTGGTCCTGCCCGGAGTCACACCGTGCAAAGTGTCCAAACATCCGCAGTCTCCGCGACTCCGCCAGCTCCGAGATAGGAATTAGTCCTGTCCGCCTGTAGATTTCCGCATTAGTAGCGTGTGCAGTGTATGGAACTCGCAAGATCCTTCGCAGACACCACTGTTGGAAGGCATCCAGTTTCTTCTCAAGGACTATTGTGAGAGTCCAGGTCTCGGCTCCGTAAAGAAGGACAGGCAGTATGTACGATGTGAACAAGCGGATCTTCGTGTCCAGTCGTATGGTCGTTCTCCAGATTCCTCGATCGAGGTTCTTCATACATTCGCGGGCCAAAGATATCCGCCTCCTGACCTCTGGTTCGCTACTACCATCAGACTGGATGTTCGATCCGAGATATGTAAATCCCTTGACTAGTTCCACCGCATTGCTTCCGACCTGTATACTGTCAGTGAGCAGAGGCTGATCTATAGTGGTCTGGATCTTGGTCTTGGCCCAGTTGATTTCCATTCCAAACAGGTGGGCTTCTCTATCCAGTATTTCCAGTGACTGCACCAAAGTCTCCAGAATCTCCGCAAGAAGGGCTACATCATCAGCAAAATCCAAGTCCGAGAACAGCTCGAGACCAATGTGTGCACCCGCTTGACCTTCATCCACTGTTCGCTTCATGATCTCATCCATAGGCGGTAGGAACAGGTCCGGGGCTAATTTGCAGCCCTGCCGTACTCCACTCTCGACCCTGAACCAGTCGGATGTTAACATTACATATAGCAAACAGTAGACAACAATGAAACTTATATATATATTAATAAAGTAAATTTCAATTCCAGACAGCTTATAAGAAATCTGAATGCATGTGTAGCATGAACATGAACACCAACAATAAATAAGAGATAAGGACTTTTCCAGTGTTAATTTTAAGATCTAAATAATGTTAAGAGCATTTTCTTCTAAAATGTCCCTTTTTCAAAAGTGCCAGTTTACTCTGTTCTATGATTGGTTTCTGCATAATCCAGCCATCTGCAACAATGGTTGAACACAACAATCTTCCTGAAATTCCACATTTCAATAGGTTCCATCGGAATGGGGGAAATGTCCGTTCCCCCTGGTAAACCAGTTGTTGGGACACCCTAAGAATAGACATAGCATAAAACAATTCTTGAGAGTATTGTTTTTCAAAATGCGATATATTGGGATGACAATCGTTAATTCAAACCTGCATACAGCAATTATGTGATTCGAATATAAGTAACGACGCAAAATGAAACGAGTAAATCATACGAATATTAATCAACGTTAGCACATGCTATATAGTTTAGAGCTAATAATTATGTCATGCAAGTTGCATGATATTCATCCTGTTGTCCGTGTTTAAGGAAAGTAGTCAAGAAGTCGCAATTCAAGGAGTCCCGCAAGTGTTTTTTAAAACTGATTTTGAGATGATGATTGCAATGTTCCATTAATTCCTTTTCAATAGCAAACATTTGATCACACACTCCGCAAAAGTTCTGGAAATAAAAAAAGTTCACGTGAGCATCCATTATATTGTCATCTGGACTTGGTTTCTTGACCTGTTTGGAAGGAAAACTTGATTCGATTCCATTGCTAAAAACTCTCTGAACCATCATCGTTGTATCTCTTGGTCTTGTCCTCCACAGTGCTTTCCTCCATGAACAATTTTTCTTCCCTGCAGGTTTTCACTTTGGTGTATTGGCAAATCCTCTCACCAAACATCTCACCGTTTTTGCCGATCGTCCAGTGTGTATTCATGTTCTTTCTGATATCACTGATTTCTGATATCTTGCGCAAATGGTCTTTGACATAATTTGCACATAATTATATGGTTTCTCTCCAGTGTGAGTTTATGAATGTCTGAGCAGAGTGCTACTATATGAAAACGTTTTCTTACCTAACAGAATTCACATTGATACAATGTCATGCTTCATACGAAATTTCACCGTCTTTGCGCCTTTGTCTTGATACACAATCTATTTGATACATTATCCTTTGTCTTTGTCGTGATACACTATCTTCATGATAGTCACATGTCAAATCTATGTATGACATAAAAATCAGCACAATAATTCTTCAAATCTGAAACATTATCGTTGTATCTTACTCTTTACAATAGTAATACATGTGCCATAATACTGGTAATAGGCATCACCATTAGTATATTCAAAACAGCAATATATCGAGCTTATAATAGCATTCCTCTCGGATATATACTGTTCCCAGCACCTAAGGAAAAATTGTTCTGAGTACTTTTTAAGAACATTTAACTGCACACTAAAGAACAGTGGGATCTGAAAATGAATAGTTGACAACAGTAGCAACGAAATTGAAAGCTGATAAAATTATTTCTCTCAGATTCACACTCTTCTTGTCTGTGCTTAAGGAAAGTAGTCTAAAAGTCGCAATTCAAAGAATTCCACAAAACTGTTTTTAGACAGATCTTCAATGCAATGATGATTACAATGTTCCATAAATTCCTTGTCAATAGCAAACATTTTATCACACACTCCGCAACCATGAGTTCTGGAAATGAAACATTTTTCGTCAGCATTACTTATCGAATGATAAGCGTCTATTTTATTTGCATCTAGTTTATTCAATTCCATAATAAACAAATCCGAAACATTATCGTTGTATCTCTTTCTCTTGTCCAAAAACGTGCTTTGACGTAATTCATCCAGATATGATGTTTCTTCTCTATGAGTTTTCACCCGGGTGCTTTGGTATATACTCTCATGAAAAATCTCAACATTTTTTGCCGTTCCACCATGACGTGTATTCATGTGGGTTCTGAGATGACTATTTCGTGCAAATGACCTTTGACATAATTTGCACATATATGGCTTCTCTCCAGCGTGTGTTCCTATATGACTGAGCAGATTGCTCGGTTTTGGAAACGTTTTGTCACATAACTGACATGCATATGGTTTCTCAATAGTGTGGGTTCTTTTATGGTATTGTAGACCACACCCATGCGCATATGATTTGCTACACAAATTGCATTTGAAAGGCTTTTCTCCAGTGTGTATCGTCGTATGACTTACTAGTTCACTTCTACGAATAAATGCTTTGTTACATACATGACAAGAATGTGGTTTCTCTCCAGTGTGGATCTTTTGGTGGCGATTGAGATGAGACGTTTGTGAAAACGATTTGTCACATATATTGCAAATGTAGGGTTTCTCTCCGGTATGAGATTTTTTATGCATATCAAGAAGACTTTTTGTCCCAAATGCTTTGTGACATATATTGCACATAAATGGTTTCTTTCCTGTGTGGGTCATTATGTGTATATCCAGAGTGGCATTTCGAGAAAATGCTCTACTGCATATGTTGCAAATGTAAGGTTTCTCGCCAGTGTGAGTTTTTTGGTGCACATTAAGACTAGTTTTATGTGCGAATGCCTTGTCACATAAATTACATATGTATGGTTTCTCTCGTGTATGTGTTTTCATATGGATGTCCAGAGTACTTTTCACTGCAAATTTGCTGTGACATAAACTACAACTGTATGGTTTATCTCCAGTGTGGGTTCTTTTGTGTGCATTCATTTGCGCTCTCCCCACAAATGCTTTGTCACATATATTGCAAATGTATGGTTTCTCTCCAGTATGAGTTCTGCTATGGGATTTCAGCTGACTTGATCTTGAAAATGATTTGTGACATGTATTGCAGGCAAATCTTTTCTCTCCAGTGTGAGTCCTTTTGTGTCCATACAAAGAAGTTGCAAATGCAAACGTTTTACTACATAAGTCACACTTGTATGGTCTTTCTCCAGTGTGTATTATTTTGTGTGCATTAAGATAATATTTACCAACAAATGCTTTGCCACATAGATTGCACATGTATGGTTTCTCTCCTGTATGAATTCTGCTATGTTTATTCAGCGTACTTGACATTGAAAATGATTTGTGACATGTACTGCAAGTATATCGTTTTTCACCAGTGTGTGTTCTTCTGTGGCTATTTAAAGTACTTCTAACCGCAAATGTTTTACTACACAAATCGCACCTGAAGTTTCTTTCTCCAGTGTGCACTCTTATGTGATCTCTGAGGTGACAACTGTACGGCGTACGCAAACACTTTGCCACATAAATTGCACCTGTGTCGTTTTTCTCCAGATTGTGTTCTTTTATGAGTTTTCATTGTTGATTTGCTTAAAAAATGCTTAGCCACATGAATTGCTCCCGTAGGCTTTTCGCCAGCTCTGTCCCTACATGTAGCCTATTCTCTTAATTTGCAAATATCTCTGGAGAGCTCCTTTAAAAAATTAACTTTTTGCAGTCTTTTCTCGTTTTAGTTTTGAGATCTAAAACAAAGTAAACACATTATAAATGAACCAGTTATAGGCCTATTATCACTCAGCTGGAAGCTGAATATCTGGTGTTTGAAAGAGGAGCAAGAATCGAATATCCAGAAGCAGATAGTTCTGTAATATTTTGAACTTCATATATTTTTGGTCGCAGCACAGGAAGGTAGGTTGCTCATTCACACAGATACAGTTAGTCTATGCACTCTGTCCTTTTCCGCTAATGTCTGCTATAGTTAAGCCTACAATGCCGCTCCAGTATGCATTTACTCAAATCCCAATACGTATAGCATCGTAAAATTTTTTAAAACCAGTTTTAGCCATGTTTTAGTCGTTCATCCAACGTCTATTTCTACTATAATACAGTTCGGTTACTCATCCAACTTCTACTAAATAAAAATATTTAAATCGCTCATCCAGCCTCTAGTTTTACGGAAATATTTAAGCATAAAACCCTGATTTCATCGCTCATCTAACTTCTACTTCTGTTAATGAATATGCTCACTCATTTTCTAATGATTCTGCAACACGCCAGCAGTAAACTCATGCTTTCATCAATCATCCAACTTCCAGTTTAAGTAAGTAAATTATCCATAATGTGCTGCATGTACTGGGATTTGAGTAAATGCCTCCAGTATGACTTCTATTTAAAAATAAGTTGTTTTTAATCAATTCAACTTCTATTTAAATAACAATTATTTGTCAGTATCCAGCCATAATTTCAGAAATAATGTCTCATAAGCAGCCAGTTGCAGTTTTGCCGAATCGTAGAGGGATGAGCAAAAATATGGATCAGCCACGAAATCAGTGTATTTACGTAAAACTAGAAAATGGACGAGCGATAAAAATATTTTAAGCATAAGTTAATTGAATGAGGGATGTAACTATGCTATAATAAAAAAAATGGTTTGGTAACAGACTCCAACCAATTACAGTGCACAATGGCGCATTTGAAACAATTTACAACAACTCGAACACAGATTACATAAATCATAACTATACTATTCTGACTGAACAGACAGCCTGCAGTACCTGGGGTAATTGGGAGTATGGCAAATGCTGCATTTTGGCAGCAGAGTACAAAATAATTTTTGATGGTAATGTTTCTTAATATGCGAGAATTTGAGATGATAATCGCTAATTCAAACCTGCAAAAAAAATTTGAAACTTGAAACCGGTTTCAGATTACCGGGTGTAGGTGAAACCGGTTTCAAGTTACCCTTGGGGGGTAGTCTCAAACTGGTTACATCCTGCCTCTTACGGTTTCAGGTCACCCCCATTGAAAGCGTTGTATCCGTCAATCCAGCTTCCATTTCACCTATAGAGAACCTTCATCCAGCTTCCATTTCTCTAACCCTCATCCAGCTTCCATTTCAGCTATATGGGATGTTTCTTAATTTGCATCCTTCACTATGGGATATCGAAAATGACAATAATTTGGCAGCCTAATCTACGGTTTAACCTCGACATCTTTTTAGCGAGAATTCTTTTCATTAGTCCAACTTGTGTACGGCCAGCAGATGCATTATGAACTTAGGACCGCAGTTTATGTTTCGGTACTTGTTTTGGAAAAACTCCCAACTCCGATCCCAAATTATTTCGAATATTTTCTGACGAAATAGAACCAGGATTTGCGCGTGAGGGTCGGTTAGGATTCAGGTTAGGCATCGTGAGGTTCGGTTAGGGTTAGTTTTAGGGTTAGTGTAGTCATTCTGCTGAATTTGAAGCTGGATTGATGAACAATAATATTCGATGAAAAATTGATAAAAAATAGCTGCCGACGAAATAGAAGCGGGATTTATCCAACAAATTCTTGCCTAAACAGAAGCTGGATCGATTAAAAGAATTATCGGCAAACTAGAAGTTGGATATATTACAGATAATAACGCTGTAACGTTAGTTCTTGGTGTCTTGGTGCCAAGTTGGTGGTCGTATAAAAAACAAGTACCCTTCATCCAGCTCCAATTTCAAATATAATTCATTTAACCCAGCTTCCATTTCTGAAGAGTTTTATAGCTAATCCGGCTTCCATTTCTCAAGCGTTATTTTTGACAATCCAGCTTCTATTTCAGCTATAAAATACTTTCACCCAGCTTCCATTTCTCAAGCATTCACTTAATTAATCTTTGCTTCTATTTCAGCCATAAAGTACATTAATCCGGCTTCCAATTCTCAAGCAAGTCACAAACGGAACGTTTTCGGCAGTTATCCGCAAATGCTGTGCGCCAATTGCTGTGAAATAGTTTGGGACCGGAGTTCGGAGTTTTGCCCATGTTTTATATACGACGATCAACATTTATAAATTCGATGAAAAGTATTTCCTGACGAAATAGAAGCGGGATTTTACGCGTGAGTGTCGATCAGGGCTCAGGTTAGGCGTCGTGAGGGTCGGTTAGGGTTAATTTTAGGTGTAATGTGCAGTCGTTCTGCTGAAATTGAAACTGGATGAATGAACAATATTTTTCAATGAAAAACTGATGAAAAATATTTGCTGACGAAATAGAAGCGGTCATCCGATTTATCGAACAAATTCTTGCCTAAACAGAAGCTTGATCGATTAAAAGAATTATCGGCAAACTAGAAGTTGGATTTATTAAAGATAACAACGCTGGAACGTTAGTTATTGGTGTCTTGGTGGTCGCATAAAAACAAGTACCTACAGGGTGGGCCAAAAAAAAGACCCCCCCTAAGATTTTTGCCAATATCTTGACCAAAAGAAAGAATTTTGAAATGAAATTTTACAGTTTTGTAGACAATTCATATTTACACCAGATGGCCAAATTTCATTAAACTATTTCAAACAGAACAAGAGTTACACCACTTTTAGTGAAGCCACCCACCGTTTTTTGACGATTCAAAAACCCAACGCAACAAAAAGTAACAAAAAATCAATTCAATTATTCTGGCCAATATCTTGGCCAAAAGTAAGAATATCGAAATGAAATTTTACAGGCTTAAAGACAATTCATATCCACACATGATGGCCAGATTTCATCAAAATATTTCAAGCAGACGAAAAGTTATATCACTTTTAGTGAGGCCACCCCCCATTTCTTGACATTTCAAAGACGTAACGCAGCAAAAAGTATCAAAAACACGATTTTATTAAGTCTCATCTCAGATAATTGTTATCAAATAGCCTTCATATTCCAGATGATCATTATTATTACTATTTAAAACAGATCCAGGGTACCAGCGTAGCTGCACGTCACTGAGAAGTCACTTAGCAAGATGACAATCAAATTGGTAAATAAGAAATCTGTCAGATTAATCAGGGGTCCATCAAGAACTTTGCAAAGATACTCAAAAGAAGCTTTGGCACTGGTGGTGGGTACATTGAACACAAGTTGTGAAGCACTACCAAGTTCATTTGACAACAGATATTTGAGACGAGACTTAATAAAATCGTGTTTTTGCTGCTTTTTTGTTGCGTTTCGTTTTTGAATTGTCAAAAACGGTGGGTGGTCTCGCTAAAAGTGGTATAACTTGTGTTGTGTTTGAAATACGTTGATGAAATCCGGCCTGAATGTGTAAATATGAATTGTCTTTAAGCCTGTAAAATTTCATTTCGAAATTCTTACTTGTGGCCAAGATATTGGCAAAAAACCTAATTTGTTCGCGTTTCGTTTTTGAATCGTCAAAAAACAGGGGGTGCCCTCACTAAAAATGATATAACTTTTGTTCTGTTTGAAATATTTAGATGAAATTGCGCCATCATGTGTAAATATGAATTGTCTATACGACTGTAAAATTTCATTTCGAAATTCTTACTTTTGGTCAAGATATTGGCAAAAAACCTAGGGGGGGTCTTTTTTATGGCCCACCCTGTATGTTTCTATACGTCAATATCCGCAGTACATGGCCTAAAACGATCATGTCAAGATTATATAATTTCTACGTGCCTAAAAGTAAAGATGATAATCTTACTTCAAGTGTGCATACAGCAATGATGATATTTTAATATAACTCGAGGCACAAATTTTCAAATGAAACGAGAAAACCGCAAACTGCTAATTTCCTTTGTCGAAGAAAACCAAAATCTGCTAATTTCCTTTGTCGAAGAATCGAAAATGGCTTGCACGAGAAAGATCCTTTGAGAACACGAAGTCTGATTGGCGACTCTCCTGTCCTCTAGCGACTAATTATAAACTCGTGGCACATAGTCTTTGTTTCTAATCGTCTGCTGCCTTCTGTCTGCCCCAGCACTGAGATTCAAACTGCCGAATGTAAACAATAGAGAAAACCCCAATTTATTCATCAGTGTTGTCAATTCCTTACTCGAATATTGAAATTCCTTGTTTTTTTTATCAAATAAATGACTAACACTCATACGAAAAATCATGTTCCATCTGACCTGCCATCAATTATTGTGGGCTAATAACTAAATGTCTCTCAGGCTCACATTTTCTCAGTGCTTAAGGAAAGTAGTCCAAAAGTCGCAATTCAAATACTTCCACAAAAGTGTTTGTCAGTGGATTTGCAGAGTGATGATAATTACAATGCTCCATTAATTCGTCTCCAATAGCAAACATTTCGTCACACACTGCACAACCATGAGTTCTTGAAGTAAAATAATTGACATCTGCATTACCAACTGAATGATCAACGTCTAATCTAAATTCAGGTGAGCTGCGAATCTTGCTCTGTTTAGAAGAAACAACTTGATCCGATTCCATTGTTAACAACTCTGAGCCATCACCATCGTATCTTTTGGTCTTATCCGACACCGTTCGTTGACGTAATTCCTCCAAGAATAATGTTTCTTCATTGCGAATTTTCAATTGGGTGCTTTGACAAATATTTCCATCAAGTACCACATCATTTTTTTCGGTACCACCACGGTGTGTATTTATGTGCTTTCTGAGATGACTACTTTGTGCAAATGACTTTTGACATAATTTGCACATGTATGGCTTCTCTCCAGTGTGGGTTCGGGAATGCTTGAGCAGATTGCTACTATCAGAAAACGTTTTCTTACATAACTGACAACTGAATGGCTTAACTCCGGTGTGGATTCTTTTATGCACTTGCAGTTTACACCGGTGTGCAAATGATTTGTTACACAAATCACAAGAGTATGGTTTCTCTCCAGTGTGGATCATCATGTGGCCATGGAGATGAGCTCTTTGCATAAATGACTTGTAACATATATTGCAAATGTACGGTTTCACTCCGGTATGAGTTCTTGTATGGAGATTCACATCTTTTTTGTTTGCAAATGCTTTCTGACATAAATGGCAAGAGTGTGGTTTCTCTCCAGTGTGGGTTTTTGTATGTGCACTCAGAATATGTTTGTGAGCAAATGCTTTGTCACATATTTTGCAAATGTATGGTTTCTCTCCGGTATGAGTTCTTGTATGGCTATCCATATTTCTTTTGTTGACAAACCATTTCTGACATATATTGCACATAAATGAATTATCTCTGGTGTGTGTTCTTCCATGTACATCCAGATTGCCTTTTTGTGCAAATGCCTTGTCACATACATTGCAAATGTAAGGTTTATCTCCGTTATGAGTTCTAATATGGATATCCAGAGAGCTTTTATTAGCAAATGCTTTGTGGCATGTATTGCACGGGTATCGTTTCTCTCCAGTGTGGATTCTTCTGTGAATATACAACCCAGCTCTATGCGCAAATGTTTTACTGCATAAATTACACGTGTACGGTTTTTCTCCACTGTGTATTCTCATGTGTTCTCTCAGATAATATATGTCTGCAACGACTTTTCCACAAACATTGCACTCACCTGCTTTTTCTCCAGTTTGTATTATTTTATAAGTTTCCATTTGTTTTCAAACACAAATTGTGCATGGATCACCAGGATCTTTGTCCAGCATGAGTTCTTGCATGGATTCTGAAGTAACATTTATCTCCAACTGTTCCTTTATAAAAGTCACTTTCAAGTAGTGTTTTTTATATAAATGGTGAGTCACCCCTTGCAAAATCTGAGATCTAATAAAATTACAACAATCACATTTATTTTCTTTGATTAAGTGCAGAATACAATCATGATGCTCATTTTGAAATTTGAGTATTGCATATGTAAATAAGTATTGCATATGTAGAGATGGAAACAAGAACCAGAATTGGAAAGGCTGCTTCAGTTTTCCAGAAAATGAATCCGGTGTGGAAATCAGGAACGATTGGCAGGGAGACAAAGTTACACTTGTACAGCTCAATTGTGATCCCAACAGCAATCTATGCATGCGAAACATGGAAAAGCACCAAGAAGATTTCTCAGAGACTGAATGTATTCCACAGAAGATGCCTACGAACAATCTTGGGTATTTCATGGAGGGATCACATTCGCAACAAGGAGGTCCTTATGATGGCAGGATCGGAGGATCTGGATTGTTGATTTCAGTGATGTATTTCAGCATGCATCCAGCTTCCATTTCAGCTTGAATACCATTTTTCCAGCTTCTATTTCACCACGCATCATGTTTAAAGCCTTCTCATGACACTATCGATTTCTGTGATTTTATAATGTGGGACCGCCGTTCCCAGGTATGCCCTGATTTCGATATAGTAAGATCTCTGCCATAAATTAAACCCGACAAAACATTTGAACCTGCAAACATTAATTCTGTGCAAATCAACAATAATATTTACAGTTTCTTTGTCAGAAATCAAAAATGGCTCTAACGAGAAAGAACCTGCGAGAGGTCGAAGTCCGATTTGCGCCTTCCCTGTCCTCTACCGGCCAAAAACATTATTTTCACCATTGATAATATTATGTGGATTTGTCGAAGTCACAGGAGATTTTCCTGTCAGCGATTTAGGTCGATGTCTGCAACTTGAATTACGGTGAAAAAATTGTCAATCACTTTCATGAAAACATAATCTCTGTTTGCCTTCTATCTTCGCCAGTTGTTCACCGTTCAACCACTTCCATCAACACGCCCCACGTCCTCCATTGGGGCGCGGACATTTTCCCTCTTCACAAAAACCCCCGGACAAACTCCGGACAATTTCCCTCTAGAGTAGGAAAAACATCCTGGTAGAACATATTGCGTAGAAGTTGTTTTACCATAAAAGACCGGTCCGTTTTAAGTAGCCTACGCAAGTTGAATTGATTAAAAGAATTCTCGCTAAATAGAAGCCGGATTGATACAAAATAAATTTTCCTAAATGGAAGCTAGATTGATGAAAGTATTCTTGCTTAAATTTGAGCTGGATTGAAGAAAATAATTCCCAATAAAATAGAAGTTGAATTAAACGAATTTTTGTCTAAATGGAAGCTGTATTGATGACAAAGATTCATGCTGTACTAAATGACACCAAAAGGTATTACGAGTGCCAACAGCACAGACGTCGTATCTACACTTTTTTCAGAAAATCACTTTTTGACGGTATTCGATGCGTAAAATTATTCTTCACAGCCTCACAAATGTTGCATGTACATACGATGAATATGCAGTAAGATATCGCTCAGAAACTGAATGTCGTATCTGCAATATTAAGAACACAAATGTCGTATCTGCCACATATACGACCTTTGTGCAGTAATTTCTGCCGCAGATACGACATTTGTGCAGTAATTTTTGTCACATACGACATTTGTGCAGTATATTCTGCCACATACGACATCTGTGCAGTAATTTCTGCCACACATGACATCTGTGCATTTGGTAGGGGGGGGGGCTGAACCGCTAGCCCCCTACAGCCGACACTGTGTATGAAAAGCAACATGCTTGTAACAGATAGTTTTGTTCTGTCGTCTATAGTGCTCTTGTTCTTGCACATTACGATGATCGTGCGGTTGTCCGTCAAAAATAATCTACTGCACAGATGTCGTACATGACCTTTAATTACATTTTAAAGTCTTTTCGTTATGCTGCTGCATAAAAGACACAATATCACTTGCTGAATCAAAATAAACATTTTGGCTACCGGTATCTCACTTTTTATGAAAAAGGAACATGTATCTTGCAAAATGTTTTTCCAACTTCCTGAAAAGTTTTGGTTTTTGCACATACGACGTCTGTGCTGTTAGCACTCGATTAGCTTCTTATCGGAGTGACTGAACGACACTAACAAGTTATAATTTCACGCCTCACTGACAGCGACAGGTGTTTACCCGTATGACACTAACTAGTTGACACAGCCCTGCGAACAGGATAATTAGCCTAAGATTGAGCAAATAACACATACAGAAATAAGCTATTTGCGCAGCAAAGGGGGGATTGTCCGGGAGTTAACGTCCTAGGCTAAATCAGAGGGAATTGTTCCGTGGGTTATTGTCCGATGGGGTTTTTGTCCAGGGGGAATGTCCTACTGTAACACTCCCTCCATTACACTGCTTCACCTTCCCATCACTTCATCAATGAAATTCTAAATCCGCTCCGTCCGTATTATTTTATTTCACTTTTCTTTTGCTACAGTGTGAAACAAAGCACGTCCTCTTGGCAGTGCGTTAGTCTGTCAAACATATTCGGATCCTGACTTGTATTCCAGTCTCTCGGCTTGATTAGTATCAACAGTCTCTTCATCGTTAGCTTCACTATCAGGCCCAGTCTCGATCATCATTATGTTCATTATCATCTTAAATTTCAACACTGTTTTCATCATAAGAAACATCTAAAGGTTGATCTTCAAGCATTGGCATATTTTCACCTTCACATTCTTTGCTATTGCTCTCACTGTCGGAATTGTTATCATTAGCCTATCATAAAAGTCTGTTGACATAGGATGTTTTATCGTAAAAGATGACAGTTGGATTAATAAGAATAATTTTTGATAAAATCTACACTAGATTGATGAAAGGAAGAAATTCTTACACAGAAGCCAGATTGAGGAAATAGCTGTCTAAATAGAAGATGCATTGACGAGAATAATTCGTGATTAATGGAAACAAACAATACATAATTACGACAAACAGTAAACTACACTGTAGCTGATATATTAATAAAGTAATTTGCATTCCAACTATGGATAGGAGAATATGATATCTAGCATGTACATAAGAGATTCAACGTCATAATTATAGACGTGTAGCAGAATAACAGAATCATAACTTCTTAGAGAATTTTCTTTTCGAGTTTCCTACATTCTGATACTGCTATTTTTCACTGTTCTATGCCTTTTTCAATCATCCAGAAATCTGCAATGGTTGTCAAACATCTTCCTCAATTTTGATGTATTCACCAGTGTTCTCAATTCCTGGATCGAATAGCGAAATTCTCTTGTCTTCTCAAGCAATTGCCTTTGCATTCATAAACTTTTCTGCTCCATAAGAATTTTCACTTTTCTTTTGCCTTTTCCAATTGATATCCAGTTCAATCTCATGATCTCTGTAATACATAACTTCTGCACGCAATCATTCTTCAAGTAATTCGTACCCATAACAATAAACATGCATTCACATTTTCAAATATTATCAGAAATTCATAATAATAATTGTGTCAACTTTAGCACATCCAAAATATCAACTTTGAGCTTATTATGTCATGTCACTCTGAAGGTTCATAGTTTCATACCATGGCCTACGCTTACGGAAAGTAGTTTAAAAGACGCAATTCAAATAATTCCCCAAAAAGTGTTTTCCAGTGGATTTTCAGAGTAGTGACGACGACAATGTTCAATTAATTCCTCTTCTATACTAAACGTTTCATCACACACTACACAGCCATGGGCTTTGGACATGAAATTATTAACTTCTGGACTATCTATTGAATGATCAGCATAATATCTTCGTTTTTCTTGTTCACTAGATTGAGAAGAAACTGTTTGATTTGCTTCCATTGTTAGCGCTAAACCTTTGTCGAATCTCTCGGTTGCGTTCGACACATTGCTTTTACACAACACTTGCATGTATAATTTGCGAGTTTTCACATTAGACGTTTGACAAATAACCTCACGAAATATCTTGCCCTTTTTAGAGGCTCCATCATGCTGTGTATACATGTGACTTCTGAGATTACTATTTTGTGAAAATGATCTTTGACATAATTTGCACACGTATGGCTTTACTCCAGTGTGAGTTCTTAAGTGAACTTCCAAACTGCACCTAAGAGAAAAGACTTTGTGACATAAATTACAATTGTATGGCGTCTCTCCAGTGTGGGTCCGATTGTGGGCATTCAGATGACCCTTCCGTGAAAAAGCTTTGGCACAAATATTGCAAATGTAGGGTTTCTCTCGCTCTCCTGAATGACCTTTCAAATGAGCATTCAGAGACGTGCCACATAGAAGCTCTTTGTCACATATGTTGCACATGTATGGTTTTTCTCCAGTATGAGATCTTGTATGAATATTCAGTTTACGTTTATCTATGAATGATTGAGGGCACAAGCTGCACTTGTATGGTTTTTCACCAGTGTGGGTTCTTTTATGATATTGCAGACTAGTTACATGCGCATATGATTTGTTACACATATTGCATATGTATGGTTTCTCTCCGGTATGAGTTCTTGTGTGACTGTCCAAAGTACTCTTATGACAAAAGGCTTTGTGACATACATTGCAAGAGTATGGTTTCTCTCCAGTGTGGGTTCTTCTGTGACCATTAAGATGAGTTTTTTGTGAAAATGCCTTGTTACATATATTGCATATGTACGGTTTCTCTCCAGTATGAGTTCTTGTATGGACATCCATAATTCTTTTGTTAGCAAACGCCTTGTGACATATATTGCACATAAATGGTTTCTCTCCAGTGTGGGTCTTTTTGTGTAAATCCAGATGGGCATTTCGAGAAAATGCTCGATCACATATGTTGCAAATGTATGGCTTCTCTCCATTGTGAATTTTTGTGTGAGTATTGAAATGTCCTTTTTCTGAAAATTCTTTGTGACATACATTGCACTTGTATGGTTTCTCTCCAGTGTGGGTTCTTTCATGAATAACCAGTCTTGTTTTATTTGCAAATACCTTGTCACATAAATTGCATATGTATGATTTTTCTCTATAATGAGTTTTTATATGGATATCCAAGGAATTTTTTGCTGAAAACTGTTTTTTACACAAACTACAATCGTATGGTTTCTCTCCAGTGTGTGTTCTTCTGTGTACATTCATATATGTTTTTCCTGCAAATGCTTTGCCACATAGATCGCAAATGTACGGTTTGAATCCCGCATGGGCTTTGTTATGACTAGTCAGATGACTTGAACTTGCAAATATTTTGTGACATGTATTGCAAGAATATCGTTTTTCTCCAGTGTGGATTCTTCTGTGGCTATACAAACCATTTCTATGTGTAAATGTTTTACTACATAAATTGCACTTGTAGCGTCTTTCTCCAGCATGTATTCTGATGTGCTCTCTGAGATAACCACTGTCTGAAAAGGCTTTGTCACAGACTTTGCACTTGTGTGGCTTTTCTATGCGTTGTAATCTTTTACAAGTTTTCATCTTAAAAAAAGCTTTGTCATATAAATTACTCCTGTTGTAGGCTTCTTCTGCAGAACCGTGTTTGCATGTATTCATGAATTGCAGATATCTCAAACTCTTTTAAATCTGCACCCTAATGTAGTCAATAGTCATTGTCAGTTCAGACTCGCAGCTGAAATCTAAAACACAATAAAAATTATGAACATTTATTATATTATCACTTAGCTGTATTAATGTACTGTATAATATATATATATATATATATATATATATATATATATATATATATATATATATATATATATATATATATATATATATATATGAGAGAGACAAGTGGAGACTGACGGTGAAACATGCGATTGACACCAACGGGCACTGAGCCCATGGACCGTAATGATGATGATGATATATATATATATACTGTGCCTCATAAAAAAACACCAAAAAACTTTGTCATGAAACGCATGTAAGTCTAATGTTAAATAAGAAAAAGTAATGTTTCATTTAAGAAGATGTTCGAAGTGATGTCCCTTCGCTTGAACGCAGGCTCTCAGCCTTGGCCGCCACTGTTCAATAGCTTTGTCAATGACACTCTGCTTCAACTGTGCCAACACAACGATGAGGCGCTCCTTCAACTCGTTCATGTCCCGTATTGCTGTCTGGTAGACGCATTTTTCGAATCTTTTGCAGCAGTACATCGAGGCCATTTTTATTCCAACCTTTCTGCGGGAACTCTTTTATCAACCGACGACTACTGTAACCCTTCAACAATACTAAATTCGGTAAACGTGTAAGGATGCGAATATTGAGAGAAAATATGTTTTTATAATGTCACATTTCCCATGCGAAATCGCCGCTCGAATCGCCAATGAACCACAACATATGACCGGAAGTTGGGGTACGCGCCGAAAACATCGACGTGTACGTCAAAACTTCGGTCATAAGTTCAAAATGATAAATGGAAGCTGGATGAAGGTATTTATAGATCTGAAATAGAAGCCGGATTAATGAAAAAAACGCTTAAGTAATGGAAGCTGGATGATGGTATTTTGGCAATCCTGTCAACGGCGGTTTTAAATTCCGATGGCGGTCATAAATTCCAAAACACTGTTTTCAGGGTCGAAGTAATTGATGTCCATCGCGTCATTCAATAGTTGCTATCCAACTTCTATTTAGATAACAATTTTTTCGTCAATCCAGCTAAAGTTAGGCAAGAACATTTTCATCAATCCAGCTTCAATTTCAGCAGAATGACTACACTAACCCTAGAACTAACCCTAACCGACCATCACGACGCCTAACCTGATCCCTAAACGACCCTCACGCGCTAAATCCCGCTTCTATTTCGTCAGCAAATATTTTTAACGAATTTATAAATTTTAAACGGCGAGACGCGTAAAACACGGAACTGAAAACACGGACTATATACACAACATAAAAGACAGTGTAATAATTTAAAACCGCCGTTGACAGGATTGCCGGTATTTTTATATCTGAAATAGAAGCTGGGTTGAGGAAAATAACGGGCGAGAAATAGAAGCTGGGTTAAAGAAAATATTCTAGCTAAAATTGGAGCTGGATTGATGAAAAATAATTGTTATTGAAACAGAAGTTGGATTCATAAATCAACTGTTGCAAATGAAAAGCTGGACTTTTACTTACTTACTTAATTATTTTTGCGTGCTGCCTTATTGCACACTTGCCGCCCGCAACTTCCGGAAAGGGTCATAATTGAATAACAACTTCGATTGGCGGTTTTTTATGACCAAATGTTACAATTTTTCAATCGATTTCCTTCTTTTAAAAAACTTCTAAGTATAATAATACATCAGTTAGGCAATAGCACGTTGGCATAAATATTTTAAGACTCTTTTTGTGCCATTATAAGCGTGAAAATAATTTAGGATACTAAAATACACGTTTACCGAATTCTGTTGCTGCTAAATATAAGAAAAAATATAATTATATAAATAAAATTAAAAATGATATTCTTACTTCAAGTCTGCGTACGGCTATTATGATATTCTACTATAACTCACGCCACAAACTTTTAAGTGAAACGAGAAAACCACAAACTGCTAATTTCCTTTGTCGAAGAATCGAAAATGGCTTTAACGAGAAAGATCCTTTGAGAGCACGAAGTCAGATTGGCGACTCTACTGTCCTCTAGCGACTAATTGCAAACTCTTTGTGTTACTGGACGGTTAGACAACTGGTTCACCGACAACTGGTTCAACGACAACTGGTTCACGGACAATTCGTTCACCGACAGCTGGTTCACGACAAATGTTACACGACAATATTATTGGAGCTGGAGTGATGAAAATATTCTTGCTCAAACTGGAGCTGGATTGATGAAAATATTTATGCTGAAATTGGAGCTGGATTGGTTAAAGTGTTCATGCTTAAACTCGAACTGAATTGATGAAAATGTTCTTGTTTAAATTGGAACTGGATTGATAAAAAACGCCGTTGAAATGGAAGCTAGATAATGGTATTTTATGTCTGAAGTAGAGGCTGGATTAATGAATAGAATGCTTAATAAATGGAAGCTGGATGGATGATTTTTATTCATGTATTTCAACATGCATCCAGCTTCCATTTCTCAAGCCCTTTATAATTAATCCGGCTTCTATTTCTCAATAGTTATTTTTGTCAATCCAGCTTCTATTTCATCTATAAGGAACCTTCATCCATTTTAGATTCACCATTTGCCGGTGAGCCAATAATATTGTCATGTACCAATGGTCGTGAACCAGTTGTCGGTGAACGAATTGTCCGTGGACCAATTGTCGTTGAACCAGTTGTCAGTGAACCAGTTGTCGTGACACCGTTACTGGACAGCGTTCCAATCTGTTGGGCAATAGCTGTGTCTGTTTAGCCACAGCTCTGACAATGCAATCAGCAAGGTTTGGTTAGGTAAAGAATTGGATCATCGTAGAGTTTGAAAGGAGTTCAGACAGAGTTCAACCATCAAATCTGAAACCATACTGGCTCACATGCCTAAATTCTTCAATGCTATCGTTCGCTTAGATTGTTTGAGTTCCATCAGTGTCTTCATTGTCCCTATCGTTTGATTCCGATGTTTGTGTAATGAACGGTTGCCAAATGTCTGCACTGTCAAAATAGCCTACCAGTGATCAAGGACATATGCCCAATTTGCGCACTTTCACATTCTCAATTATTGAAATCTAAAAGAAAACAATATAATATTATGCATGCAAGGAAATTGGCTAAACCCAGATGAAACACTGTGCAAGGCAAAACAATAAGTGACAGTGTAGAACGACATTCGGCATTGAGAGTCGTGGACCCCAACGTGTGCCCTGTGTTCCAATAATGGAACATCAAATATATTTGCAAAAAGTCCATACTAAAGTTCACGGCACAAAATAATTAAATTTATCATAAAATATTATTGGTATAAGAGTACCAAAATCCAGAAAGTTCAAAACAAATATGTGTTCAAATGATTTTTAAAATTATTCACCTTTTAGGTGAAAAATGTCGAAATTTTTAAACTTGGAAATACTCATAAAAACCTTATCTGACGACTATTCAATTTTCAAAATATAATTTTTTTTCGACAGGAGTGTCTTAGAAAACCAGTTTACAATGACAGGAAATGATTTATATTCACTGTATAGTGCTATACTGCAAATAAATCATCTTTTTATAAAATGTTCCATTAATGGAACACTGGGCAAAAACGGGTTAATATTTAATTCTCATTTCAGATGCGCATGGCTTAGCAGAACAGAAGATATTTGAATGTATGTGTTGCATGAACATCGACACATGCATTTAATAAAATATTTAATGTCCTTTACGCAAGTTGTCGAACAAAGTAACATGAATTGCTGAGAGCGTCCATTTAGACACACTCATCCCATCATTCCAGCTTCTATTTGAGCATAAATCAGTATTCAGCACTCATGTCTTGGAATGAGTAATTAAAAAAAACTTCAGCCTCCAATTACACAACAATTCGTTTAATCATTTCAGCTCCTATCTGAGCAGTGAGCATCAATTACTTTTTAAGCGCATTAGATTAGACAAGGACTTGGTCCAATGGTATTCTAAAAAAGATGAATAGTGAAAAATTGTTTTCTTTTCCTCGAATACCATGATTCGGGTCATCCAATCATCTTCAACGGTTGTCAAACATCATATTCTTTCTAAACTGACTATGGCATGCCATTATCTCGATGGTTCCTTTAAGTACGTTCTTCAAGAGTGAAGTAACACAGAATTACGACCACATAAAACTATCAATGCTGGATGTACACAAAAGATAAACCTCCAAATGTTGTATTCACCAATGTTCTCGATTCATGAATCGAATAGTAAAATTCCTTTTCCCCCTCTGATTTCAAATAAAGTTTTTTTCTTCGTATAGACCTATCTAGACTTTGATATGGAAGGAACTTGCCGCCAGACTCTGCATGACATTCACGTCTGCACGATTTGTGTCTTCTGTGAGTTGTGTTCTTGTTATTTGTTTCAGTATAACTGTGAGCTGCAACCGGTTGTGGTCTGTCAAACGGATTGTTAAAAAAGGAATATTACCATGATAATTATTATGTCTCTCGTGTCCATGCTGTTCTTGCTGTTTAAGGAAAGTAGTGTAAAAGTTGCAAGTCAAAGAATTCCACAAAACTGTTTTCAGACAGATCTTCAATGCAATAATGATTACAATGTTCCATAAATTCCTTTTCAATAGCAAATATTTTATCACACACTCCACAACCATAAGTTCTGGAAATAAAAAAGTTTAGGTTAGCAGTACATAGCGAACGAACTGCATCTGGACTGGGATTCTCGTCGTGTTTGGAATAAATCATGTAATTTGATTCCATTGTTAACAACTCTGAACCATCATTGTCATATCTATTGGTCTTCTCTGACGCCGTACCTTCACATAATTCCTCCAAAAATAATGTTTCTTCCCTGCAAGCTTTCATCTTGGTGTCTTGACAAATATTCTCACCAAATATCTCACCATCTTTTGCCGATCGTCCATTGTGTGAATTCATGTGCCTTCTGAGATGATCACTGCGCACAAATGATCTTTGACACAATTTGCACACATATGACTTCTCTTTAGTGTGAGTTCGTGAATGCCTCAGCAGATTGCTACTTTGTGAAAACGTTTTCTTACATAACTGACAACTGAATGGCTTTTCTCCAGTGTGAGATCTTTTATGAATATCCAGTTTACCCTTTTTGGTGAATGATTTTTGGCATAGGCTGCACTTGTATGGTTTTTCTCCAGTGTGGGTTCTTATATGCAGTTGCAAACCGCTCCCTTGTGCAAATGATTTGTCACACAAAGTGCATTTGTATGGTTTTTCTCCAGTGTGTGTCCGTTTATGGGATAGCAGGCTACTGCCAACAGCAAATACTTTGTTACACAAATTGCATGCATAAGGTTTTTCTCCAGTGTGGGTTCTTTTATGGCATTGCAGAACAAATTGACGTGCAAATACTTTGTTACACAAATTGCATGTGTAAAGTTTTTCTCCAGTATGAGTTCTTGCATGAATACGCAAATTTATTTTGTTTGCAAACGCTTTGTGACATATATTGCACATAAATGGTTTTTCTCCAGTGTGCGTCCTTTTGTGTAAATCCAGAGTGTCAATTCGTGCAAATGCTTTGTCGCATATATTGCATAGGTATGGTTTTTCGCCAGTATGAGTTTTTTTATGGGTGCGCAGTTGAACTTTTTGTGCAAATGCTGTGTGACATAAATTGCATTTGTATGGTCTTTCTCCAGTGTGGGTTCTCAAGTGAATTTTCAATTCACTTCTACGATTAAAAGTTTTGTGACACAAAACACAAGAGTGTGGTTTCTCTCCAGTGTGGATCCTTCTGTGACCAGTCAGATTAGATCCTTGAGAAAATGCTTTGCCACATATATTGCAAATGTATGGTTTCTCTCCGGTATGACTTCTCGTATGGATATCCAGTTGTCTTTTATCAGCAAATACTTTGTTGCATGTGTTGCATGCAAATCGTTTCTCTCCAGTGTGAGTTCTTCTGTGGCTATACAAACCAGCTCTCTGTGTAAATGTTTTATCGCATAATTTGCACTTGCATTGTCTTTCTCCAGTGTGTATTCTGCCATGCTCTCTGAGATGATGGCTACTTGTAAAGGCTTTTAAACATAAATTGCACTCGTGTGCTTTTTCATTTGCTTGTTTTCTATCATGAATTTTCATTGCAGATCTGTTGTCAAACAAATCCTCGCCACATAAACTGCACCTGAAACAGTATCCTTGTCCAATACGAATTCTTGCATGGATTTTGAAGTTGCAAAATTTTTCTTCTTTATTAAAATCACCTTCAAGTTGTCTTTTACAATGGTGAGTGACCACCTACAACTGAGATCAAATAAATTAAATAAAATTTAGCTTCATTGATTAAGCGGCGAATACATTCACAATGCACAGTTTGTAATTCGAGTATTAAATACGTAACAAATAGAAAACAGTACCAGATGAATTCAGGTAGACTTGAGAACATAAATAATTTGATGAAATGGCCAAGGATAATGTCGGTCGACTCATAAGGAACAGAAGAAGCTCAAAGTCTTGTTTATAGTCTATAGCCATTGTCACAATAGTTATTTTAGTAAGAATAGAAAGAAGCACAGGAGTTATAACATGAATTGATGTGTTTTAGGGTAAGATAGTATTTTAGCATAGGAAATTATTTGTCATTGCACAGATTTCAACATTGGTCGAAAACAAATCGGATTGACAATGTGTATTTTAGTATGGTATTGTTATTTTTAATCAATCCAATTTCTAGTTTGGGCGAGAATCCTTTTCATCGATCCAGCTTCTGTTTAGGCAAGAATTAGTTTGATAAATCCCGCTTCTAATTCGTTATCAAATATTTTTCATCAATATAACTTTTATTTAATTTAAAATTATTGTTAATCAATCCAGCTTCAATTTCAGCAAGATTATTTTAACTAATTCTTCTTCTATCTCTATAGAAATTACTTTCATCAATCCGACTTCTATTTAGAAAGAACTTTTTTCGTCAATCCGACTGGTACTCGACTAATGCTGAAAGTGCCTGAAACTCATGCAATGGCGAATAATTTACCATACTAAAATACACGTTTTCCTAAGTCTGCTCAACTGTGTCGATACAGTGATAGCTCTGCCATAAAATATACCCCACAAAACACCTTCTGAATGAAGTGATAATCTTTAATTTGAACTTTCAAACACTAATTATGTGAGAATCAACAATTTATCATTTCCTTTGTCAGAAATATAAAATGGCTCTGAGGAGAAAGAATCTACGAGAGCTCGAAGTCCGATCTGCGAGATTCCTGTCATCTACCGGCAGGAAAAAAACTTCACATTACATTACAAAATTAATCTTGGCACGATTGATATGTGGGCTTGTTGTCTTTAAGTCACAGGAGATTTTGGGTGTCACGACAACTGGTTCACCGACAACTGGTTCAACGACAATTGGTCCACGGACAATTCGTTCACCGACAACTGGTTCACGACCATTGATACACGACAATATTATTGGCTCACCTGCAAATGGTGAATCTAAAATGGATGAAGGTTCCTTATAGGTGAAATAGAAGCTGGATTGACAAAAATAATTATTGAGAAATAGAAGCCGGAATAATTATAAAGGGCTTGAGAAATGGAAGCTGGATGCATGTTTAAATACATGAATAAAAATCATCCATCCAGCTTCCATTTATTAAGCATTCTATTCATTAATCCAGCCTCTACTTCAGACCTAAAAATACCATTATCCAGCTTCCATTTCACCGGCGTTTTTATCAATCCAGTTCCAATTTAAACAAGAACATTTTCATCAATTCAGCTCCAGTTTAAGCATGAACACTTTAACCCGTTGGAGGTGAGGTGACGCATTGTAACGTAAGAGGTGAGGTGGGGTCTGACAAACCCCAACACATATTTTATTTTCAATTCGCGATATTAAATGGAAAACATTAATTTGAATTAGACTACTCTTCTATGATCAATTATCAACTAAACAGGCAATTATCACGAGCAATTATCTGTTTTCAATCCTTATTAGATGGCCAGAAGGTGAACCCATCCATTGTGGTGTACTTTGCCCGTGTAAGTTCCGTTTGTATACAAAAAAATCGCAATTTCCTTCAAATATACATTAAAATAAAAAAAACCTGTTAGTTCAAACTTCCTTAAATTTTGGTAAAGTGTCCGTATTTCATATTCACAAAGGTAGAAAATAATAATCCAAGCTAGTTTGACGTTTTCCACACAAAAAATAAAGTAGAACACCTCTGGGGTGTGTCACACCCCACCTCACCTCCAACGGGTTAACCAATCCAGCTCCAATTTCAGCATGAATATTTTCATCAATCCAGCTCCAGTTTGAGCAAGAATATTTTCATCAATCCAGCTCCAATAATATTGTCGTGTAACATTATTTTGTCGTGAACCAGCTGTCGGTGAACGAATTGTCTGTGAACCAGTTGTCGTTGAACCAGTTGTCGGTGAACCAGTTGTCGTGGAACCGAGATTTTGCTGTCATCGATTTAGGCTGATACATGCTACTTGAAAAAAAATTAGTTTATGTGACGCGTGTTATGGGTGTATGTGTGTGGTTGTTGTGGGGTGGTGGTGGTGGGGGTTCCACGACAACTGGTCTACCGACAACTCGTCTAACGACAACTCGTCTCCGGACAATTCGTCTAACGACAACTGGTCTACAGGCTAATAGTATTGATCAAATAGAAGCTGGATTTACGAAAATGGGTTTTTAGCTTAACTGGAAGCTGGATTGATGGTTTCATTCATGTATTACAACATGCACCCATTTCTACTTCAAATCTAAAAATACCTTCATCCAACTTTTATTTCTCGCCTGTTATTTTAGTCAATCCAGCTTCTATTTCAGATATAAAAATACCCTCATCCAGCTTCCATTACTTACGCGGTTTTCTTATCAATCCAGCTTCTACTTGAGATCTAGAAATACCTCCATCCAGCTTTTATTTATCATGCGTTATTTTCGTCAATCCAGCTTCTATTTCGCATATAAAAGAACCATCATCCATATTCCATTTCTCTGGCGTCTTTTCATCAATCCAACCTCCACTTCACCCCTAAAAACTGTCATCCAGCTTCCATTTCTCAAGCGCTGGATCAGTTGTCAGTAGACCAGTTGTCGTTAGACGAATTGTCCGGAGACCACTTGTCGGTAGACGAGTTGTCGTTAGACGAGTTGTCGTGACACCGGTGGTGGGACAGGTGTCGTTCTTTTGGCGCCACATGTGGCTGCCTCTATTATAGGCCTATAGAGTTCGTCAATCGCTTGTCTCTGAACGTGTGTTTGTCGTTGTCAAGGCGCCCTTGTAACGGCATGGCTGCGTTACGGCGCCATAGAAATTAATGTTATTAGGCCTATTATTAAGCTACGGCCTATCTTATTGAACCCTGTGTACCTGTGCTATCCATTCCAGGTCGTAGATTTCTTCGCTCTGCTACGCATGGTGACCTGGTTGTTCCTTTAACCCTGCGACTACCAGTGGGGTCAAAAATGACCCCAAGCCAACTTTGACTGCACACTGCGCAAAATCTGTTCGTGCAAATTTATTTAAAATTTATGACTTTCAAGATGTACCTAGTCTCTATCGAAATATCAATTAATGTTTCCCTTTTTTATCACCAGAGGGCGCTGGCAATCTTTTATAGCATTGAGTACCAGTGGGGTCATTTTTGACCCCAATAGCTTTTTTGAATACTTTCAATGGTATTCTTTGAAATAATTCATAATTATAATTTATAAATCCTTTCTATAGTATTATCTGAAGAAAGTCTGTATTAGATACTAATTTATATACAGTATAGGCCAGGAAATGGAACGAAACCAAGGAGACCCTGTTGTGCTCGACCCAACACGAAATATGACTGGTTCTGGACGACATGTCACCACAGAAAACTTCTTCACAAGTTTCAGACTTGCTCAAAAACTGGCAGAGAAACAAATTACTCTTCTGGGCAATATTCGAAAGAACAGAAAGGAGTGGCATGCGCAGACAACGCACAGAAGACGAGTTTTTCTCCTGCAGCTTGGATGGGAACAGCAATGGTGATGCAGTACAACGGCTGATCAAGATGTCGCCTCCAACCCTGTCGAAGAAACGTGCACGATGTTCCATTTGTCGAAGGGGAAAGGATAAAAAAAGCCAGAATCTGTGCAGCCTGTACATGCAAAGTGCGCAAAGAACATGCCCAGTATACATGCATGAACTGCAAACTGTAGCTGCAATGACAGTATATTTTCTATGTTAGTTTTCAACATTGAACACTCGAACACTTTGAACATTAAAACATACCTATAACTATGAAAAATTTAATTCCTTTCAACAGCCGAAACATGTTCCAATTGCTTTACTACTATTTGATTTTTGGCAATTAATAAAAAAGCAAAAAACAAAGAATTTATTGAAAAAATTGTGTTGGGGTCATTTTTGACCCCACTGGTACTCAGTGTATCAAAAAAATTCTGGTAATCTGAGGGTTAAGGCTCGATCTTCCACAGTTCTGCACAGAATCTTTGCTATGGTCGGTCCGTCTTTCTGGAATAAGTTACCTATTAGTCTCCGTAATGAACTAACCTACTTTGTCTTTCTTTTCAACTTTTCCGCAAGCGTTTGAAAACTGTTCTTTGATTGTGGTTTGGTGTTAGGTCGGGAGCGCCTCTGATGAGTTCTCTAACTGGCGCTATATAAATGTACGATTACAATTACAATTGCATTCGATGCTATTATAGGCGGAGACTAATAACGATTTTCAACAGCGAGAGCAACACCAATAATGCGAATGCAGTGTATGGTAATTATTAATTTCTATAGCGCCGCTCACAGGATTTGACATTCAGTAGCATCGCAGTGCGATAACCCATAATAGAAAGAGCAAGTCTTAACACTCGAGTGCCCATGGTATTTTTTGGTACACGAAGGCCCAGGGGGGGGGGTCCGCGCGGACCCCAGCGTTTTATGTTAATATCTTGGGAAGGGATTGGAATATCGTCACAGAATTTAGTTCTATGTGATCCCAAATGAATTTCCAATCGATTGGTGTATCCTATAGTACAATAACACCACCTGGTGTAAACTAATAGTGTAAAAATCTCGTAATACATATGTTATGCTTGCATGCTTGCGTTATTCATCGAAGGAAAGACTATAGCCTACGTCCGGCGCGCATATACCCGAATCCCAAGCCGTATAGCATCGTAGAATTATTTAAAACATGTTTTAGTCATTTTATCATCGCTTATCCAACTTCTAATTCTACTATATCACAGTTCCGTTATTCATCCAACTTCTACTTCACCTAAAAATATTTTTGATCGTTCATCCAGCCTCTAGTTTTACGGTTATAATTTAGCATAAAACCATGATTTCGTCCCTCATCCAACTTCTACTTCTGTTAATTAATATGCTCATCCAGCTTCTAATGACACTGCAATACGTCAGCAGTAATATCATGTTTTCATCGTTGATCCAACTTCCAATTTACGGAAATAAAATATTTCTGAAGTGCTATACGGCTTGGGATTCGGGTATATGCGTCCGGCGCGGACCCCAGCGTGTTCATGTTAATATCTTGAGAAGGGATTGGAATATCGTTATATAATTTAGTTGTAAGTAATCCCAACTACATTTGCAATCGATTGATATATATTATATCACAATAGCACCACCTGGTATAAAATAATAGTTATTGACCAGTATAACCATGCGCTTGTATGAATATCAGCCGCATATCATGGGGTACCCTTAGTATAGCACGTTGCCGAGGCCACACACCGAGATGGAGGCTGGCTTGACCTCTTCATTACCTCAGACGATGATCGGGTCGATGATCTTCAGATCCTTCCACCTACAATCTCCGATCATTCCTATCTCCAATTCACACCCCCTTCCATCCATCTTCAACCTATTCACTCCGTTCGGAAGTTGCGGGGGTGGAAATCGTTCGATGCCAAGGCGTTCAGCGCTGCCATCCGTAACTCAATTCTCTCGTCACCTCAAGAGACGCTCGATGCTTATACAGTCGATCAACTGTTCGACCTCTTACTACACCTCCACTACGACAAACCTGCTCGACACGATGCTTCCTATTCGCAGCGTTAAGACTCGTGTTCGACCGCTGGCAGTCTGGTACGACGGAGAATGTCATCAGTCACGCCGTCGCGCCCGTTGCGCTGAGAGACAGTACCGCCGTTCCAAAGATCCAAGTGACCATCTTGCTTGGATCAAAAAGTTGCGTGCCCTTCATCATCTCTACCACGAAAAAGAGGCCGCCTACTGGGAACAGCTCGTCTCTCGAAATGCCAACAATCCAAAGCGCCTTTGGTCATCCATCTCAGGACTACTCGGTCGACCATCGCGGCCAGCGGAGACACCTGCCTTTACTGCCAACGACTTCCTCGACGTGCTCAACGCCAAGACCGACCGTCTTCGTGCGTCTACTGCCAACGCTCCTCCTCCTACGTTCTCATCAACGACGTCAGTCTTCGACGGTTTCAGACCCATCGTGGATTCTGATCTTCGTTCAGTTTTTTCATGTGTAAATTTGAAATCATGTGAATTAGACCCTCTACCTCCTTTTATTATTTGTGACATTCTTGATGACATTGCTGTATTCTTTGTGTATCTGTTTAACAGGTCACTTGCTGAGGGCTGCATTCCTGCCTCGCAAAAACGGGCCTTGGTCTTTCCTGCACTCAAGAAGCCCAATCTTGATCCTAGTCTCAGTCAAAACTATCGCCCAATCTCAAACCTATCTTTTCTGTCTAAGACTCTTGAAAGACTTGTATCCATGCAACTTCTTCCCTATCTCGAGAAATCGGGTCTCCTTCCATCCCACCAGTCTGGCTATAGGGCTAATCACTCTACGGAAACAGCCCTCCTTTCCATGCTTTCTGATATTTACTCTGCTGTTGACAAGTCTCAAGTCACTCTTTTGGCTCTCTTCGACGTCTCTGCAGCCTTTGACATGGTTGATCATGAGATTCTCTTACAACGACTTGAAACATCCTGCGGACTCAAGGGTTCTCCTCTCCTTTGGTTTCGGTCCTACCTGTCTGATCGCACCCAAATGATCATCTCTGGTGACTCTAGGACTCAGTGGGTCCCTGTTGTTTTGGGTGTTCCTCAGGGTTCTGTCCTAGGCCCACTCCTTTTCATCCTTTACACGGCTGGCATTACCTCTCTTTTCCCTGGCCACTCTGCAACTGGCCACCTTTTCGCTGATGATGTCCAAGCCTATGTCCATGGACCCTCTTCTGCTCAACTCCTTCTTGCAGGTCGAATTGATGCTCTATCACAAGATCTTCATCTGTGGATGTCGTCTAATCGTCTTTCTTTGAACTCTTCCAAAACCCAATTGACTTGGTTTGGCACTCCTCAACAGCTTCAAAAACTTGACTACACACTGCTCTCTCAAACTTTTCCTCACTTCAACTTCTCCTCCAGTGTTCGTGACCTAGGTGTCACCCTAGATAGTTCTCTTACTTTCACTGAGCACATTGCCAATCTTACTCGCTCTTCCTACTTCCAGCTAAGGCGTCTCAGGGCTATTCGCAAATCTGTCACATCTTCGATCTTTACCTCAATTGTTCATGCTTTTGTCTGTTCTCGGCTTGACTATTGTAATTCTGTTCTTATTGGTCTACCCAAAGTTCGCATAGCTCCTCTGCAATCTGTACTCAATGCTGCCGCTAGGCTCATTGCCCGCCTTCCTCGTTTCTCCCACATTTCTTCATTCATGACTGAACAACTTCACTGGCTTCCATTCTCGACCCGTATACAATTTAAGGTCCTAATTTTGGTCATCAAGTCTCAAATGGGTCTTGCTCCGAAGTATCTGTGTGATCAGATACTTCGCCCCCCTTCTGCCACTTCGCTGCGTCCTCTTAGGTCCTCTGATCGGCTTGACCTCTTTGTCCCGCGAGTCAGGACCGCCATGGCGCAATCCAGATCATTTGCCTGCATTGGTCCCTCTCTATGGAATGGGCTTCCCCCATCAGTTCGCTCTGCCATCCTCTCTGGTAGTGTATCCTCATCTTTCTCTCGTCTAAAAACTTGCCTTTTTTCTCGGAGATGAACGCACTGGGAGCGCTTCTGAAAGGCTCTTGCTGCAAGAAGCGCTTTATAAATTGTCAGATAAGATAAGATATATGCTGTGGTTGTGGGGTGCAGGGTTGGACAATACTCACGCAAAATATACCATTCTATGCCCAAATGGTTGCTCTAGGAATACCTAAAAGCATTTATGCAGATCCCTAGCCTTTAAAAAGTTATCCGGGAAAAACAGGCCTGGGGTCCGGTCGGACCCCCCCCTTGGGCACTCGAGGGTTAAGAAGATGTAGAGATATAGATGATGAATTGATGATCCAGAAAGTAGAGTCCCACAAAGAGTGAGGGGGAAGGGAATCCCATGCGGATTTATTAGAGATGACACTCAGTGCCCGATGAACAGACTTGAAATATAATGTTTTTATTGGACACAACAAAGTCTTACAATCACAACATAGCAATTAATGATGCTCAGAAACTTCATGTAAACGAATTGTTCAGGCTATTGCAAAGTAACCTAATCTAAGAGGAGATTCAGAACCTCATCACAGTCCGTTTTACATCAAATAATCGTCTACTTTGTCTCATAATATTTGGCTAAATACATCTGACAATTCAACAATGCATTCTCAGAAAAAAAGAAAATTGAAACGAACAGTAAACAGTAAACAGCAGACAACAATGAAACTGATATATTAATAAAGTAATTTGCATTTCAATTGCTGATGGCTGATAAATAAGAAATCTGAATAGATGTGTAGCATGAACAAATTGGACGTAGACACCAACGATGAGATTCAGCGTCGTATGGACATGATGTGGGACAACATAAAAATAAATAGAATACAACAGTGGAATAGTTACATAAAAATGGATAAGGACGTTACTTTCCAATTTAAGCTCAAATATTAACATTGCTATCTTCCTCTCGAATGTACTGTTACCACAATTGCAATATAACTCTGATCCTAAGATTGGTTTCTGCATAATTCATTCCAGTCATCTGCAACATTTGTCAAGTTACACAACATTCTTCCTGAATTTATTATTCAATAGCTTTCTTCAATGACGTCCTTCAAGAGAGAAATTCCACAGAAGCAGACCCATGAAATTAGGAGTGATGGTACATTTGAGAAAACTTCATTGTATTCACCAATGTTCTTAATTCATCAGACGAAGAGCAGAATTCCTTGTTTTCTCAAACAAATGAAATCACATTGATGCAGTGTCATGCTATACATGAAATTTCAACATTCCTTCGCCTTTTCTTTACTGCAGGCTTTATGTCCATGAAAAGTCTCATTAACTCTGTATGCTATTCACGTCTGCATGCAGTAATTCTTCAAATAGCATGGGCAAGCTCATAATAATAACACATGTGCCACAGTACTTTCATATCTAAATGTTCACAATATATGTAAAGCACATCCAAACATCGAATTAGAGTTTACATGTTGCTCAGATTCATATAATTTTGTCTGTGCTTAAGGAAAGTAGTCTAAAAGTCGCAATTCAAAGGATTCCCCAAAACTGTTGTTAGGAGGATTTTCGTTGTGATGATTACAATGTTCCATTAATTCCTCTTCACATGCAAACATTTCATCACACTTTCCACAACCATGAGTTCTGGATATGGAATGGTTAGTGTCAGAAGTAAGCTTACCTTCCGAATGATCATTGTCCATTTCATTTTTATTTCCATTGGGCTTCTCACTTTTTCTTGCTACACTTCCACTGTGAGCATCAATTACATGGTTTCTGAGGTAACCACTTTGTGAAAACGATCTTTCACATAATTTGCTCTTGTATGGCTTTATTCTTTTGTGTGTTCTTGAGTGAATTTCCAATTTACTCCTAAGAGAAAAGGTTCTATGACATATATTACAAAGGTATGCTCTCTCGCCAGTGTGTGTTCTTCTGTGGCCATCTAAGTGAGTTTTTTGAGAAAATGCTCTGTCACAAATATTGCAAATGTAGGGTTTCTCTCCTGAATGAGTTCTCACATGAACTTTCAGAATGCCACCACATGAAAATCCTTTGTGACACATGTAGCAAATGTATGGCTTTTCTCCAGTGTGACATCTTGTATGAACATGCAGTTCATAAGGCTTTCTGAATGATTTTTGGCACAAGCTGCACTTGAATGGTTTATCACCAGTGTGAATACTTTTATGGTATCGCAGGCTACTGCCATCTGCAAATGCTTTGTTGCACGTTATGCATTTGTATGGTTTTTCTCTAGTGTGGATTCTTGCATGCTTATGCAGAGAATCTCGACATACAAATGATTTGTCACACGTATTGCATTTGTATGGTTTCTCTCCAGTGTGCGTTCTTCTGTGGCTATTTAAGTTAAAAAATGCTTTGTCACATATATTGCAAACATAGCGTTTCCCTCTCTCTCCTGAATGAGTTCTCATATGATATTTCAGACTGTTACTAAATGAAAATGCCTTGTCACACATCATGCATATGTATGGCTTTTCTCCATAGTGACATCTTGTGTGAACTTCCAGTTGACGCTTTTGGATGAAAGATTTTTGGCATAGGCTGCACCTGTATGTTTTATTACCAGTCTGGGTTCTTTTATGGCATCGCAGGCCACTTCCATGTACATATGCCTTGTTACAAATATTGCATTTGTAAGGCTTTTCTCCAGTGTGGATCCTTGAGTGACTTTCTAGTACATGTTTGTGAATAAAGGCTTTGTGACATAAATTACATGAGTATGGTTTCTCTCCAGGGTGGGTCATTCTATGGACCCTGAGATGAGTTCTCTGTGAAAATGCTTTGTCACATATATTGCAAACGAATGGTTTCTCTCCGGTATGAGTTCTTGCATGGATGCACATACATTGTTTGTTGGCAAACGCTTTGTTACATACATTGCACACAAATGGTTTCTCTCCAGTGTGCGTTCTTTTGTGTAAATCCAGATTACCTTTCTGAGCAAATGCTCTGTTACATATATTGCATATGTATGGTTTCTCTCCAAAATGACTTTTTTTATGGACGTTCAGTGATCTATTTTCTGAAAATGCTTTGTGACATAAATTGCATGTATACGGTTTTTCGCCAGTGTGGATTCGTGTGTGAATTGCCAAATGACTTTTTCGTATAAAGGCTCTATCACATATGTTGCATAAGTGCGGTTTCTCTGCAGTGTGGATTTTCCTGTGTTTATACAAACCAGCTCTCTGTGCAAATGTTTTATTACATAAATTACACTTGTATGGTTTTTCTCCAGTGTGTATTCTCATGTGTTCTCTGAAATCAAATCTGTCTCTGAAGGCGTTCCCGCATAAATTGCACTCATGTGGTTTTCCTCGAGTTTGTATTTTCTTCTGAGTTTTCATCGTAGATTTATTTTCAAGCTACGTAAATTGCACCGAAACCATCAGCATCCTTGTACAGCATTCACAAGTTCTGAAGTTGCAACTATCTCCAACTGTTTACTAACCAAAACTTCAAATTGTCTTTTATAATGGTGAGAACTTTGAAACTTGAAACGGATACCTAATAAAATAAAATAAAATTTCATAAAGTGGAGAATGCAGTCGCACTGCGTAATTTGCGTGTAGTTGTGCATAGGCCTGTAAGTGTGTGTGTGTGTCACAATAACTGGTTCAACGACGTTGGAACAGCATGGCTGCATTATGGCGCCATAGAAATTGTTTTCATTATTAATTATTACTAGCTGTACCCAGCCACGCTTTGCTGTGGCAAAAAAGACTTCCCCTCCCCTACCCCTCCCCCTCTCCTCCCCCCCTCCCTCTCCCCCTCCCCTCCCCCTCCGCGATGGCCACGCGGATCACGCCATAAAACGCTTGAGCAAGAAGGCCGTAAATGCGAAGGCCGTAATGAAATGCGCTAAAGAAATTTACGGAACAAACATGCCTGAATTGGTATGCAAGGCTTATTGACGGACGTAGGCTGTGTGTTGAAAACGGCGGAATTTGCAAAGTTGCTTTTTTAGCTTAAAAGATTGCGCTTTTTCCCAAAAATCATTCTCACAACCCGGCCGTGTTGGAACTAAACGTTTTGGTGAAGTTTCCAAAGCAATCAATGAAGAAAGTTCGGAGATCTTGCGTCAGGTGCCAAACGCGGTTACATTTTTATATATATAGATTATTTAATATTATTGTTATTATTATTGTTATTATTGTTATTATTGTTATTATTGTTATTATTATTATTTTTTATTTTTTTATTTTTTATTTTTTATTTTTTTTTTGCCCTGAGGTACTTCATTCCCCCAGGGACTTATGGACTATTATTAACTGAAGAATGTATGTCTGGTGGGTCAGGCCTCGTCTTCAGGGTGTGAGGCAAAAGTGCCTTTGAAAGCGACCAGGTTGTAGCGTTGGATGCAAATGGACAGACGTTGAAAAAGAAAAGAGGCTTCACGTCTGTCACCACTGATTGAAGAGATGCGGCTGCCAATTTCATTAATGAAGTCTGAGGCCGACGGGTTGAGCGGACCCAATGTCTCTATGGCCACCGGCTGAAAGATGTAGGAAGTGGGCAGGCCTCCGTATTTTTGTTCTTTGCGGATGGCCGCCTGCACTGATGCAGGCCCGACCAAACCGTTCGGGTGGGCTATGTACGAGGCAGGGCCGGATTAAGGCATGTTCAACATGTTCGGCGGAACAGGGGCCCCCACACTATAGGGGGCCCCCACAAAAGTGTAAAAAAAATTTTTTTCGCTAATTTCGGCTATACGACTATTTTCCCAAAATTTCGGGAGATGACTAAAAAAAAAAAAAAAAAAGGTCATCAACTTTTTTGTTTTTTGGCGGATGAAATGGTAGGATTTTCCCAAAAATTTCGGCGGATGACTAAAAAAAAAAAAAAAAAAGGTCATCAACTTTTTTGGCGGATTAAATGGTATGATTTTCCCCAAAATTCTCAAATTTGACAAATTTTTTGCAAAAAATTTCCAAAAAGGGCCCCCACAAAAATTTTCGAACAGGGCCCTGACATTGCTTAATCCGGCCCTGGTACGAGGCGGCACACGTATGAACGATGGTGGCATCCCACGCCAAGTATTTCCCCCCTGACCAGGGTATGAGGGTTGCCCCGTCCGGCCTTTTTCCATCGGATCTGAAGAGACCCGCCGGTTCCTTGATGCTTGGAATGTCAGCTCTGAGGAGGGCACGCCAAATGATGTCATTTATGGCGTGGTGACGAAGGGAGCGACCCATGGCTCTCCTGCAGACGAAACCATGATGGCCCTCGGGGCCAACTCCCTCGCCACAATGGCATGTGTGTGGACCACACAAGTCCAAGCCCAACCTCAGACCCACCGCCACCCGGACAGCCTCGTTATCCAGGACAAGGCCACAAGCGGCGATTGGGAGCGCGGACAGCCAGTCAGCTGAATGGGGACTGCCCGACGCGTCCAGCCTGGCTCGGTTGACTAACCCGACGGCACTCTGGCGGATTTCCGCCTTGTCCTTTTCAACCAGGGGCCTGTCCCAAAGGCTCTGTTTTCCGGGTAAGGGGTGCATTGTCGCCGGCAAGGTGTCGCGACGGGCCTCTAGCAGATCCGACACGAACTGGTCAGGAGCTGCCACACTAGCCGCAAGGATGGCAGATTGCAGGTCGAGAGTCGACGCGGCTGAAGCAAAAAAGGCGGAAGAACCCAGCGAAGCGACTCTACGGATGCCAAGTCCGCCATCTTTGATTGGTAGCCCGGCCTGCAGCCACTGGAGATCATTGAGAGAGCAGTTAACAATGGTCTCAATGCCCGTCCTCATGAGTCCATCTAATGTTACTAGGGCAGGGTGGTCAAAGCAGGGGGAGCAACGGAGAAGGTAACTCACTTTCGATGCGCCGAATGAAGAACGCAGTAAGATCAGGGCGTTCTGTGAAGGCAAAAGACACAGTCTCTCCAAAGCTCGCCTGAACACATCCCCATGACGTGCCAAAGCATCGTCCAGCGCCTTCCCCCTAAACAAAGGGGCACCCAACAAAAGTAGTGCTGTTCCCTCGACCCTAGTGTAGCTCGACAAGGGAAGTGCTAATTCTAATGTGGCGTCCGGGTAGAAAACCTCGCACTTGGTTGGGTTGAGGTGAAGGCCCAACAGTGGTCCCAATCCCACTACCAACTGCACGTCCCGGGCCACAGACTCCATGTTGCCGCCGAGAGTCAAATCGTCAAGGAATCCAACTTTGAGGTCAGACTCCAGCGATTCCAGCACCGGCTGCAATGGTAGACTAAAAAGGAGAGGGCCCAACGGGTCGCCCTGCTGGGGGCCAACCTGCGATGACAGAAACAGGTGACCAAACTTAAGGACAGATGGAATCGAATATGCTTGGTGAACAAATGGATAGATCTCTGGAATGATCTTGTGGACCGAATCCAACATGACGTCACGTCGTAAAGAGTTAAATGCGTTGGTGAAGTCCAGCTTCACCAACACCTGATCGCTACGCATGCTGCTTATAAACCTTCGGGTAGCATGGACAGCGGCCTCACAGCCGCCCGGGACACCGATTCCCAGCTGCAGTGGCGCAAAATGAGATGGAAGTTTAGATATTGCATATTTATTTGCACATTTGGCAGCTAATCTTCGCCAAATGTAGCCAACTGCTATCGGTCTCAATCCCCCCGATTCTTTGTTGAGGGCGATCATATTGCCCCCAAACAAAATTGGTCTGACATCGGGAGGGCATTCGCCGCGAAGCAGCAAGTTGATGAAATCCGATAAAGCTTCGATGAGAGGCTGCTGCATCCCGTTGTGTCCGATCAGGTCCAACAGATGACCTGGTCTAAAGCCATCCGGACCCCCTGCTGACCCCGCTGGAAAAGATCGGATTGCTTCTAGCACCTCGCCAGCTGTCACTTGCCATGCCACCATGGAAGCAGGGTCGGGTAGGCCCATAAGAGCCTCTGGGCATGGGTCTGTGGGATGTTTCTCCTGCAATAGCCTGAGGTTATCTTCAGAGGGGATTGCTGGCTGGGCCCCTTCGCACAAGATGCGGACAGCGGCCTTAATGTTTCCGTCCTCTAACTTGGCATTGACGGCAGCTAGCAGCACCTCTCGTTGGTTCCGACGGCCTACGCGATTGTTCACAGGGCATTGCTCCTCGCTGAGTGAGCCAGGGTCTGAGAGCCACCTCTCCGTCCGGTTTTTGATGATTTTTGTCATGCTCCGACGTTTTCCAGCCCTAGGTGGTTGGGCGAGTATGGAAGGAGCAAAGTCAAGCAAGGCCTTCCACGCCGCGGTGGATTGTGGTGCCTTGCATATGTCGATGAGGGTCGAGGTTAAGGCCTGAGAACAGGCCGGGCGGGCTCCCTTGCATAAATGCCTGAGGAGTGGCCCTCTGGTTTCCGGATGCGACATGCCGCCGTCCAAGACGCCGACAGGATCCGGCTTATGCGGGGCGGACGGCGCCGATGGAACCAATCCATCATTCGGCGTCACTCCATCGACCCCGACCCCAACGTCCGACTTATCCCTCTCTCCCCCATTTACTTCCAATGGTGGGCGATTTGAACCTGGGCATGGACTACTTCTAGGACCATGCAGATGGACCAGGCTACCCCCCGAGTGCAGTTGTCTTGCGGCCAAGCAATGGCTGCAAGTGCCCCTTGCCTTAGGAAGTTTCTCAGTTTGAGACATCAATGTAAGCCGGCCAGACTATTCCCAATGAATGCATGCCTTGTTTATGTGCGCCAGATGAGAAAAAAACAGTAGCCTACTAATGAAATGAAGAATTACCTTCAAATCTCACACTGCGTAAGCGGCGTGCGAAAATAACCGTGTAAGAAATCCGGTTGAAAGTTATCAACAGTTAGCAAAACTTCCTCTACATCTTGACGGAAGTTAGAAGTAAAGAAAACCAGTGTTTCAAACGAACCGCTAAACATTAGCCTAAACGCTGAAAGTGCGCAGTAGGCCAAGCGTGCTGCAACGACTGAATGAAGACAGGTGTGTGGACGTAAACAAACAGCCTACGCCCCCTTTACGGCGCGCGCACACACCTATAATTAACACGAAAAGACCGACCAAAACATGGATCAAAAGCATACAAATGGACACTCAAATTCGTCAGAAAAGTGGCACTAGTTCCAGCAGCACTAATTCATACAAACCAATCCAACAAGAAAGTTGAAAAACTATTAGAAGTGAACGAAAATTAGGTTAAAATCACGTGAGTGAAAAGCAGAGCGTGCAACCCAGACGAGGCCATTCCAGACATTATTATTATTATTATTATTATTATTATTATTATTATTATTATTATTATTATTATTATTATTATTATTATTATTATTATTATCATTATGAAATTAGCCGATATGGTTCATTTCACAAAGGCAAATAAGACAACGAATATAAAGACTGTGGAATCAGTAGTTAATCCGATAGCTGTGGCTGCTTTTAAAAAACATAATAGCCTCGAAGCAATTTCTTCATGTAACTTCAGCAACGATTTAGTATTTTAGTTATAGATGAAAATATTGATAACAAACCACAAAGTTTGATGACGGATGAAAATCTTCAGTTCCAAACAAGAAGCCTGATCATTTTTCTGATATTTTTAGTGCAATCTATGCGATGATTGATGCAAATTACAGTTTTCAGGGGGGGGGGATAATGTCTAGGAGGGGGTAATTTGAAACCTTTACACCGGCTCAGTTTTTCTGGTAACTTCTTTATTTGATATCTTCTCACTTTATACAACGAATCACACAACATATTTTCATTTCTTGTTTCTTTCCGAAGACGCATAAATAACCTTTATTGACCCAACGTTCCAAAAGTGGAACATATTATTAAAAAAATTGCAGGGACGGTAAAACCTACTGCGAGTCATCTTATATCGAGGTAAACACGCACACTGCAAGCCCGTACTCCAACCAATATGGCTGCCAAACGAATGCAATAAAATAAGAGCATGATCCATCGACGACATTGTTCATCAATTCAGCTTCAATTTCAGCAGAATGACTGCACTAACCCTAAAACTAACCCTAACCGACCCTCACGACGCCAAACCTGAGCCCTAACCGACCCTCACGCTTTGCATGTTGGGATGCATGTTGCGATGTCGTCGATGGTTTTCATGGTTCCACGACAACTGGTCCACCGACAACTCGTCCACCGAAATAGAAGCTGGATTGATGAAAAACCGCTTAAGAAATGGAAGATAGATCAAGTTTTTTCTATCTGAAATAGAAGCTGGATCCATATTGAGACACATGATGAAAATCGTCAATTCAGCTTCCATTTAGGCAAGAAAACCATTAGACTTTTTTTCATAAACCCAGTTCCTATTTCGTAAATAAAGAACTTTCATCCAGCTTTCATTTCTCAAGCGCTTTCTCGTTAATCCGGCTTCTTTTTCAGTGGACCAGTTGTCGGTGGACCAGTTGTCCGTGGACGAGTTGTCGTTGGACGAGTTGTCGTTGGACGAGTTGTCGTGACACCGTCGTCGATACGTCGCGCTCTAATTTTATTGCACTCGTTGGCAGCCATATTGATTGGAGTGCGTGTTTACCGAAAAATTATATATAGATAAAATATATAAAAGTAAAAATGATATTCTTACTTCTAGTCTGCATACAGCAATTATGATATTCTAATATCACTCACGGCACAAATTTTGAAGCGAAACGAGAAAAACACAAACTGATAATTTCCTTTGTCGAAGAATCGAAAATGGCGTTTACGAGAAAGATCATTTGAGAACACGAAGTCAGATTGGCGATTCTCCTGTCCTCTAGCGACTAATTGCAAACGCTTAGCATAGTCGATAATACCAGAAGTAAATTTTAGAATCACCTCATCTTTCAATGTGCCATTCAACAATTATACAGTTTGCTTCAGTTTACGGTAAAAATAAATAACAATTAAATACTGTCATTGAACATCCATTTGCAATTTCATCTTGTCTCTATCCCTGGTTTCGATATCATTTTTAACATTTCATCAACCATAATAATTATGCAAAGGAAATAATGCGAGTGCAGGACACTAACCCCTGGAAAAGACCCGGACCAACCCCGAACACCACCCCCACCCGATTTAGCCTGGAACACTACCCCGGTGTAAAGGTTTCAGATTACCCCCTCCTAAACATTACCCCCTGAAAACTGTAAATTGCATCAATCATCGCATTTATTGCACTAAAATAAGCGGAAAAATCCTCCCGCTTCTTGTTTTGGTCTGACAATTTTCATCCGTCATCCCACTTCGTGGTTTGTTACCAATATTTTCATCTGTAACTAAAATACTAATCGCCGCTGAAGTTACAATGGAGAAAATGTCTTCGAGGCTATTATTTTTTTGGATCAAAATGTTGATAACAAAACACGAAGTGGGATGACGGATGATATTCTGCAGACCAAAACAAGAAGCGGGATGAATTTTCTGATTTTATTAGTGCAATAAATGCGATGATTGATGCAAATCTAGTTTCTGGGGGGTAATCTGAGACCGGTTTCAAGTTACCGGGGGGGGTAATGTTTAAGAGGGGGTAATTTGAAACCTTTACACCGGCCAGGACGCATATACCCGCATCCAAAGCCGTATAGCATTTCAGAGATATTTCTTTTCCATAAACTCTAAGTTGGATGAAAGATTAAAACATGATATTACTGCTGACGTATTGCAGTATCATTAGAAGCTGGATGAGCAGATTAATTGACAGAAGTGGAAGTTGGATTAGGGACGAAATCATGGTTTTATGCTGAATTGTAACCGCAAACTAGTGGCGGAATGAACGATACAAATATTTTTAGTTGAATTAGAAGTTGGATGAATAACGGAACTGTGATATAGTAGAAATAGAAGTTGCATGAACGATTTAAAAACGACTAAAACATGTTTTAAATAATTTTACGTTGCTAAATACGGCTTGGGATTCGGGTATATGCGGCCAGGACAAACGGTTCCACGACAACTGGTCCACCGACAACTCGTCCAACGACAACTCGTCCACGGACAACTGGTCCACCGACAACTCGTCCACTGAAATAGAAGCCGGATTATTGAGAAAACGCTTGGGGAATAGAAGCTGGATGAAGGTTTTTACAGGGGAAATAGAAGCTGGATTCATGAAAAAATGCTTAAGAAATGGAAGATGGATCAAGTTTTTGTTCGATCTGAAATAGAAGCTGGATGCATGTTGAAACACATGATGAAAATCATCAATTCAGCTTCTACTTAAGCAAGGAAACCATTAGACTTTTTTTCGTAAATCCAGCTCCTATTTTGTAAATAAAGAACTTTCATCCAGCTTCTATTTCCCAAGCGTTTTCTCGATAATCCGGCTTCTATTTCAGTGGACGAGTTGTCGGTGGACCAGTTGTCCGTGGACGAGTTGTCGTTGGACGAGTTGTCGGTGGACGAGTTGTCGTGACACCGGACAAACCACCATTTAACAATGCATTATCAAAAATTTGAAAGGAAAATTACCTACAGCCAACAACATTGAAAGTGATATATTAATAAATTAATTTGCCTTTCAGTAAACAACATTGAAACTGATATATTAATATTTAATTCTCATTTCAGTTGCGCATGGTTTAACAGGATAGAAGATATTTGAATGTATGTGTTGCATGAACATCGACACATGCATTTAATAAAATATTTAATGTCCTTTACGCAAGTTGTCGAACAAAATAACATGAATTGCTGAGAGCGTCCATTTAGACACACTCATCCCATCATTCCAGCTTCTATTTGAGCATAAATCAGTATTCAGGAAATATATCTTGGAATGAGTAATTTAAAAAAACGTCAGCCTCCAATTACACAACAATTCGTTTAATCATTTCAGCTCCTATCTGAGCATCAATTACTTTTTAAGCGCATTAGATTAGACAAGGACTTCGTCCAATGGTATTCTAAAAAAGATGAAAAGTGAAAAATGTTTTCCTCTTCTCGAAAATCCTGTTTCGGATCATCCAGTCATCGTCAAACATCACATTCTTTCTGAACTGACAATGGCATGCCATTATCTCAATAGTTCCTTCAAACACGATCTTCAAGAGTGATGTTACACTGAAATCTAACCATTCAAACTATCAATGCTGGATGTACACAAACGATAAACCTCCATTTTATTCACCAATGTTCTCGATTCATGAATCGAATTTAGTGAATGTTCTATTTTTTCTCTGATTTCAAATAAAAAAATCGGATATCTAGACTTTGATATTGAAGGAACTTGCCACAAGACTCTGCATGAGATTCACACCTGCAAGCAATGTTTTTTTCAAATAAGATTTGTGTCTTCTGTGATTTGTGTTCTTGTAATTTGATTCAGTTGTATAACTGTGAGCTGCAACCGGTTGTGGTCTGTCAAACGGATTGTTCAAATAAAGGAATATTATCATTATAATTATATCTATCTTGTCCATAATGTTCTTGCTGTTTAAGGAAAGTAGTGTAAAAGTCGCAAGTCAAAGAATTCCACAAAACTGTTTTTAGACAGATCTTCAATGCAATAATGATTACAATGTTCCATAAATTCCTTTTCAATATCAAACATTTCATCACACACTCCACAACCATAAGTTTTGGAAAAAAAAGAGTTTAGGTCAGCAGTACATAGCGAGCGAACTGCACCCATTCTATTGTCATCTGGACTGGACTTCTCGTCGTGTTTGGAATAAACCATTTTATTTGATTCCATTCTTAACAACTCTGAACAATCATCATCGTCGCATCTCTTGGTCTTATCTGACGCCGTACCTTCACAAAATTCCTCCACGAACAATGTTTCTTCCCTACAAGTTTTCACCATGGTGTCTTGACAAATACTCTCATCAAATATCTCACCAGTTTTTGCCGATCGTCCATTGTGTAAATTAATGTGCCTTCTGAGATGACCACTGTGCACAAATGATCTTTGACATAATTTGCACATGTATGACTTCTCTCTAGTGTGAGTTTTTGAATGCCTCAGCAGATTGCTACTTTGTGAAAACGTTTTCTTACATAACTGACAACTGAATGGCTTTTCTCCAGTGTGAGATCTTTTATGAATATCCAGTTTACCCTTTTTGGTGAATGATTTTTGGCATAGGCTGCACTTGTATGGTTTTTCTCCAGTGTGGGTTCTTATATGCTGTTGCAAACCACTCCCTCGTGCAAATGATTTGTCACACAAATTGCACTTGTATGGTTTTTCACCAGTGTGGATTATTTTATGGCCTTGCAGGCTTCTGATATCCCCAAATGCCTTGCTGCACAGATTGCATTTGAAAGGTTTCTCTCCAGAGTGGTTTCTTTTATGGCTTCGCAGACCATCCGCTCGTGCAAATGATTTGTCACACAAAGCGCATTTGTATGGTTTTTCTCCACTGTGTGTCTTTTTATGGGATTGCAGGCTACTGCCAACAGTAAATACTTTGTTACATAAATTGCATGCATAAGGTTTTTCTCCAGTGTGGGTTCTTTTATGGCATTGCAGAACAAATTGACGTGCAAATACTTTGTTACAAATATCGCATGTGTAAGACTTTTCTTTAGTGTGTGTTCTTGTGTGAAAATCCAAACCATGCTTGTGAGAAAAGGTTTTCTCACACAAATTGCAGGAGTATGGTTTCTCTCCAGTGTGTGTTCTTCTGTGGCTACGGAGATGAGCTCCTTGCGAAAATGCTTTGCCACATATATTACAGATGTACGGTTTCTCTCCAGTATGAGTTCTTGTATGAATACGCAAAATTATTTTGTTGGCAAACGCTTTGTGACATATATTGCACATAAATGGTTTCTCTCCAGTGTGTGTCCTTTTGTGTAAATCCAGATAATCATTTCGTGCAAATGCTTTGTCACATATATTGCATAGGTAAGGTTTTTCGCCAGTATGAGTATGAGTTTTTGTATGGGCTTTCAGTTTACCTCTATCTGAAAAACCTAAGTCACATACATTGCATATGTAAGGCTTTTCTCCAGTGTGTTGCTTCATATGACGTTCTAAGACATGTTTGTAAATAAAGGCCTTGTGACATAAATTGCAAGAGTGTGGTTTCTCTCCCGTGTGGGTCTTTCTGTGGCCACGAAGATTACTTTTTTGTGAAAATGCTTTGCCACATATATTGCAAATGTATGGCTTCTCTCCGGTATGGGTTTTCATATGGCTATCCAGTTGTCTTTTATCAGCAAATGTCTTGTTGCATGTATTGCAAGCATATCGTTTCTCTCCAGTGTGAGTTCTTCTGTGGCTATACAAACCAGCTCTCTGTGTAAATGTTTTACTACATAATTTGCACTTGTAATGTCTTTCTCCCGTGTGTATTCTCGTATGTTCTCTGAGATAAGTACTGCTTGTAAAAACATTTCCACATAAAATGCACTCATGTGCTTTTTCATTTGCTTGTTTTCTATCATGGATTTTCATTGCAGATCTGTTGTCAAAAAATCCTAACCACATAAATTGCACTTAAAACAGTATCTTTGTCCAGTACGAATTCTTGTATGGATTTTGAAGTTGTAATTTCTTCTTTATTAAACCCACCTTCAAGTTGTCTTTTACAAAGCTGAGTGACCAAGTGACCACCTACAACTGAGATCAAATAAAATAAAATTTAGCTTCATTGATTTAGTGGCGAATACATTCACAATGCACAGTTTGTAATTTAGAGTATTAAATACGTAACAAATAGCAAATGGCAGAGGATAATGTCGGTCGACTCATAAGGAAAAGAAGAAGCTCGAAGTCTTGTTTATAGTCTATAGCCATTGTCACAATAGTTATATCAGTAAGAATAGTAAGAAGCACAGGAGTAACATGAATTGTTTTAGGGTAAGAGTGTATTTTAGCGTCGTAAATTATTTGGCATTGCACAGATTTAAGCATTGGTCGAAAACAAGTCGGATTGACGAAAAATATTTTTCAACTGATGTCAATACAGTAATAGCTCTGCCATCATTTACAACCAACAAAACACCTTCTGAATGAAGTGATAATCTTTAACTTGAACCTGCAAACACTAATTGTGTGTCAATCAACAGTTATAATTTCCTTTGTCAGAAATCTAAAATGGCTCTGATGAGAAAGAACCTACGATAGCTCGATGTCCGATCTGCGAGATTCCTGTCCTCTACCGGCAGATAAAAAATCACATTACAAATCATTGGCAATTTGGCACGATTGATATGTGGCCTTGTTTTCTTTAGCCTAAGTCACGGGAGATTCTGTCGTCATCGATATAGGTTGATACCTGCTACTTGAATTATAGTGAAAAATTATCAATATCTTGATCGGAAAAAATAATAGCCTCGAAGCCATTTTCTCCGTGTAAACTTCAGCGGCTAATAGTATTTTAGTTACAAATGAAAATATTGATAACAAACCACGAATTGGAATGACGGATGAAAATCTTCAGACCAAAACAAGAAGCGGGATGAATTTTTGGATATTTTTTGTGCAATAAATGCGATGATTGATGCAATTTACAGTTTTCAGGGGGTAATGTTTAGAAGGGGGTAATCTGAAACATTTGCATCTAGGGACAAGAAGATAATTATGGAAATCATCATTAGGAAAAGAAGATTGTAGTGGATGGGACATATTGTTCGCATGGATAAGAATCGAGGAGCTAAAATGCTGGAATACTAGGAGTAAAAGAAAGATAGGAAGACCACAAAAGAACTGGAAAGGCACTATCAAAGACGACTCAATTGAGATGTCTGGAGATGTCGTGGAGAGATGATCCAGAAAGTTGAGTCCCACAAAGAGTGAGGGGAAGAGAATCCCATACGGATTTATTAGAGACTAGCTGAACCCGGCCACGCGTTGCTGTGGCTGAAAAGAGGCTCCTCCTCCCCCTCCCCCTCCCCTCCCCTTTCCCCTCCCCCTCCTCTCCCCATCCCCTCCCCTCCCACTCCCCCTCCCACTCCCCTCCCCCTCCAACTCCCACTCCCCTCCTTCTCCGTCCCCCTCTCCTTCCTCCTCCCCCTTGACCTCCACCTCCTCTCCCCCTCCCTCTCCCCCTCCCCTCCCCTCCCTTTCCCCCCTCCCCCTCCTCCCTCTCCCTCCCACCCCCCTTCCCCTCCCCCTCCCTCTTCCCCTCCCCCTCCGTCCCCCTCCCCTTCCCCCTCCCCCTCCCCTTGACCTCCACCTCCCCTCCTCCTCCGCTCCCTCCCCACCGTCTTTGTCCCGCTCCCTCCGCTCATTTCCTCCGTCGCAGCGTCCATTCCAAGCCCAAAGGCCGCTTTGGGAAAAGGCCTAAAAGCGGCCTCTTTGGTAAATTAATCGCGACTCGCTTTCGACGTCACATCACGCCACCTCATTGATGTTTCGTCTGCTGTGTTTTTAGACGGCGTGTATGAAATCTGGCAGCCGTGTGGGACGTGTTTAATTTGCAAATGGCGGGCGAACGGATTGCAAAGTTCACTTTTTGTGGAAACGGTTGCGTTTTTTCGGGTGAAAACATCTTAACACACGGTTGTATGGGAATGGAAGGTGTTGTAAAATTTTCAAAACAATCGGTGCGTCACTTTCAGCGTGGAAATGCGACGAACTATTGGAAAGTTCATTTTTATTTATATAGATGACACTCAGTTCCCGATGAACAAACTAGACATAGAATGTTTTTATTGGCCACAACAAAGTCTTACAATCATAACATGACACTGCTCGATAGCAATTGATGATGCTCAGAAACTTCATGTCATTCAATTATTTTCCATGCTATTCCAAAGTAACCTAATCTAAGAGGAGATTCAGAACCTCATCACAGTCCGTTTTACATCAAATAATTAATCGGCTACTTTGTCTCATAATATTTGGCTCCATACATCTGACAATTTAACAATGCATTCTCAGACAAAAAGGAACTAGAAACTAACATTACATCAGTAAACAGTAGACAACATTGAAACTTATATATTAATAAAGTAATTTGCAGTTCAATTGCTGATGGCTTATAATTTAAGAAATCTGAATAGATGTGTAGCATGAACAAATTGGACGTAGACACCAACGATGAGATTCAGCGTCGTATGGACATGATGTGGGACAACATAAAAATAAATAGAATACAACAGTGGAATAGTTACATAAAAATGGATAATGAAGTTACTTTCCCATTTAAGCTCAAATAATTAACATTGCTATCTTCCTCTCGAATGTACTGTTACCACAAGTGCAATATAACTCTGATTCTAAGATTGGTTTCTGCATAATCCAGTCATCTGCAACAATTGTCAAGTTACACAACATTCTTCCTGAATTTATTATTCAATAGTTTCCTTCAATGACGTCCTCCTAGAGTGAAATTCCACAGAAGACAGACCACTGAAATTATGAGTGATGGATGTATAGCTGTGTACATTTGAGAAAACTTCATTGTATTCCCCAATGTTCTTAATTCATGAAACGAATAGTTGAATTCCTTGTTTTCTCAAACAAATGAAATCACATTGATGCAATGCCATGCTCAATATGAACATTCAACATTCTTTAGCCTTTTCTTTACTACAGGCTTTCTGTCCATGATAGTCTCATGATTTCTGTATGATATTCACGTCTGCATGCAGTAATTCTTCAATAGCAGGGACAAGCTCATAATAATAACACATGTGCCACAGTACTTTCATATGTAAATGTTCACAATATATGTAAAGCACACCCAAACATCGACTTAGAGTTTACATGTTGCTCAGATTCATATAATTTTGTCAGTGCTTAAGGAAAGTAGTCTAAAAGTCGCAATTCAAAAGATTCCCCACAACTGTTGTTAGGAGGATTTTCGTTGTGATGATTACAATGTTCCATTAATTCTTCTTCACGTGCAAACAATTCATCACACATTCCACAACCATGGGTTCTAGATATGGAATGGTTAGCGTCAGAAGTAAGCTTACCTTCCGAATGATCATTGTCCATTTCATTTTTATTTCCATTGGGCTTCTCACCCTTTCTTGCCACACTTCCACTGTGCTTTCTGAGATGATTACTTTGTGCAAATGATCTTTCACATATTTTGAACTTGTGTGGCTTTATTCTTGTGTGTGTTCTTGAGTGCATTTCCAATTTACTCCTAACAGAAAAGGTTCTATGGCATATATTACAAAGGTATGGTCTCTCTCCAGTGTGCGTTCTTCTGTGGGCATTTAAGTTTGAAAATGCTCTGTCACAAATATTGCAAATGTAAGATTTCTTTCTCTCTCCTGAATGAGTTCTCATATGGATTTTCAGACTTCTACCATCTGAAAATGTCTTGTCACATATGTTGCACATGTATGGTTTTTCTCCATTGTGAGATCTTGTATGAACATCCAGTTTATAAGGTTTTGTGAATGATTTTTCACATAAATTGCACTTGAATGGTTTTTCACCACTATGGATACATTTATGGATTCGCAGGCTGCCACCATCGGCAAATGCTTTGTTGCACGAATTGCATTTGTAAGGTTTTTCTCCAGTGTGGGTTCGTCTATGGACTTTCAGACCACCCGCTCGTGCAAACGTTTTGTCACACAAATCACATTTGTAAGGTTTTTCTCCAGTGTGCATCCTTTTATGGCATCGCAGGCTACTGCTAAGAGTAAATGCTGTGTCACACAAATTGCATTTATATAGTTTTTCTCCTCCAGTGTGCGTTCTTTTATGATATCTCAGACCACTGTCAGATGCATATACTTTGTTGCACATATTACATTTGTAAGGTTTTTCTCCAGTGTGGATCCTTGAGTGACTTTTTAAATGCTGCCTATGAATATAGGCTTTGTGACATATATTGCAAGAGTATGGTTTCTCTCCAGTGTGGATTCTTCTGTGACTTCTGAGATGAGTATTTTGCGAAAATGCTTTGCCACATATATTGCAAATGTACGGCTTCTCTCCAGAATGAGTTCTTGTATGTATAGTCAGACATAATTTGTTGGCAAAAGCTTTGTGACATATATTGCACACAAATGGTTTCTCTCCAGTGTGTGTCCTTTTGTGTGATTCCAGAGTGTCATTTCGAGCAAATCCTCTGTTACATATATTGCATAGGTATGGTTTCTCTCCAGTATGAGTTTTTTTATGGTCGCTCAGTTGACTTTTATCTGAAAAACCTTTGTGACATAAATTGCATGTGTATGGTTTTTCTCCAGTGTGGGATCTTGAGTGAGTTTTCAAGTCATGACTATGAGAAAAAGCTCTGTGACACAAATTGCAAGAGTGTGGTTTCTCTCCAGTGTGAATCCTTCTGTGACCAGTCAGATTAGATCCTTGAGAAAATGCTTTGCCACATATATTGCAAATGTATGGTTTCTCTCCCGTATGAGTTCTTGCATGGACATCCAGCTTACTTTTATCGGCAAACGCCTTGTGACATGTATTGCATTTGTATGATTTCTCTCCAGTGTGGGCTTTTGCATGTGCACTTAGATTATTTCTATTTGCAAATGGTTTGTCACATACATTGCAGATGTATGGTTTCTCTCCAGTATGAGTTTTTGTGTGAATATCCAGGCATCTTTTATCAGAGAATGTTTTGTGACATGTATTACACATGAAAGGTTTCTCTCCAGAGTGGGTTCTTTCATGTAAATTGAGTCTACTTTTATGTGCAAATGCTTTGTCACATATGTTGCAAATGTAGGGTTTATCTCCAGTATGTGTTCTTGTATGGATGTCCAGACCTCTTTTTTCAGAAAATATTTTGTGGCATATATTACATGTATATGGTTTTTGACCGGTGTGTGTTCTTCCATGAACATTCAGATCACTTCTATGTGCAAATGCTTTGTCACATATGTTGCAAATGTATGGTTTCTCTCTGGTATGAGATTTTATATGCCTATCCAGACATATTTTATAAGAAAAAGTTTTGTGACATGTATTACAAGTATATCGTTTCTCTCCCGTGTGGATTCTTCTGTGGCTATACAAAGAAGCTCTGTGTGTAAATGTTTTACTACATAAATTGCACTTGTAGCGTCTTTCTCCAGTGTGTATTCTCGTGTGCTCTCTGAGATAACGACTGCTTGAAAAAGCATTCCCACATAATTTGCACTCATGTGATTTTTCTCCAGTTTGCAATGTTTTTTGAGTGTTCATTATAGATTTTTCTTTGAACAAAGCCTTGTCACATAAGTTGCACTGGAAACATCAACATCTTTGTTCAGCATGCAAGAGTTCTTGCATGGATCCTGAAGTTGTAACCATCTCCAACTGTTTCTGATTGAAATTCACCTTCAAGTAGTCTTGTATAATGGTGAGATACAACTTGCATCAAGGATCTAATAAAATAAAATAAAGTAAAATATACTTTTCATCGATTAAGTGAAGAATACATGCACAATGCAGTTTTAAATTTGATGTATATTATATGCAGCAAATAGCAAAAAGTGAACGGGCTTTGTGTAAATGTTCTTGGTAGATAAGTTTGAACGAGACAAGAGAGTTTAACAACAGCAATCATTGTTTATCAATCCAGCTCCAATTTCAGTAATATTGTTATCATAAATTTCACTTCTACTATTTAAAAAATGATATTTTATTTTTATTCACACGACTTCTATTTATCAAGAATTCTGGTTGTGAATCCAACTTGTATGCTATCAGCACTAATTCCAATTCAATGGCGAATAATTAGTTCCGTTAAACGATAGATTACACAATTTTGAGTTTAAATCAATCAATGAATGAAATATTTTATTTTGCAACAAAAGTAGCCTATACAGGGTGGTCCAGCATAAATGTCCCGACTTTTAACGCGTATAACTTCCCCAATTTTTGGAATTTATTTATACTTTATGCGTCAAATTAAAGGTATTTCACTCTAGTATTTGCACTGAAAAGGTCGGACTGGTGATTGTTTGGGTTTCAGTTATATGCTTGGAACAGCGCTAGCTACCATATATTGTTGTTTTCTATGACATAATATGGCGCCGTTTTCCAGGGATATTCACAAATCGATTTTTGCTAACGCGCGCATAGCCACAATTATTTTAGGTGTTTGTAGGAGTCTCTCCCATGAATATCCTCTTTTCGCTAAACCATTTTCTTTCAATTTTATCAACAGCCATTTCTTTGCGCACTGCCACGCACTGCTTTAGACGCAAAGAAACGGCTGTCTCGCTATAGCCGTTTCTTTGCGTCAGTGTTTTAGTGCTGTTGGACATCACGTTGACAAATAACTTTAGATCAGCGGTTCCCAACCCGTGGCCCGCGGGCCAAAAGTGGCCCGCCAGGCCACCAAAAATGGCCCTCGTCTCTAGAAGAACTATCAAAAATATATTGAAAAATTGACAATTTGGACAGGATAGAATACATAATTATTTTATGTTACAAATTATTTTATTTTGACGTCCATAAATAGCATCAAACATTCTATTTTTAATCAACTATAACAATTTTATATGCTTTTAGTTAATTAAATGTTAACCTCGTGGCCCCCTAATGTTCTTCAACTAAGAAAAAGTGGCCCTCGTGTCCTCCAACTTAGAAAAAGTGGCCCCAAAGTCCAATAAGGTTGGGAACCACTGCTTTAGATCATCTTTAAGGAAACGGTGTTTCTAGGACTACCTGTATCGCGTGGAATGACCTGGAGAGATTTGTTTATAGGGCCTGCCCGGGTCATTGTCTTAACGGCCAATTTACTCGGACACAAGAGCAATCTTAGCGGATATGAACGCTGTAATTCCCATGGTTTAGCCTACTATTAGAAAGTCCGGTTTTTATCAATTTTCCGTAGCAGATAATTAAAGGTATTGTTTCTTCCATCCACTGTTAGAAAATTCGTTAATCATTTCAACCGAATAATTTATCCCTCATCAGTTCTGAAAATTAAGATCAAAACGCAATCACCGTCTATCAACAGCGCCAGATCGCGTCATAGAAAGCAGCAAAATATGGTAGCTAGCGCTGTTCCGAGCATATAATTAAAACCTAAACTTGTACATTTATGTACAAGTTCCATTTTTTCAGTGCAAATACTAGAGTGAAATACCTTTTATTTGACGTATAAAGTATAAATAAATTCCAAAATTTGGCAAAGTTATAAGAGTGAAAAGTCGTGACATTTATGCTGGACCACCCAGTACATGACAGGTTTACACATGGTGACCGGACATTTCCCTCCTGGACAATTCCCCCCCGGACATTTCCCCCCGGACATTTTCCCCCCGGACAATTCCCCCGGACATCCCCCCCAGCCTAGGACATCCCCCCCCCCCGTATACGTATACATACACACATGCATGCATGCATGCATACATACATGCATATACAATTATACATACATATGCATGCATGCATGCATGCATGCATGCATACACACACACACACACATGCATACACAAACACATGCATACACACACATGCATACATACATGTATGCATGCATGCATACATACACACATACATACACACATACATACACACATACACACAGACACACACACATACACACATACATTTCTGGGTAACCCTTTCTCGAGCCAATGGACAACCCCGGATAATCTCCTCCGCCCATTTAGACTAGGGCAAACGGTTCCACAACTGGTTCGCCGACAACTGGTTCAATGACAAATGAAAATTGGTACACGACAATATTATTGGAGCTGGATTGATGAAAATAGTCTTGCTCAAACTGGGGCTGGATTGATGAAAACATTATTTTTTAAACTGGAGCTGGATTGGTCAACATGTTCTTGCTTAAACCGGAGCTGTACCGATGAAATGTTTTGCTTAAATTGGAACTGGATTGAAGAAAAACGCTGGTCAAATGCAAGCCGTTTGATGGGTTTTTTTATATCTGAAATAGAACCTGGTTTCATGAATAGAATGCTTGATAAATGGAAACTGGATTGATGACTTTTCTTCATGTACCGTATATCAAAATGCATCCAGCTTCCATTGCTCAAGCACTTTATCATTAATCCAGCTACATTTGACTTTTTCTTTCTCAAGCATTATTTTTTCAATCAGGCTTCTATTGCAGCTATTAGGAACCTTCATCCAGCTTCCATTCACCATTTGCCGGTGAGCCAATAATATTGTCGTGTACCAATTGCCGTGAACCAGTTGTCGGTGAACCAGTTGTCGTGACACCAGAGCAAACCCCAGGCAAAAACCCCGTTTCTGTGCAAATAGTTTATTTCTGTAGTTGACTGATAAAACACATCCATCAATCCTACTTAAATAGCAACAATTGTTTTAACAATCCAGTTTACATTTAGATAACAATCATTTTTCATCAACCCAGCTTCCATTTGAAAAAACCCATTTGTTTCATCAATCCCATTAGGTATGAACATTTTCATCAATCCAGCTCCAATATAAGCAAGACAACATTTTCATCAATGCTTCATATATTTCAGCAAGAATATTTCCATCAATTCAGCTTCCATTTAAGCAATAATATTTTCATCAAACCAGTTTCCATTAAAGTAGAAATTATTTTGTATCAATCTGACTTCTATTTAGCAAGAATCAATTTCATCAATCCTACTTCTGTACGAACAACAGATGTATTTTGAACGCGGACTGGACATTAGTCCCCTCGACCGGACAAACCCCACGGAAAAATACCCAGGAACAAAACCCGTCAACCCCTTCCCGATTTAACCTAGGATTTAAACAAACAGGCAAAACCCTCACCCTCTGCAAATAGCTTATATCTCTAGTAAATTGATTGTATGAATTACGACAATTCAGCTTCTATTTTAATATCAACAATTGTTTTTATCAATAAAGCTTCCATTTTTAACGTGTTTTACAAAAAAGTGCTGAAAATCACAAAAAATCACGGAAAAATGAAAAATTCACGGCAAACGGCGAAATTCACGGTTTCCGTGATCTCCGTGATTTCGTGATTTTGGTATGTACCTCGGTAAAAATAATAAAATAATAGTAATAATAGGCCTAATGACAATTATTCTAAAAACAACATAATTTCTATGCGTCCATCCAACACTCGACACTATTACGACACGTCATGTTTATAGCCTTGTCTTGAGACACCGATTTATTTAATATTATAATTTGGAACCGCCGTATCCAGCGGATGTAGGACATTTCCCCCCCTGGACATATTCCCCCCCGGACATTTACCCCCCCCGGACGTTTCCCCCCCCCCCCGACCTAGGACATTTCCCCCCCCCCCCCCCATAAGGGTCCCTATCCTATGTTAATGAATGACTGCACTAACCCTATCACTAACCCTAACCGACCCTCACGATGCCTAACCTGACCCTAAACGACCCTCACGATGCCTAACCTATATGTACAGAGTGGGGGGGGGAATTGTCCGGGGGGGTAAATGTCCTAGTCAAAATCGGGGGGAAAACGTCCGGGGGGTAAATGTCCGGGGGGGAATATGTCCGGGGGGGAATATGTCCAGGGGGGTAAATGTCCGGCTCCCGTATCCAGCATTACCCTGTCCTAAATAGGCTAAATAATCAGACCTCACAAAATGACTACTAAAATATTAGAACAGGCAGAGCCTAAAACCTCTGAGTCATACAAATTTCTTACTATTCGAACTATTTAGATGATAAACGTAAATTCAGCCTATAGATAGCATAATTTTTGCATCAAATAAAATTCACGGAAAATATATCAACAATAATTTATTAATTTCCATTGTCAGAAATCGAGAGAGAGACTTAAGTAGATTGAAGGCCGCAAGTCAGAAGTGCGATACTGCTGTCCTCTTGAGATTAAAATATGTCATCCAAATACGGTGCCACAGACAACAAGTTAGGCCTACTAGTCCAACGATAATAGTTACTGATCTATACTGTAACAGACAGCTGGTCCAACGACAGCTGGTAATTTTATGCTAAATTGTAACCGTAAAGCTAGAGGCTGGATGAACGATCAAAATATTTTTGTTGAAGTAGAAGTTGGATGAATAACGGAACTGTGATATAGTAGATTAGTAGAATTAGAAGTTGGATGAGCGATGAAAAAATTACTAAAACATGTTTTAAATAATTTTACGTTGCAATACGGCTTGGGATTCGGGTACCGTATATGCGTACCGCACACAACTGGTCCAACGATAAGTTAGGCTACTGATCTACAGACAACTGGTCCAACGACACCTGGTGTCTATTTCATCAATACGAGTCGTCTGTAGACCAGTTGTCGTTAGATATTTCGGCGAAACAACAGAAAAAATTTGATTTTTTTATCCAAGACCAGAAATTGTTGCTTCCCTTTCAAAATTTCTGCCATGCACTTTGCTTTGGGGTTGAGCCACATTTAAAAGGCTTAGCCCCCTAGCCCTCTTGTGCCGGTGTAAATGTTTCAAATTACCCCCTCCTAAACATTACCCCCCCGGTAACTTGAAACCGGTCTCAGATTACCCCCCGGAAACTAAATTTGCATCAATCGTCGCATTTGTTGCCCTAATAAAATCAGAAAATTCATCCCGCTTCTTGTTTTGGTCTGCAGAATATTATCCGTCATCCCACTTCGTGTTTTGTTATCAATATTTTGATCCGAAAAAAATAATAGCCTCGAAGACATTTTCTCCATTGTAACTTCAGCGGCGATTAGTATTTTAGTTACAGATGAAAATATTGATAACAAACCACGAAGTGGGATGACGGATGAAAATCTTCAGACCAAAACAAAAAGCGGGATGATTTTTTCGATAATTTTAGTGCAATAAATGCGATGATTGATGCAATTTACAGTTTTCAGGGGGTAATGTTTAGGAGGGGGTAATCTGAAACCTTTACACCGGTGTAAAGGTTTCAAATTACCCCTTCCTAAACATTAACCCCCCCCCAACTAGATTTGCATCAATCACCGCATTTATTGCACTAAAAAATCAGAAAAATCATCCAGTTTCTTGTTTTGGTCTGAAGATTTCCATCCGTCATCCCACTTTGTGGTTTGCTATCAATTGATCGGGAAAAGTAATATAAGCCATTTTCTCTATGTAAACTTCAGCGGCGATTAGTATTTTAGTTACAGATGAAAATATTGATAACAAACCACGAAGTGGGATGACGGATGAAAACCTTCAGACCAAAACAAGAAGCGGGATGATTTCTCTGATTTTTTAGTGAAATAAATGCGATGACTGATGCAATTTACAGTTTGCAGGGGGGGTAATGTTTAGGAGGGGGTAATCTGAAACCTTTACACCGGTGTAAAGGTTTCATATTACCCCCTCATAAACATTACCCCCCGGTAACTTGAAACCGGTTTCAGATTACCCCCGGAAACTAGATTTGCATCAATCACCGCATTTATTGCACTTACAAAATCATAAAAATCATTCCGCTTCTTGTTTAGGTCTGAAGATTGCCATCCGTCATCCCACTTCGTGGTTTGCTATCAATATTTTGATCGGGAAAAATAATAGCCTCGAAGCCATTTTCTCCATGTAAACTTCAGCGGCGATTAGTATTTTAGTTACAGATGAAAATGTTGATTACAAACCACGAAGTGGGATGACGGATGAAAATCTTCAGACCAAAACAAGAAGCGGAATGATTTTCTGTTATTTTTAGTGCAATAAATGAGATGATTGATGCAATTTACAGTTTTCAGGGGGGTAATCTTTAGGAGAGGGTAATGTGAAACCTTTACACCGGTGTTTGTTATAAATATTTTCATCTGTAACTAAAATACTAAATCGCCGCTAAAATTACATGGAGAAATTATTGCTTCGAGGCTATTATTTTTTTCCGATTAAAATATTGATAACAAACCACGAAGTGGGATGACAGATGAAAATCTTCAGACCAAAACAATAAGCGGGATGATTTTTCTGATTTTCTTAGTGCAATAAATGCGATGATTGATGCAAATCTAGTTTCCGGGGGGGGGGGTAATCTGAAACCGGTTTCAAGTTACCGGGGGGTAATGTTTAGGAGGGGGTAATTTGAAACCTTTACACCGGCACTGGCATTAAGTATCTTGATAATATAGTAACTGTTTATTTTCGTATGCGGACGTTTCGTCAACGGACGATTCGTCACAAGGAATAAATTGAATAAGTCCAGCTTCCGTTTAGACACGCGTTCAAATAATCGTTCCAACTTCTATTTGAGCAAGAACTATGCTTCGGAGATCCAACTTCCATTTTGGAAAGAATTTGTTTCATCATTCCAGCTTCTGTTTAAGCAAAAACTACGTTTTTTTCATCCAATTTCCCCTAAAAACCATATTTTTTTACCAAAAACTTCTCTTTAAGCTATTAAATCTTTCCACCGATTCCACTTCCATTTCAGGAAAACATATTTTCATTAATCCCGCTTTCACGTTACAAGAATTCTTTTCATCAATCTATTTTTACTCAACCACCGCTGGACGAATCGTCCGTAGACGAATCGTCCGTGGACGAAACGTCCGCGAACCTTTATTTCGATGTCATTGATCATTGTCTCCTAGTGCCCTTATTACGAAATAAGCCGTTATAGATATTTTCTGCTTTTTACTATGAGGGGGGCTGAGCAACATTTAGTGGCCAGGCCCTTAGCCCTCTGGCGCGGTTCCACGACAACTGGTCTAGGCTACCGACAACTCGTCTAACGACAACTCGTCTCCGGACAATTGGTCTAACGACAACTGGTCTACTGACGAATAGTATTGATGAAATAGAAGCTGGATTTACGAAAATGTGTTTTTGGCTTAAATGGAAGCTGGATTGATGATTTTCATTCATGTATTCCAACATGCACCCATTTCTACGTCAAATCTAAAAATATCCTCATCCAGCTTCCATTACTTAAGCGGTTTTCCTATCAATCTTGCTTCCATTTCAGATCTAGAAATACCTTCATCCAGCTTTTATTTATCATACGTTATTTTCGTCAATCCAGCTTCTATTTCACCTGTAAGAGAACCATCATCCAGATTCCATTTCTCTTGCGTTTTTTCATCAATCCAACCTCCATTTCACCTCTAAAAACCATCATCCAGCTTCCATTTCTCAAGCGCTGGATAAGTTGTCCGTAGACCAGTTGTCGTTAGACGAATTGTCCGGAGACCACTTGTCGTTAGACGAGTTGTCGTTAGACGAGTTGTCGTGACACCCTCTGGCGCCGCCACTGCATATACGCTATGATAATAATTATAGTTGATTTCGTTGCCGTTGGTCATTCTCAAGTTTCCTTATTACGAAGTAAGCGGTTATAGACATTTCCGCATTTTGCTTTAGGGATGGGGATGAGCCGCATTTAGGGAGGGCATGGCCCCCTAAACCCCTCTGGCGCCGCCACTGCAGAGCAGAGGTTAAGAGATCACATCGCGGGTAAAGCAACGCACACATTCAGCTCCTGCTGTAGGTTTACATCCTGCATGCCAGTGGATACGGCTTCCAATTAACAATTTAGACCTTTGGACCTACATGTAGGCCTATAGACTTAATGGCGCATGCGTGGCCTAAGGTTCCGTTTCAACGAAAATTGTATAGGCCAGTGATAACAATTATTGGCATCAAAACTTTCCTCTGCTATAATTCAAGACCAAAGCTTATTAGGCTATACCTAGGTCCTGCAGTTTCTCATGTAGGCCTAGGCTAAAATTAATTGTGTTGAAATGTAGTTCACGTGACGATTTTGTTCACATTATTAGGCCGTACGAATTGCAGAAAGACCTATATATAGGCCCTATTATATTTGCGAGTTTATAAGTTTGAAGATCATAATATTATATTGTATCGGCAGTAGGCTATTTAATTCATATCCGTCCATTCAAATCAGGTATGCATTCTAATTCTCAAGTGCGAGACAAATATTGTGGAAAAATAACTGGGGGTCAGAGGGGGGCGGGGGTGAACGCGTTGATCCACTTGGAATGTGTTTTACACTTTACTGTGGGAAATACTAGGGGTTGAAAACCCCGGTCATTCTCACCCTGCCAGTACCTTGTGTCTGATTATTTAGCGGCCTATTGAAAGTTATAATCTGTTAGATTATTGTGTAGCCTGTAGGCCTACGTAGGGGAACTTGGTCTAAAACGGGCCCCTTAAGGGGAAAACTAATATTTCTCAAAGCTTCGTGAGGCTAAAATGACCGAAATATGACAAATGTACAGGATATTTATTATTCTAATAAATGGCTATTATATATATTTGAGTAACCGGAAGTAACTAGGGAAATTTTAGCTTTTAAAAAAATAGGCAAAGGGCCCATCTCACCCTATAGGTGTAGGTAAAATGGGCCCCCAGGTATGGGTAAAATGGGCCCTGGATGAATTCTGGCTAACCACGGCTCTGTTAATAGTCCAACGTTCTCGAGTTTGTGTTTTTTCTACGAGTCCGTAATTATCTACTTTGGGCTCTGACCTTGTGGCTCATCAAAATCTTCTCTAGTCAGCCAGAGGGGCTCCTAGCCCCAAGTGCTAGTTTTTTGTGATAAAAAGTGCCGGGGCTATTCGATTGCGGGGCTCTCCAACTTCGAATTAACAAACAGATCGCTCTGAATCCTTCCAGATGGATGAGACTGATCCAGGTGGTGCTGCATCTAGCAATTCAGGCTTCCAATTTCTTATCTCCAGCTTCTACTTTCAAGTGTAGATTTGCTGCAGTGTGGTTCTTGGTTAAAAACCCACTTTGCACGTCTTCTTCAAGCTCATTTCTTCAATTTTATAACTCTCCGTACTGTCGGTTGGTCATTCTTTTATAAGCTTACAACGTCTCATATATACACCTGTCAACGAAACAGATTTACTGCTGTAATGATTTATGATCTTTAACACACATTTCTATATGTGTCTAAAACGGGCCCCCAGGGCCCGTTTTAGACAGCACCATAGGTCATTGCAACAGCCGAGCATTTTTAAGTGAAATGATAGAATATACTAAATTAATGATGACAGACTTATTGTCGAGTAAATACTGCTTCAAATGATATCTTATGTACACGGAAAATGTTTAATGCAAAACGCATACAAAAATTCTTAACGCCAACTGAAATCGTAAGAAAATAGCGAAATTTAAACTTTTGGCTGTTTCCGTCGATAGTTCGAAATTTTTTTCTGTCTCAACGCTCATGAATATTCAACAGGACAGTCTGAAGACGTGTGTCACAGAAAACGCGGTCCAACACGCTAGATTAGCCCACTAAAGAGGGGGCCCATTTCACCCGCGGGGCCCGTTTTAGACCAAGTTCCCCTACGTGTGCCTGTCAATATATAGACTATAGTACGCAGTCTCAATTAAATGTTTTCTCTTGTGTGTAGGCTATAATTCAAGACTTTGCGAGGTGTTTTTTTTAGATAATATGACTAGCAGCTGCTGTCACGTACAGAGATGCATTTTGCATAGCCATGAAACAAATCATGGAAGAAAGCAACCCTATAAGTGCCTGCTAATTCGCTCGCGCAAGGTTCGTAGCCTATAGCAGTGGTTCCCAAACTTTTGTAGGCCGCGGACCGGCAATAATTTTTGGTGAAGCTCGCGGACCGCTAACTTAGGCCTTAATGGCGATGATCAACATATGCTCCAAACTGACTGCAGTCATCGATGTAGTAAATTTAGAATAAATTTAAATTGTTTGAATTCGCCATTTGGCAAGACTAGTTATAATAAGATGCATTGATTTTTCCAAATTTTTAATTATTAAGACAGAAATTTGAATACAATTTGGACAACAATTCGAATAATTTCACAATTTCAAACAATTAAACTAATAATTACAATTTATTTTTTATTTTTAACTCTTCTCCGCGGACCGGCGATCATACCTCCGCGGACCGGTGCCGGTCCGCGGACCACCACTTTGGGAACCACTGGCCTATAGGCCTACTGGGATAGCTGCAGAGAGCTGCTGGCGAATGACATTGTTTTTCTTCAGCCATGACACAGCCAGTTTTTTCATGCGAGTAATCCTAGGCGTAATCAGTGCAAGAAATGATTATTTCATCTCGAATAAATTGTCGACTGGCCAAACATTTTGGCACGATGACGACAAGAGTAGCCTACCGCCCTATAGGCCTACTGGGATAGCTGCAGAGAGCTGCTGGCGAATGACATTGTTTTTCTTCAGCCATGACACAGCCAGTTTTTTCATGCGAGTAATCCTAGGCGTAATCAGTGCAAGAAATGATTATTTCATCTCGAATAAATTGTCGACTGGCCAAACATTTTGGCACGATGACGACAAGAGTAGCCTACCCCAGTGGTTCCCAAACTTTTGTAGGCCGCGGACCGGCAATAATTTTTGGTGAAGCTCGCGGACCGCTAACTTAGGCCTTAATGGCGATGATCAACATATGCTCCAAACTGACTGCAGTCATCGATGTAGTAAATTTAGAATAAATTTAAATTGTTTGAATTCGCCATTTGGCAAGACTAGTTATAATAAGATGCATTGATTTTTCCAAATTTTTAATTATTAAGACAGAAATTTGAATACAATTTGGACAACAATTCGAATAATTTCACAATTTCAAACAATTAAACTAATAATTACAATTTATTTTTTATTTTTAACTCTTCTCCGCGGACCGGCGATCATACCTCCGCGGACCGGTGCCGGTCCGCGGACCACCACTTTGGGAACCACTGGCCTACCCTAAGGACTGTGCTGGATGGGCATTTTGCCGCTACTGCATAGGGTACTTGGCACTTTATGACATATTATGTAGGCCTAGTCCTATAATTAGGCTAAGTACAATCAATCATCATGTTGCCCGCTCGTGGAGAGATCTAGGCCTATTAGTGTAGCATTTCTTGCATAACGATTATGTAAATTCATATTTTTCATCACAGAGTCACTCAGTAAAGACGAGAATTATTTATCTACTGATTCGCGTATTGCTGGTCTAAATATTGTACCTTGAACCGTTATCTGATATCAATCTGTGATAATCGCGCGCACCTGCTATACACTAGTCACGAACGGTTTTATTCTGTGATAAATTATTCGAGAGTTTATCTATTGTAGACTTTGAGGCTTTGCTTTGCTATAACTACAGGTGACTGACAACATGATAGCCTAGGTATAAGCTAGTATTTTATGAGCGCGTGCATAACAGTTCTACAGAAAGTTTTAAGTTTCGTCGTTTTCTGTCAAAGTATTCGGATAATTTTTTATCATCTATTGTTCAACTTTCCGTCCGACCTGTTTTCGGTAATTATTCCAAGACTAGCAATCGAAATAGGCCCTACTCATTTCCAACTTTATAGAGCGCCACTTGATTACAAATCGCAGGGCACCAACTTGTTCATGAGCGATGCCTATAATCCCCAAAACACTAAGACTATATCTGGATCATTATGTGATGTTTGAACGAATGCTGATTCCAGATTCAGAATACGTACAAAACATGCCATTTTTTCATAGTGCTCAGTTTCATTTTTAGGCCTACTAATTGAGTAGCACCAAGACTCATATCGAGAAAAAAGATAAAAATTATCTCATTGCATTTTAGTTTGTACCAAGTTGATTCTACTTTTGGGTAGAGTAAAATATTATTCCTGTGTATAGACTACAACCTTTAATAAGGAGGTAGCCATGGTGGTGAGCTAAGCACAGGCATTCAGTTAGCCACACATTTCAGGGCCAGATACAACAAAAAGGAGCAATAATTAATTTTTTGAAAGATCAACAGAAACTTCTTAATTTATCAAAGAATCGGATGAATGAAGAAAAATATTTGCATCCAATTATACATGTAGGTGTAAGTAGCAATAAGAGGGGACAATGATGCAATGCAAATGTGAAAAAAAAACTATTTAGAGCTATAAAATCTTATATAAGATCTTACACTTAACAGGTTTTATTTATTCTTAAATACAAGTTTATGCTGAACATGGAGCATACTTTTCTCGTCATGAAATTGTTGCTTAATAAAAACAGTTTGTTCAGGAGATATTCTTCTGTAGGCTACTACTCAAGACAATGATGTTTACGAACAGATAAAACACTTAATTTCGTAACATAGGCCTACGTAATAAACAAAAACACGAGTTTAAAAATCGTATAAGTAGGCGACTTAATTTTATGTTATAGAAGTAAGACCATGAATATACTCATCCATAATGTCAGAAATTCATCAGGGAAATTAAGTATCAACAATAATAATCAGTGCACTTATTAATTCTGCTGAAAGTCTATGTTGATACTTCTACTCATGGCAAACACGATTCTGACTGCTGTGGCAAAATCGTCCTAATGTATCTGATAGAAGGCTAATTCCTGTGCTTTCCCAACAAGAAACTGTTTCTTGTGTTCGTCGTAATGCAGTTGAAGTTGCCATGAAGGACTTTCCGATATTAGAAGAATTTGCTTCCACTCGAGTGAACGTAGGTCAAGCATGACCACAGAGAATTTAACTTTATCCTTTTTAGCCACAAACAATCGATTCTCATCTGAATCCAAAGACAAATGATATGGATAAAAGATCTGATGATGAAGTTGTTTTGGGTTGAACTGGCGAAGTATTTTCCCTTCGCTGCTCAATTCGCTGATTGCGAACGTTCGCCTTGGATGTTGCGCTCTGTGGATAACAATGAATTGCCCGTTCTGTTGCTCTACGATATGGAGTGGCCGCTTTATTCTGCATGGCAGCGAAACAGCTCGAAAGATCTTTGCATCAGATCCGTAGATCAGCAATTGACTCATCATCTTATCATCTGTCAGCAGCACAAGATGTCCGTCATTGGACACTGTCAGAGTAAATGCTTCACTTTCGATATGAATCCATTGAGTGGCGTGACAGTCGTCAGCATTGAACTTCCAGATGCATCTTTTCTGCCAGTCAGAGATGTAGAGACATTTGAACTTTTCACTTGACACGACATCTCGGAAATTTAAAATCTCTTTTATCTCGATATTCTTGTAAATCTGACAAGGATTTCGGTCTTCAAGGATACAAATCGAAATCCCTCTATCAACTAATTTGACCACTTGTGAGCCCAGCACATAAATTTTGTTGTCGAGTTTAGTAACTGCCTGAACATTAATCGGACATTGAATCCTCTCGATGAAATCAGCGGAAACTGAAAATCAGATAGAACTGTTTAATCAAACAATTGAACTTTGTCTGCTTTATGGCGGAAGAAACCCCAGCAAATGGACTTTAAAAATATAAAAGAAATTTATTGCGCAATAGGACTATTTACTGCCTGATAAACACGTGAAGATGCGCAAAAACTATTATCTGAAAACAACCAATGACAATTATAAAGTTCCACGACAACTCGTCTACCGACAATTGGTCTAGCGACAACTGGTATACAGACGAATAGTATTGGTGAAATAGAAGCTGGATTTACGAAAATGGTTTTTATAGCTTAAATGGAAGCTGGATTGATGATATTCATTCATGTATTCCAACATGCACCCATTTCTACTTCAAATCTAAAAATACCTTCATCCAGCTTCTATTTCTGGCCTGTTATTTTAGTCAATCCAGCTTCTATTTTACCTGTAAAAGAACCATCATCCAGCTTCCATTACTTAAGCAGCTTTCTTATCAATCCAGCTTCTATTTGAGATCTAGAAATACCTTCATCCAGCTTTCATTTATCATGCGTTATTTTCGTCAATCCAGCTTTTGATTTCACCTGTAAAAGAACCATCATCCAGATTCCATTTCCCTTGGGTTTTTCCATCAATCCAACCTCCATTTCACCTCTAAAAAATGTCATCCAGCTTCCATTTCTCAAGCGCTGGATCAGTTGTCAGTAAGCCAGTTGTCGTTAGACGAATTGTCCTGATATACCACTTGTCGGTAGACGAGTTGTCGGTAGACGAGTTGTCGTGACACCAATTATAAGCACCTATTCTTCTATCTGCATTATAAATCGGGAATTCCTTAAGTTCTTAGCCTATACTTTTTTTGGCACACAAGCAATTAGAGTTACGCTTTGAAAGAGCTATTCTTTACGAAATAGTTTAACTAGTGACATATATTACACAACTGAAAGTCAGTTTTGAGATTTAGCAAATTTTCTTAATTGATATAAAAAAATCAAGTTTATTGCTCCGATAAAAGAAAAAAATGTAGGCATACAGCAATTACATAGTTTGACTTGCTAATAATATTATAGCTAAGAACGTTAGATATAAATACGGTTCCACGACAACTGGTTCACAGACAACTGGTTCAACGACAACTGGTTCACAGACAACTGGTTCACAGACAACTGGTTCAACGACAACTGGTTCACAGACAACTGGTTCAACGACAACTGGTTCACAGACAACTGGTTCAACGACAACTGGTTCACAGACAACTGGTTCACAGACAACTGGTTCAACGACAACTGGTTCACAGACAACTGGTTCAACGACAACTGGTTCACAGACAACTGGTTCAACGACAACTGGTTCACGGACAACTGGTTCAACGACAACTGGTTCACGGACAACTCGTCCACCGACAACTCGTCCACTGAAATAGAAGCCGGATTATTGAGAAAACGCTTGGGAAATAGAAGCTGGATGAAGGTTTTTACAGGTGAAATAGAAGCTGGATTTATGAAAAACCGCTTAAGAAATGGAAGATGAATTTATTTTATTTTCTATCTGAAATAGAAGCTGGATGCATGTTGAGACACATGATGAAAATCATCAATTCAGCTTCCATTTAAGAAAGAAAACCATTAGACTTTTTCTCATAAATCCAGCTCCTATTTCGCAAATAAAGAACCTTCATCCAGCTTCTATTGCCCAAGCGTTTTCTCAATAATCCGGCTTCTATTTCGGTGAACCAGTTGTCGGTGAACCAGTTGTCCGTGGACGAGTTGTCGTTGGACGAGTTGTCGGTGAACGAGTTGTCGTGACACCTATAAATACATGTGCAAACAAGTAGCAATTCCAGGGAAGCAATAGGAGCCCCAGAAGGGAAGATCCCACTAGCTAGTGGCCCTAGATAAATGATTATTCATGACAAAGATGCTGGATAGATGACGCAAGCTTGTCGTGTTAGTAACAAAGTGGGGGATTTGCATGTAGCTGTGTGTTTAGTGGAGATGATATGAAGGAGTAAATTAGAGGCACAATGAAACAGAAAAAAGGAAGACAGAGAGAGAAAGAGAGCAAAAAAGGAGAAAGAAGAAGAAAGAAAAGAAGAAGAGAGTCGAAGAAGCCATTAGTTGACCAACAGCACACGATAATAATAGTTTTAAATAACATTTTTAGATAACATTTTTTCTTTTCATATCATCATAATTATCAGAACAGAGCAGTGTTAAAACGTTTGAGGAAAGCAAGTACCAAAATACCATTTAGTTGCGTTTCAAGTTTCTTACCTGCAAGCACTAAGCACTGTCACTAGCATACAGCTTAAACATTCGATATTATAATTATTAGTCGGGTGAAAAGAAGAGGATTTTGAGAAAGGCAAAGGGAGAGGATAAAACTTTTCATTTTGGGCCCACTGGAGTCGGTAGCGCCTCTGAGAAGTTTTTTTCTTGGAGGGCGCTATAGAAGTTTCCGAATGAATGAATGAATCAATGAATAGGAGAGACTGAACTAGAGTAGTAAAGAGGGAGATGATCAATAGAATGACAAACGTACATTTTGACACCATTTGAAAATTGGCATAATTTTTGGGCTGACACAATCAGTTGTACGTGCATAATTACAGATACTGCGTACTTGTGTTAATTTACACATGTAAACGTCAATTAATTAAACTATACAGTTAACGCATACATTATTGTCTGCAAAAGCACACCGGAATAAAAATATAATTAAAATAACACAATAATCATACTATATGCACTTTGTAGTACGTATGCTAAACACACACTGTATGAAACTACTGCAGTGCAATAACCTTATAAACTATAAAAGTCAAGTTTAAAGAGTGAAAAAAACAGTGAATGAATTCTTAATTTTTGGCATAAGTTATCAAATTCTACATACCCAGATTTTCTCTGCTCTTCTTTAGCGTTACGAGCGGCATAAGTTGCTCTACAATAAAGCCGTAAAAGGGGCTTAAGGTTAGTCAAATTATATTGGGTCAAATTCGTCAAATGCAATTAACAATAGGTAAACTGTCAGAGCTAAGCGTAAAGAGAAAAACATCGATTGAATTAATTTTTAACATAAAATTTTATTTCGGAACCAACTCTGTACATGCCATAAGTACATCAGATTTTTCAAATGTTGGAATTGGTTATCAAATTTTACATACCCAGTTTTACTGTGCTCGTCTTTAACACAAGGGGCGACTGAATTGGCTCTACAAATAAAGTGGTAATAAAGGCTTTAAAAGGTTAGTAAAATTAAATGGATTTAAAGTCAAGAAACGCAGTTCCAATATATACTACTAGCATTTCATGAGGTTTTTCCATTCGATCAATCTCCAACTGGTAAGTTTGACCTTAACCTTTGTCACATATTTAGGACCCATATTCCAAAAATAGAGTCCACATGGTTCCATTCAACACCCATGAAGGAATAGCTTATAATATTATGCCAAGATTTTCTAACAAAACTTGTGCATATAGTTGACGAGAAGTTCACAAGCAATTTAAAGTAAGTATATTATTTTAATTAATTCTAGAATATTGTTAAATCAAAATCAAGGACTCAACAGATGGATTAAAAACATTCTAATTCATTATAGATCTACAACTGAAGTCAAGAGTTTTGGTAATTATAATAAATACTTCAAACTAAAATTCTGGAAGAAGTACAGCACGACAAAGACTGTGAGCAGCAAGAGACGTTATAATTCTAAATATCCGTGCTAGTTGCGATATTTGTGGTTGCGATATTTGTAAGTTTGCTACGTTAACCAAGCGAGTAGTAGTTCTATGTCAGTGACTACCTGATCATTTGAGTACCACAGAGAGTTATGTATGAAACTAAAAGAAAATGCTTAAACAGAACAAAGAAGTTAGTCATGCGTGCAGGTATCAGCGATCGACTTCAATTCTATAATAATTATTATAGGCCTACCTTCTTGTCTGCCGACAATGCAATCGGCATGCAATAGATCTTCTATAGATGGCACCTTAAATGGAACATGGATGGCGGATATATCTTGCTGACTCTGCAATTCTTTAGCTCGTGCGCGCAAATCATGAACAGAGCGACAGATGTCGGTAGGTGTTCCCTTCGATTGGATTTCACTGCAGTAAGCAGCAAAGCTGTTTACTGTTGCAAGGTACCTTTCAATCTCCTCCTTTCTGCTTTCAGTTTCTATCATTCGTGCTGCCTTTCTTTGAACCAATTCACCCAGAATACACATCGCATGCTTGTCGATAAGTTTTTTGAGTTCCTCTGCTTCCTCCTTTGTAGCAGTCTCCGCGATTTCTAATTCTTCCATGAAAGTTAGATCATCTTGCTCCAAGTTCAGTTTCCTGGCCAATCTTTCTTTTGAACTTTCAACTACTTCCCTTTGGAATTTACAAATCTCATCCCTAAAAGATTCCGCTGATTTGTTTACATCGGAACATTTGTGCATTTGATGACTCTCTGCAAAGCACATAATACAAATCACTTTCTTGCAGTCCGCGCAATACATCTTCAGCTCCTCCTTATTATGTTGGTTGCAGTATGTGGCTGCGGACGCTTTCACCAATTCATCCTTAAGCTGGCTTCCTAAACTTAGAATCTGATGATCCCTGCTTAGTTTCTGGCGCTTGTGTTGCACAGAACAATTCCCACACATGTTTTCACGGCATTCAACACAGTATTTTGAAGCATCATTCACTTCAGCATCAGCATCATCTTTATTTATTAGACACACGTCGCATGACACAGTGGTCTTTAAAAGTGGTTCTGATAGCTTTGCTATTTCCATCAATCTTTCCATGAAGAAGTTTCTCGGCAGACCAGAAAGTCCATCTGGTGGTATGGTGAATTCTGTCTTACAAACCGGACAAGGCATTCTGTCTCCTCGATTCTTCCCTAATGTTGATCTAGTTGTTTCGAGACATTTGAGACAAAATGTGTGAATACATGGTAGAATTCTAGGGTCTGTAACAGTTTCATCGCAAATGCAACATTCCGTTATATCGTCTATCTTTTCCATCGTATTAATTAAATTCTGCAGGTTCCCAATTATTGCTGCAATGACGAAAATATTTTCCAAGTCAAGTAGTAACTCAAATAGGCTAATAAGAACAGTTCAGCTAATATAAGTTTTTTTTTAGCCGCTGGCAAACTTTTACACAGAAATATCGGTATTCGACCAATGCTGAAATCCATGCAATGTTAAATAATTTACGACGCTAAAATACACGTTTACCCATAGATGTTCGAAACGACAAATGCCAAATAAAAAGATACACTCATAGCGTAAACACAATTTGAGCACAAACAAATCAAGTTTTCTCGTCGTTTAATTGGATTTTATACATGTGGAAAACGGCTAATAAAATAAAAGAAATTTACCTTGAGAAGACAGGTTTTATGTTTATCTGAATTCTCAAAACGGATAACGAGACGCTTAAAATGGCGACGTTGGATAGAGAACATGAATATTCGTATTTTGCTTCAGTAGGCTACTCGTGGTTTATATAGCTCTATTCTGCAACAGTCAACGAGGCCATCTAAATAACAATAATTTATAATAATAAATATTATAGGCCTAGTTGGATAGGGCTTTTATTATAATTTATGTGTTTTGTGTTTCCTTTTGTAGAAGTGAAGCAAAATGCAGTTAAGTCTACTGCTAGCGTTCAGTTTGGTTGTATTCGCTTCTGCTGCACAAGAAGACAGTCTGAAATGGCAAAGTCTGACGGATTCAATCACATACGATGATGACAAAATCAAGTTTCATTCGACAGAAGAACTCGAAGACGAGTGGAGAACCTTCAAAATAAATTACGGTAACACCATTTGAATCAACAAAATGTTCCGCCGCGACAAAAAATAGTAAACAACATAGGCCTAAACATAATATTCTGCGAGACCATTATTTTCTAGGAAGCCCATGGCGACAAATTAGGCTACCGGTAGGCCTAATAGCATGGGCTATGCGCCTTATAGTTGTAGATTCAAAATTTCTTTATTAAATTCGGATTCTGAAGATGGTTGTAGCCTACAATTAGGCCTACCATCCATCCATTCAGAATAGGCTAATTATGTGCAGTTTTGTGAGTTTTGGTTGGTGCTGATTTGCGGAAAGAGCATATTCCTTTGTCAATCAAATGTATGAAAATATGGGTTTTGGGACTTAGGCTAGGCCTAATTAAAGGTTCGTCAGTTACTGTAGCCTACTATACTATAACAATAATTGTCAACTTGACTGGTCACAGGTTTGCAATTGAACGACGTCTTTCGACACTCTAAAATTCTAAATGACATTCGTAATCAGAGGATCGGAGGTCACCACTGCCTAAAAATCGATTTTAAAATAATAAAAAAATTATTAGTTTAATATTATTATCGGTAATACTAGGCTATAGCCTAGGCCCTGATCAAAATCGGTCGCAGTGTGAGAGATGTTATGTATCCTGATTGTAGGCAGAAGCTATACTGATGAATCGGAGGAAAGTAGCAGGAGAAGCATATTTGCTAGACATCTGAAAGCGATCGCGATTAACAACTATTTGTATTCGAAAGGATTGAAGAGTTTCACCATGGGCGTCAATGAATTCGCCGATTTGGTATGCTCTAGAATGTTTGTGGAGTTGTTTTTATTTATAACGTCAGCTTTGTTTTCACTGTCACGCATGTTCGAATCGTTTTGTCTTGATAATATGCTATGTGCTGACCTTGGACTTTTAAAAAATGTGGAAAACGAGGACGAAGGAATTTGAGAAATGGAGGAGAATGAGACAGTGGATATGGAGAAAAATGGAAGAGGGTGAGAGATGATGATGAATGAAAAGAGAAGAGGTAGTTGAAGATAGGCTACGGAAGAGGATGAGTGTTTGAAGAAAAACAAGATGGGGAGGTATGGATGAAAAGAGGAAGAGAGAGAGACAGCGAGGGGAGGGTAATAAAACGATCAAGAGCTGGAGGGGGAAAGGAAGATAAGTAAAAGGAAAGAACGGGAGGAAGAGAAAAATTGTGGCACGACTAGAGAATAAGAAGGTGATAGCGATGACAATGATCACGAATACTTGATAAGATGGATGTGACGACAATGACAAGACTCATGACAATGGCTCTAACAAATAGTAAACAAAATAATAAAAGAACACGGTGCTTGTAAATTTTTCTTTGTAGGACACATCAGAGTTCGTAAGACTGATGACCGGTTACCTTTCTCGAAATGCATCGGACGATTTCAGTGGATCAGCGTTCCTGGCACCGCAAGTCAGTTTCACGCTTGAAGATGAGGTTGACTGGAGAGACAAAGGATACGTGACTGAAGTTAAAAACCAGGTGATTGTCACTAACCTACATGATATCGTAGGCTACATTTGGAATTCCAATTGAACATTATTTTGCATAGCGCTTTCTATGAACAAGTAATTATTGTTCACAACTAAGTCTTGCTGACGTTTATTTTAGAGTTTGAACTGTATAATTATGGTCTCAAATTATTGTCGTATGACTAGCCTACATTGATAGGCCTCTGATTGTGCCAAATTCAGCTATATTATTGAAAGATTCCAGTAATCAAATTTAGCTCATATCCTTGTATACTATTATTCCATAAAGTTATAGTAAATCATGTCGATTTAGGCTAATTACATGAGTGATTGTGAAGAGCTTTCAGATTTTAGGCCCACATTTAAATCATCTAGACACAATGTTATTAACTTATTGTCATAATCGAGTTCCTTTAAATATATCGTGTTCACCGCGAACCGAATAATATTGTTCTTGAAGAGACGTCTAATACATATTTTCAAATTGTGCTTTGTAGGGCAAATGCGGTTCGTGCTGGGCTTTCAGTGCCGTAAGTAGATGCTTCATAATAATTAGCCTATGTAGGCCTACTTCGTCATTTTGGTATAGGCCAATGTGAGTTTTTTGTCGGTCTTTGACAGTAAAGTTCAGATAGTCTAAAGAATTTCATCTTCAATAATTAGAATATACAGCAAGCTGCATTTTGGAGACATTATTTTGAACTACATGTACATATTTAAGCCTACAGCTGAGTAGCTATTGAATGTAGGCTATGTTGACCTTATAGGCAGGTAAGCTTAGAGCTAAGATTACATATCCGGGAATACTTAAGTCACAGTGTTTGCACATTTGATAACGTTTGCAATAGCTTATGATTACATAACTTAGATCTATGATAGCAAGCAAATTGAAGCACGGGTCTTTGCAGAGTTCAATTGCAGACGCACGAGATCAGGCTTTTACTTTGATCTTGCGTCAGAAGTCGACAATCGTCACCGTTCAGTTGAATCTGTCCGATCATAACATTAGGCCCTATGAGGAAATTGCTATTGTATTTCATTGTTCTTTTTATTGTAATTGTTAGCATCATCGTCATAATCGTCAACACTAGCTGTTATTTAACTTAGAAATATTGAGGAGGTTTTCTACTGTTTCTGACAGGAACTTGAATACCCAGACTCTAAGTTGGGCTCGCCATCAAAACCCAAAACATCTCGACCACTCGATTGTTGCATCTTCTCCTGTATGTGGCCTATACATTGCCTACATTCGATGATAAATATGACTAATTGTAATCTGTTTATAGACCGGATCTCTTGAGGGACAAACTTTCCGCAAGACGGGGAAACTCGTCGATCTCAGCGAGCAGCAACTCGTCGACTGTTCAGAAAGCTTTGGTAACCATGGTTGCAGCGGTGGATGGCCGAGCTATGCGTTCGGATACGTCAAATCTATTGGTGGACTCGACACCGAAGACTCGTATCCATATGACGGCAAAGTAAGTAATGTATGGTTAAGGCTATCAGTTCAGATAACGTTACATTTATGAGAATACCTATTATAGTTGGAGTTCAAGTTGCACGCAACATGCGTAGAAAGCTTGGTTTTCGATATTGTATACCATAATAGGTCCTACCACACTACCACAGGTTCAGGTAAGTTACAGCAAATGGAATCGGCTTCCGCTTTCTCTTCAAAGCTCAAAAGCGCCCAAAAATACTTATCACATAGGCCTACAGTACATGCTTAGGCTACATAAATATGTTTGTATGTTCATTTTCTATAGCGCCCCTTCAAGATTCCTACTCAGAAGCGCTCCCGACTAAAGCGCGGACACTGAATGGGAGTTTCACGCCGAAGCGCTGAGCAATTGCGAGTGAAGAACTTGCCCAAGGTCTCTACGGCGGTTTGAGGTGGATTCGTACATGCAACTTCCGGCTGCAAGGCAACGAACATACCCACTAGACCACCGCGCCCCACTTGCAAACGGTTGTAGGACATTATCCCCCCTGGACATTATCCCCCCGGACACTATCCCCCCGGACATTATCCCCCCCGGACATTATCCCCTCCCCCCGAAGTAGGACATTATCCCCCCCAGTCTATTACCCAAAAATGATTGACGCTAATAAGTCTACGAAGTTCAAATCACGTTAACAAACCTTTGTGGGCCTACTGACTGTATACGATTCCAATTCGTTCATTCATATAATGACGACACTAACCCTAACACTAACCCTAACCGACCCTCACGATGCTTACACTGACCCTAACTGACCCTCACGACACTTACACTGACCCTAACCGACCCTCACGATGCTTACACTGACCCTAACCGACCATAACGATGCTTACACTGACCCTATCCGACCCTCACGATGCTTACACTGACCCTAACCGACCCTCACGACGCTTACCCTGATTTGTACATGAAGGGGGGGGATAATGTCCGGGGGGATAATGTCCTACGAAAAACCGGGGGGATAGTGTCCGGGGGGGATAATGTCCGGGGGGATAGTGTCCGGGGGGATAATGTCCAGGGGGGATAATGTCCGTTCCCCCTTGCAAACACAAATGCATACACGCATGCATGTACAACATTGTACAAGTAGATCATTCAATTGTGTAATTCCCGCGAAGTTTTCCATTGTCTTTCATATGCATTGTATTTTCATAGCAAGAGGAATGCAGATATGATCCAGCTAAGAGTGGAGCGACATGCAGCGGTTACGTAACGATCACGAAAGGTTCTGAGTCAAAACTACAGGAAGCCGTTGCTTCCGTTGGTCCAATCTCTGTTGCCATCGATGCCGGCCACACTTCGTTCCAACTGTACAGAAAGGGTCAGCATTGATTGTTGTTGTATTCGGGCTTAACGACACTGTTTCATATCGAAGATGATTAGTGTCGGAGGCAGAGTACAACCTCACACTCCACGTTTATATTGCGACCGAGTCACCCTCAGTAAAGATCCGAGAAATTAATCTCCCGACCGGGAATCGAACCCGGGCCGCCGGCGTGGCGAGCGGGCTACAACCCACTCGACCACGCAGGATCTCTGTCAGCATTGATGTGCTTTAGATCTATTTATACATGCTCATCAATAGAACTCCGCCAATGGTTGCACTCTGCCAGTGTCATGCAGTCCCACGCGCGTGGATAAAGGAGGAGGGCGACACTAATCATCATTGCTATGGCATTGTCGTTAAACAGTAGCCTAAACTAAGACTAGTCAATAGTTGTTGAATAGGCGTAATAATAGGCTATTGTGATGATTGTGATAGTTTTTTTAGGCGACTTTGTTAACAGTTAGGCTACTGTCGGTCTATTGCAGGGTGAGAATTGCCAGGGGGTTGGGGGGGGGTTCACCCCCAGTCTTTTTCAGAGGCCCATGTTAAAGTATGTTTTTCATGCCCCAATTTCAAGTTTATCATATAGGCCAACCCCCCAGTTATTTTTCCACAATTCTCATACTGGCCTATTGCTTTAGTTCATTATCTCCAAAATAATTATGTTTAGCTTTATTTCAATGCTGTTGATAATATTATTATTCACTCAGTCAGAACATGTACATGTAGCTCTGTTACTGCACATGCAGAAGTTGAATGCTTTTAGCTCTCCTTTATTATTAATACCGCCTCTCTCATGGATATTATGAAAGTGTTTCGTTTCTGTTGAAGGCGTCTACGATGAACCAGATTGCAGCAGTTCTGAGTTGGACCACGCAGTGTTGGTCGTCGGATATGGGACAGCAAAGTCTGGAGAGGACTTCTGGATCGTCAAGAACAGGCAAGTCGTGGATGGGAGAAGTTGCATTTCTTATTTATAACCCCCAACCTTTGAAGGTTATAAAACTCGTTTGTCACTCATGCTTTTCATTGCAAACAAAACATGCCTGCTGCTGAAATGGAAGAATTCTCTAGATGCACGGTCAAAATAGGCCTATTATACAAAACACATTGATTACAGTTAAATATTTCTTAGCATGAAATCGAAATACGCAAAGCAAGAAATAATTATCTTAGTTATTTTTCTTTTACAATTGCGAATTTTTGAGTTTCACTTTGCGGACAATAAATTTTAGTGCCATAGTGTGAAATATTTGTTAAAACGTGAGAGTGGGCATACTGTGCGTAGGCCTATAGGACCTAGCCTATAAATTATTTTTAGAGTGCCCTCTTGCGCCCGTGTGTGGTTCTCAGTAAAGCCGGCTACCAGGCCATGTTCGCCAGCAGCGTCTGAACGGCTTCAATATGCAATTCGATTTTTTTTAAAGATTGACAATAACATCTGCTGTAGACTGTATATCATAGTGCAGACGGGTAATGATGATGATAATGATAATGATTGTAGCAATAGCACTTAGGCCTACAATGGCAGTAATAACGGAATTTGCATTGTGTAGTGTGTAGTGTATACTGTTTAGTCACCAAACATGTTTTCGAATTGCAGTTGGGGAGAGAGATGGGGAATGGACGGCTACATTCAGATGTCGAGAAACAAGGAGAACCAATGTGGAATAGCCACAGCAGGCAGCTATCCATTGGTCTAAGCCAGCATACACGCAGGAACCTATGCAGCCCAGCACAAAGATATATCCGCCACTGTTAGAACAAGCAAACCTAGAACATGAATCTGGTTATAAATCTATTTCACGCTGTGCCTTATGATACGCACGCATATTAAACTATACCGTATACAGGCTTTGAAGATACAAACTATTGAACAGGTGTATTATGGTGAAGACATTCCAGTCCTCTTCAGTCTTTTGCTGTTGAGCAGGTTTGTGACATGGACGACCTCGTAAGCCCCTCCGACCTCCGCCATCCAGCTCTGTCTTGCGCCTTCCTCTTGGTGGTACCATAATTTGGCTATGCATCTCCATTATCGAGATCACTCAGCATTCCAGTCCTAATGTTCTTGTTTTCAGTATTTCATGGTATTGAAACATTTTTTTCGGTTATTGTATTTTAGCACAACGGTCATGACATAAACCTTGTATTGCTGTTTTAATCCGTGCACTGAATGACAACTTAAATAATAATTATAATATCATTAGACATTATTTTCATCTATTAACAAACACCAACAGCTGAATTTGACCAATGGTTTCTGTACACCAATATTCATATTGCATAACCGACATAATGTATAATTATGACAATATAATTTATCATAATCTTGTCGTTAAACCCATTTTCGCAATTTATATGTACAATATTATTTTGTGCTTCAGTTGTAAGGATTTGTTATTTGGGGGATCTGAGTAGAAGATACTTAGTATACAACCTTTTACAGCATTTACGAATAGTCAAAGGAATGAATACAAAAGATGTGTTTTGTTTGAATGCAAATAAATTGATTTACATTTTGATTTTATGGCCAATAAGATGTGTTATTGATTGTATTCATTATTATGCATTGAGCTTAATAATAATATGTGTAGGCTATCTACTGTAAGCTTGAATTTGTGTATGCATAATATTATGCATACATTATGTTATGAGTAAGTTTATGAATACATTTGATGTAATCATTCATTGATATAAGCCCAAGTTTGTGTGCAGTCGAAAAGTATGGACGACTGCATGTAAAACCTATGTATGTTGGTCAGGTGGTCTGCATGCATTATGCATGCATGTATGTCTGCATGTATGTCTGTATATATTATTATTATGTATGTTTGTTTGTGTGCATATTATGTATACTGTGCAATGTACATATTAATATTATAGGCCTGTGCATGTTTGCATCAACTTATTATGTATGTAGGTCTGTTTATTCACACAGGGCTATGATTGGAGTTTCATTAGTTAGCTATAATTATTAATAATATTTTATAGGGTGCAGTACACCCGGTGTACTATACAGTAGTACTCTGCTGTTTACAACAATATGTCTTATGAGTATTACAAAACAGGCACAATAGACAACACATCTTACACAATTACCAGCTGATTGGCTGATACAGTCTCGTGACAAGATATCCGCTTTGGATGTCAGCAGCAATTGACCTGTGGTCTGCAAAATTAATCAAATACGGAGGTAGGCTATACGCCTACTTGGTGCACTAGAGTGACTAGACGCTTGATCTAGATTACACGGTACGACTATGATAGGTCCTGTTTGCCGGATTGCATGATTGTATAAGCTTACTCTGAGTCTGCAGGTTTGAAGTGGTCATAATTCGAGCAACGTTAAGGGGACTTTAAAGAGCAATTTGCATATTAGAGCTATTGGGTGGGTCTTATATTATGTGTACTGTTACAGTACACGTACTCCCGCTACCCTAATGAATTCTAACAAAATATTAGATTCAAAATAGTATTATAAGTCTATAGGCCTATGCTTATAATTATTATGGTGGTGCAAACAAATCCTGACATAGGCTACCGCTACACCGTCACATATCCCGATAATGTAGCCTAAGCATAGGCTACCGTAACTTTTACATTAGAAAACTGCGTGTGTTTGACTGTGCTAGGTCTAATTGGCGTAATTATGAAATTGGATCATTTTACTTATTTATTTAACTTTCATTTTATTAAACTATAGGCTAGGCCTACGTGTAGGCCTTAGTAACCTGTTTACCACGTTGGCTAAGTTTAGGCTACGAGAGGCGTAGGCTACCGGTATCTGAAGCCATTTTGTCCAATCGATGACCATATTGGCAAAAAATGTTATCAGTGAAATTGAACAACTGGTTCGCAACAGTTGAACTCGAGTAGGACTAACTAGGCTAGTTATCTCTCTACAATCGTGCAGGCTGCAAGTAGGCCACATTCAACCATAAGAATTATTATGATTCATGCTGTGTAAAGCCTATTAATCAGGGCCTTTAAAGACATTTTTAGAACTGCACAACCCCTTTCTTTCCTTTCCCGTCCTCCATGGTAGCCTAAGTTGCTTCCAATCGGAAGCAAAATTCGATTCTGCATAGTTACCGTTCATGCGAATGACACCCAGTTTAGGCTACTCATTTTTAGCGGAGCGGATAGAGCGGCTATCAAAGATACGTGTAGCCTACATCAGAGGCAACAGAATAGCCAGGAACGAGACATAGGCCCTACAATATTTAATCAGTAAGAAACTTACTCAGTTTTGTCTTACCTACTATATTCAATAGACCTACGCTGTCTAGGGTCAACGTAAAGTCTGTAACACGCAGCTGGAGTCTGCAGAGAGCGACCAGAATAATGTGATTTTCTCCAATAACCGCAAGACTCGGTCCAGGCACTCTGTATGATTGGATGTGAAGTCAATATTGAACGAGCACTTAGTCTAGTCAAGGCGGGAAGTGACGAAAGAATGCACTGAGGGAGTTAGGGTGGTGGTCAGTGGTGTAGGCTAGTGGAGGGGGAACGCGGGGGAACGCCGTTCCCCCATCTTTTTCCAGGGAGGGAACACGATCCCTCACTATTTTGCAGTAGGCCTATTTCATTTTTTAAGCCTGTATACTATCTGTACAGGTATGGAAACTGTTTGAATACTTGAATACAATATGTTACAAATAACAAATTCTTAAGTTCCTTTGTATAAATTTACATATTTAGGCCTACATTTATTAATTTGTTCGTTATTTTTTACATTCAACAGTTTCAAAAATAGCAGCGCACACACTAGTCTATGCAAAATTCTTGCAAGATTGCACTTTTTTACAGTTGCTACTTCAATTTCCAGGCGTTCCCCCACTTCATTTTTTAGGACTACACTGGTGGTGGTCGCACTGTATAGGCTCAAGTAACGATCATCACGGGGCCATGCTTGGTTTTATTTTTATCGCATCGCGTTATGGTGGGTTACTCTAATAATATCATAGCGTAACAACAGCTGACTTTAAAGTCGTATAATAATTTATAGGCTTTGTATCTCGAGCGTTTCTCACGAGACAGCGCAAGCACGCGACTAATTTTAGCAGAGGAGGTCTATGCAGAAAGTAAACAGTGGCTGGATTTTGTGGGCAGTTCATAACAGAGCGAGTGAAGTCACAGCAAAGTCCATATAGGTCTACAGGTAAAGCACAACATAATTAGAGTCTATATATCATAAATATTATAGGCCTAACAGCAGGTATGCATCTAGACACTTTCATCTAGCGCCCGTTTTGTTACACATCACTTGCCTTATGATGCTGTAACCAATAATAATTAGGCTAAGACGTCTTACGCGCTATAGGCCTACACCGTTCAGACCGGAGTCTCTCATGTAAAATGTAGGCGTATCCATGGGCGCCGACTCTGCGAGACCCGTGAGTGCTCAGCACCACCAGAAATGGGCCATGCGAGGCCCGCCTATGCATGGGCACCACCAGAAATCAGCGAGCAAGATGTGATTTTAAAGAGATTATTTCTCTGCTGGCATTGCTTATCTATAAATCTAATTTTTAAATCTTAGTTGGTCTAGCCTACCTTACTACTAGTACTAGGCCTACTCCAGTTTTACCCCCATGCGGTAGTCTCAACTCCATTGGACCAGGTGTTCAGCCGATCAGCGAATATGAAAAAACACCGAATATAGCCTATCCTGCTTATTCAATCCGCTTCCGTCATTTTTTTTAAAATTACGGACGAAGGCGACGATTTTATTTAGCCTACATTGATTCTTTTTATTGTAGGCTACAATATAGGTCTACATGCTCAATAATGTTCCTCACTGCACTCACAGCATAACAAAAGCATTGCTTGCATTTACCATGCTGAAAACTTTATGCCTATCCAAATGATATTCCAGAATTGAATAGAAATGCACGTGAGTCTATTTATTGCGTATTCATTGGTCGTCTTGACTTATGCGGCGCCAGAAAGTTTTTCATGGCGACAGAAGATGGATAGAAGCGGAAACGACGACAGCATTGAGTTGCATTCGTCAGCAGAACTCGAAACCAAGTGGCAAGATTTCAAAATTAATTACAGTAAAGCCATTTACTTGCCCAAAAGTTATTTATAGCCTAGTAGGCTTACATCATAGCTAGGTAGGGCATTTTAGGTCTATAATTTTTAGTGCATTATTGCTACAGTCACAACTTATCCTACTCTGAAGCAGTGCTTTCAAACCTGTGGCCCTCGAACTTACAGTATTTTAAGTGGCCTGCCTAAGCTAATGATTTTTTTCTCCAAATTTCAAATCGTGGGCCAACTTGCATAGCCACAAGTTCGTACGATGGCTTAGGCTACTCTTTACCAATGTGAACATAAAATCCAGTTCCCACGACGCATTTCATAAGATTAGTCCACAGTAGATTTTAATAAAACTTAAAAACACTTTACATTAGATTGCTTTGCTGCTTTTGAATTATTCGGCGTTTGCTGCCCTTCAAGACCAATTTAAGTCGTTCTGTGGTCCGTGGTGCCAAACAGGTTGGACAACAAGCTATAGAGTAGGCCTAAGCCTGTATCATAAAAACAAGAAGCAAATGTAGACCTATAAATGTAGAGTAGGCCTACCGGTACATCAATAGTAGGCCTAATATTATTCTAAGTAGGTTAACTGTCGTCGTTTTAATTTTAAATATGTAGTAGGCAGTGGCGGCGCCAGCTCTATAATTTAGGCAGGTCGCGTCAAGGTCATGGGAGCTATTTGGCAGGTCGAAGAAATTGATGATTAATTTTTAAGCCAGGTCTGGCCGCAAGGTGTGCGGGCTCTGCGAGGCCGTGCAAAGGCAGAATAAAAAAAATTGCGTTTGAACTTATTTCCAGCCAATACGGTATGCCTATCCTAATTGGCAATGTCATGCGTGGGCCTATTAAAATAAAGGAAATAAATGAGTTAAATAAAACAAATGTAAACAAGACTCTTAACACGTAAGCTACTAACTATTTGCTTCGAAAACAATAATGTGTTTCACTTTATTATTTGAATAGTAGGCCTACCTAGCCTATCTATCTTGCATCTCTTATGAACTCGATAGGCCTACATGGATGGTTTGATACGGCGGACAACCACTCCTATTAGATGCCTTCTGACGAATTAAGACAGATTGACGAATAATCTTTGCAAAATAAAAAATGCCTATGTAGATTCAAAACCTAATCTTTAGCTAATCAGAGGCGCTCCCAAGTCTGCTCTCGTCTCAAATTTGCCAGCTTATAATGACTGAGCTTATTTAAGAGCTGTAGAAACGAAATTTTGAGTGGGGTGACATCTATGGCTGAGAGTTAAATGGATGACCACAAAATGTTCACATTTAACAATGTCCTTCGAGTATAGGCCTACTGTAATAGATCATAGGCTAGACTTATAGTCCGTTTTGTTACTGTAACATTGTGCATTTTCCACCTACAAGCAAAAATTTTATATATTCGGAATCAGCTTTTCAAGCTGAACATGATAGGACGTGTGCACATTTCCGGAAGTGAAAAAAAAATTCCCATTTTTTTCCAATTTTAAGAAATTTTCATGTCAAATCACACCCCAGCCCTTGGATTTTTATGAAAAATTTTATGCATAAACTACATGCTAATTAAGTAATAACAATGAAAACTTTAGCAGAATATCTCAAAATTTGACCGAAATATTAATTTTTTAAGTTAAGCAAGACACCGGATTGCGCGAATCGGCATGATCTACCAAGTTTGGACTGCTATATATTGGGGGGAAAATGGGCTAGAGGTTTGAAACTTTTTGCATGCAACCAGTTTGTTGTGCTCTTTCTAAATATTCAAGAATCGAGGGTGGTGCTACCATTGGCTCATAATATAAAACGTAGTAAATGTTGTACAGAGGCCAATTCTCACTCCGGTTTCGTACATCATTATAAACTACCAATCTTCGCCATGCATGTAGGAAACAAACAACTATGAAACAAGTCCCTGGATACAGACCAAGCAAATGATGCAGTTATAAAGAAACAAGCAAGAAATAAAGAAAAGTTAAAGTCCAGTTTGATAGAGAAGCAGTAAACAGTGATGAATGAGGCATATAAGTATCAGCCAAGGGTTATAAAAGTATCAATTGGGTTAAATGGATCCCCATGGAGTTCAATGTGTTGGATGATGACACTCCTGCTACTATATGCATTATTTCATCAATATTATGGGTCACATTATTTCAGAAATTACCTATGGACAGTTGGACACACTTGTCTACACCACCACAATGACACAGATCTGTGCAGACCAGAAGTGATTTAACACACCAAAGCAACCATTTTGGATCTTCCAACGCATCGCTTCTTGCAGCTACAGTGTATAAGTTTACTGTAACTTTGTGAAACCTCTGGTAAAGTCGCACCCAGCTTTCGCCTTATTACATTATATATGGAAAGTTGTGCTACATGTAAAGTGATATATGACAGTCATAAACCATCCCACGTGTGAACAGCGATAAACAGCAACTTAAACAGAACCATAAATATTATATAGCGATAGAAGACAGTTCTGAACTGCAATATTTATAGAAATCTCTATTCACTAATCATAGCAACCAGTACAAACAAAACCGGAAAGAAACAAGAAAAAAACAAACAGAATGATCTGACAAAAAGTGCAAATAACAAGCGAAAACAGCACTTGGAGCATTACGGACAAACATGCATTTAATAACAGACTTGTTTTTCAACTTAGAGCAGTTATACACACAACACCAATATATATGACAGAACTTTGCAAACTCTAATAATTGCAGAAATCTTTATTCACCAAGCATAGTAGCAAACACCAAAAAAACCATTATTTTGTTTTCGAGCAGTATCAAGACTTGTGCAATCCCTAGTCTCACCATACATTATAATAAAACAATACAATACAGATATTGTGGCATCTACCAAGCAGCCACCATGCTCAGTATTAAAGTTCATTGATCATCAGCCTTGCAGTAACTGATTTAAGCATAATCACCAAAAGCATACACTCAAAATTCCCGATATCAAGAAATTCTAATTTTGAATTTTTCTGTCATTGCAAAGACAATCAGCAAAGTAGGAGCAGCTTCGATTTTTGACTTAGCACAGCAACAGCAGGACACAGAAAAGAATAGGAGGATCTGGAGAGAGATTATATGGTAATATAGGCCTCCAGCAATAATGTAAAGCATTACAAGAGAAAATCCAGGCAGTAGGGCATAAATATAACTTTTACAAGACAGAGAGAAAGTAATATGGGAAGAAAGATGAAATTGAGAGAGCTTAAAAGATGGCAGCAGCACATGACTAGGCAAAAAGTTTCCTGGATACAGAACAAAGTAAAACAAGGCTGCAGATGTGAAGAAACAGAGAAGAGCTAAAGTTCAGTTGGCACAAAGCATGGACAGATTTGGTGGCAACGACTTAGCAGATCAAAACCCCTGCAAACTAATGTAAAAATAAATAAAAAATTAAACTAATGGCCACAAGTTGTAGATGAATGAACTACCCAAAATTGACTTGCACACAAAAGGAGAAAAGGCCATTACCTTTCTCACACAAGCATACAAATATAGAGAAGCAGATAAAATTGTGTTGATGTAAGCATAGATGAAGTGGATTCTGACGAGGTTCAGGGTGGGCTTCTGCCAGAATGGAATGGAGGATCTTATTTGCTGTATTGTAGTCCTTTGGATGTCAGAAAATGGCTTGCTGATTGTGTCAATCAATTCAAGTGGAGGGATTAATTGGTTAGTCATTCCAGGTATGCTTGAAGACCACCTGTTGATTTGGAGGGCTTTTGTCCCCCATCCCAATCTAATGTGGATTTGTCAATGGAAATATTGCCAAAAAGATGCCTCTTCTTTCTTTCTTGTGAAGATTAGAGCTGATGCGTTGTAAAACATCATATTTGCCAGATTGAGGTGGATGTGTATTATTGTTGATGCCAATGGCAATGAAAATGCTGTGCATTTGATGGAAGGGTAACTTGTTGATAATATCAGGAACATGGTCAAGCTTGCCTGAACCAGAATGAACCATAAGTTGCCAGCCTTGTGGTAGGTATTTCAATTAAGCCAAGCAGTCACCTAGGAATAGATGGCCTGTAGAGGTGTGTATGTAGACTTCCCAAGAACGACCTTGCTGTTTAAGAATTATGTGCCCTTGTTAAAATTTCCTTGATACCTGTGCAAATCTGAGATGGTGGAGTAAGCTACCTTGGATTGAGGAGCGGTCTGAGAGCAGGTTGTCTGGATGTTCCCTTGGTTGGTTCTTTATTAATCTGTGGTTTATATTGGTGAGATGATTCAAGTAGGATGCAAGAGGGAGGATGGAGTGTTCTTTTCCTTTATTTCAGCCAAGGCAGGGCTTTTTGTGATTTGGCCATAATGTAAGTTGACGGGCGAAAAATTATCGATAATCCGTGGTGGAAATTAAAGGGTCAGGGAGTCGAACTCCCTCCTGGAAATTGTAGGAAGTGAAGTCAATTCGGTGGTTGATCTCGTTAGTAGATTTCATTATTAAATTATGAAATTTTGGCTGGTAATTGTAGGACAAACTTTGTCCCTTGACGAGTAGTCTCCCTTCAAAGTACTGTTGAATTCTGTTTCTTATAGCCATTCCGGTTTGTGTCAATATCTGTTCAATGTCTTGCTTGAGAGATTCATTTCGTTCTGGGGGGTGTAAAGATCCAGGTCTGTCAAGGTTCTGTTGAATAGACTGGGGAAGAGTTCTCCAATCTTCTAAATGACACCTGGTCTTCACTGCTTTATATAATCCCTTAGAAATCTGAAAGAAGTCTGGATTGGCGGATTTGGTGAGTTGATCAGGAGGTTTTAAGTCAGTGGTTTGGTTCGACGTGAAGAAACAAAACCCGGGAAAAGTAGGGGGATAATCCGGGATGACTGGGGGCTAATTTTCATGGAAGATTTCCGAATGTTGAAACGAAACGGTGGAGCGATGATCGCGATATGAGCTATCATCCATCTTGGAGCGGTTAGTCTATAATATCACACAACCAAAAACCATGGATACAGCTCAAAAGCGGTTACGTAAATAAGTAACAAGGTCTTAATTCGTGAAGAAATTAGTCCCAGATTTAAGTGAAAATATGACATTTTGCTAATAGTAGTCTCACTGCAGGTTTTCGGATTGACCCTATAGAACCTTCTTAACACATTGCAAAAATATCGCTTTGTTCTGAATTAGGTACAGCTTATAAATTATGATTTTGATTCTAGCCTACTAATGCGATCGCTTTCGCATCCGTCCACTTGTAGCCTAGTCGAGTGCAGCCGTTGCCTGTAGGCTATGTGCGATGCCAGCATGCATTGTGTCTGTTATATGTGTTCTCGCTATCATCGCCTTCATTCCACGAACTGACATCAATGCCGCCGGGAAATGATCTCAGCTCCTGATATGCGGGAAAGTTCTGTAGCCTAAGTCAAAATCATTTCTCGATGACAAACCTGGGCAACAACACGCATTTTCCCGTGTCACTTTCTGACAGAAAATGCAGCAGGTATAATCCGAAGAATTACCGCTTGGCACTCCATTTATTGAATGTGCTAAGTTAGGTATAGTATGATAATGTCTTGCCAACTTACCGAAACCACCCAAATTTCCGTAAAAATAATCAATTAAAAGAAATATTATTTTTTTAGCAGACCTTCAACGTCGAAAATACCGGAAATTACTAACCGGAAGTCTCCAAAATCAGCACAAAACATTTGAATTGTCACTACGCAGCCCAGTAAATAGCCCAAATTGGCATAATAAACGTTACCAAAATATGATCAAATTTCTTTTTTCTCGAATACATTTCAAGATGTGCACACGTTTAGTTCGCTTGGTAAAAGCATAAATAATTAATACAAAAATATTCGTGCTTGTAGGTGGTCAATGCACAATGCGGGGGGTTGATGACTTTAACAGAACGCACTATTAATATGTTGACCAACTAGGCCTACTAATAAGATCAAAAGTAAAAGTCAATTAGATTTAATATTTGCATTACAACACTAGAGGTCTTGTGGGCGAGGATACAATTTAATGTTGATGTTTCATTTCAAGCTCTTAAATAAGACAGTGTAAAGGGAGATATTATAGCCTAAGTCTTATAAGACATTCCAAATTTTTTAGGCAGGTCATTAGGCAGGTCGCGAGCAAAATAGGCAGGTCAAATGACCTGCCGCGACCTCCCGTAGCGCCGCCACTGGTAGTAGGCCTGACACTTTAATTAGGCCTACTAATTCCAATTTCAATTAAGGATAAAGTTTAGGCCTATGTGATTAGAAAAATTATTCAGTGAATTTAAAAACTTTTTTTCGATTTAGTAGATTGTATGAACCACTAAATGAGTTGATGATTCAACTAATAATTATTTACAGTGATGGGGAAAATACTTTCAAAAAGTATTTTGAGTATAAGTAAAAATACTTGATCATAAAAGTATTTAAAATACAAGTAAAAATACTTTTTTACAAAAGTATTTAAAATACAAGTATAAAATACTTGGCTTGGAAAAGTATTTAAAATACTAAGTACAAAATACTCACAGCCAAACTACATTAAAAAAATAAGGAAGACATATTAAATTGCGACAAAAAATTCTTAACATAGAATTTTGATCAAAAACAAACATTTTCTGGGTCCAAAGATGTTTGAGTCCGAGTCCAAGACACTAGAGATGGGTCAGAGTTCGTTAACATCAAGATCCACAGAAAGACAGAATTTAATGGCATATACCAAAAATATCGGTAGCCTACTATTTATGCAAAAAGAATGGTCAATGTAATTTATCCAAATCTAAAATTTAAATACACTAAATTAGATAAAGTTTTGTTCAGTAGTCTGGCACAATGGGATGGATAAAAATTCTTCCACTGCTGAACACAAGCTCAATAATTATTAACCTACATGTACGTACCTTATAAAGTCTGCACTGTTGACTGTTGAGACTTCCTGTCACAATTCTCTCCATCAGCAAAACCCTCTATGCTACATTTTAAGTAAGTGTTCGAAGTCTGTGGTATTATCCCTTGTGATAATAATACAATACACCAGCACAGGTCAACTAAGTGTTATTGGTGTCTTCCTGTTTGCTGTAATTCGTCAAGTATGTAGTCCATGTCAAGTACAATGTATGTAGTCCAGGATCCATTAAATTAACTGGAGATCCATGTAATGAAACTCTGCGCCGGTTCTAGGGTCACAGAAGTTCTAATTGCCACCTGCCAATATAGGAGTGTAATGCCATCCTCATAATTATGTCCTATTCATAAACATCTAGATAGTTAACATCTAGCCTAAGTCTATTCTAGCAGCACAGACAAGTCCATTCTGGTGTCAAACATCAAACTGATTTCAAACATAATTATAATATTATGGGTGTCGATTTGATGCCTCATGTAAATAGACGTGTACAATTGTACATGTGATCCGTAAACTCTTCCCCTACACCATACATCAAATACACCTGCAATTAACACCTTGTGGTCAGCGGTGCCCAGCCAACCATAACAATGACTAACCACTATCAACCTGTTTAATGGGCCATTGTACCTTCTGTTCAAGGGCTTGTTTGTTTGAGTTACCAAGAAGCCTGGTGCATGAGCAATTGAGCATGCAATTGTAGCGGACCAGGGGTTGGGCGAAAACACCAGGAGCCGAGTACCAACCCCAGTCGTCAAAGGTACCCTCAGTCAGTCCGCGCAGTACGGCCTTGGCTGTAGACCAAGGACTAGCCGGCTAGGCTTAAACACATTTAGTGAAGAAACCACGATGATCATGTAGAATTCACAGCACCAGCAATTTATTGCGTCACAATCGCTATAGCACTTCAAGAACGAACTGTTTGTGTCAATTTCTACAGCGCTGGGATTAGAGTTCGTGCGCCGATGCAGCAGTTTATGTAGCGCCAGAGTTCGTGCAGCAGTTTATGTAGCGCCAGAGTTCGTCGTCGATAGAGCTCACAGCGGACAATAACGCCTGCGTGAATGGACGGAGTAGATACGAAGCGTTCAGGAGTCGAACCGGCGTCGTTAGGCACAGCAGGCAATAACGCCTGCGTGAATGGACGGAGTAGATTCGCGGTGGTCAGGATTCGAACCGGCGTCGTCAGGTTCCGGTGACTTCTGTAGCGCCAGTACAACGGACTCAGTAGCAAGTGAGTCCCGTCGTCGGAAGTGATCACAGTAGATTCGCGGCGGTCAGGAATCGAACCGTCGTCGTAGAGCAGACGGTACGTCGTATCAGCTTCTGCAGCGCCAGGAATCGAACCGTCGTCGTAGAGCAGACGGTACGTCGTATCAGCTTCTGCAGCGCCAGGAATCGAACCGTCGTCGTAGCAGCTTCGTCCGTCAGCTAGGTTGCGGTAGTCGGAAACCGCAACCCCAGTCCCGTGAAGGAATACCCGAAGAGGCCGAGTTCAAAGCTCGAGGCTCAGGTTCAGGCTTTACTCCCTTCACAATAGTATCACTCAACAAACGTTTTACCGTCCGTCAAGCCAGATCATTTAGCCTGACTACTACGCGGTTTAGGCGTTCTTCACCAGGCCATTCGTCTGCGTGGAAGCACGGCAGAACCTCTCCTTATATACACTGCAAGCGTAGGCCGGGCAGGAGCTTAGCCTAGCAATGGCTGGCCTAAGAGGGCGGCAATGTCTGAGCCAGCAATGGCTGAGCCGGCAATGGCTGGCCTAAGGGGGCGGCAATGTCTGAGCCAGCAATGGCTGAGCCGGCAATGGCTGGCCTAAGGGGCGGCAATGTCTGAGCTAGCAATGGCTGAGCCGGCAATGGCCGAGTCAGCAATGGCTGGCCTAAGGGGGCGGCAATGGCTGAGCTAGCAATGGCTGAGCCGGCAATGGCTGGCCTAAGGGGGCGGCAATGGCTGAGCTAGCAATGGCTGAGCCGGCAATGGCCGAGTCAGCAATGGCCGAGTCAGCAATGGCTGAGTCAGCAATGGCTGACCAACAGGCAGAGACAAGCAGACGGACAGGCAAGCAGACAGCAGCAGCAGCAAGCAAGCAACAGCAGCAGCAAGCAAACAGCCCGTAGCAATATTTCAACACCCCCCCCTAACGAAAAATACCTCGGTCTCCGAGGAGCAACACCGGGGAAGGGGAGAGCAATGCCATTAATAAACGATACATGAAATGCTTAAACTTGGCAAACGAAACAAGTAAAAACGTACATTTACGTAGCGCATATTAATGTACTTTGCGCCACGTAAACAAATAATACCCGTCAACGGTGAATTATTAATTAACAGACAGCTGTGGTCCCATAAGGATAGACCACAGAACGGCACCGGACGATACGGATATCAAATAATCACAACAATATCAATATGTGCAATGTACAAAATGGGCCTACATCTAACATTTTGAGGTAAACGGCAGCGTAACAGAAAAATACCGTATTGCCCTCACAAATCCTGACAATCAGGTCCCAGACCCACCTGAACAAATAAATCAGAGAGTATTATCGTTCGGTCAATAGAAGTCGCGAATCGAACCAACCGACATTGACAATAATCACAATAATAAATCAGACAAGCGACATAAACTCAGACTGCGTGATCAAAATTAAACAGAAAAGTACCCTTTTGGGTCGGCCAAACCTGGACAATTAAGTCCTCTAACAGTATAATATGTAACAGGCCTTACTTAGATCCATACGGCAACAGTTACAAGCAAACGCCACGACGTGTACTATACATTCAGTGACAAAAATAATTCCGACTAAACAAGATCACAGACGATTTATCAAAACAAAACAGAAAATACCCGATTGGGTTTCGCAAACCCGGACAATTAAGTCCAGATTAAATTGTGCCACATAGTGGTCCACAATTTCAATAATTCTTTTCTCTTCGGGTACGAAGTGCAAGTCGTGCACAACCCCCGTTCTCTTCTCTTTTTTTTTTTTTTTTTTGGGTGCGGAGTGCCGTTTGTGCACAACCCCCGTTCTCTGCTCTTTTTTTTTTTTTTTTTTTTTTTTTTCTGTTTCGGGTACGAAATGCGAGGTGCGCATAACCCCCTTCTTTCTTTCTTTTGTTTTTTTTTTCTGTTTCGGGTACGAAATGCGAGGTGCGCATAACCCCCTTCTTTCTTTCTTTCTTTTTTTTTTTTTTTTTTTTTTTTTTTTGGCAGCGATGTCCATGATTGCGAGGAGTTATGCAAAACAATCAGTTAAAAATAAAAATGATAGCCAGGCACGGCTGAAAATAATATTAAAAAAACAGAGGCCAGGCACGGCTTGTAATTATAAAAATAACTAACTGTTATAAGCATAAGCATACAATGCTCGACACAATAAAATGCACGAGACACATAAGAATTCTCCAGTGCACAAAATCAACGTACGAAATTAATATAGCCTACAAACCTAAACCATCAATATGCACAGAGCCACCTACGAGAGACTGTCCTCTAAACACATTAATTCCTGCTCTGGCACCAATATCAAAAACGAACATAGCGTGACCTATTTACTGATCTATCAAAGCGAAGCCTGCGTGCAAATAATCGCGAATAATTTTGCGATTAATTAAACGATTAACACTCAGTAAGACAACAGAATCTCATGCAGCTAACCACGAATAACCACACGATTAATCAACCGATTTACACGAAGCATTAGGCCTATAACAGTCCATCTGAGGACAGATAAAAAAATAATAATATTGCATTTCTACAATAGAACTGCTCGTAAAAATGGTGCTGTTCACAATAAAAGCGTTTTCTTTCCACAATAAAAATAACGGTGCACTCCACAATAAAAGCGCTTCTTTCCCACAATAAAAATGAAAATGCTTCTTTTTCCAATAAAAACGAAATGGTTCCTGTTTACTAAAAAGATGATTAATTTCTTAATAAAAAGAAAAGGGTTCCTTTCACAATTTGAAATAATGCGTCCTTCTCTTGCTGCAAAAATGATACTCTCGCAATAAAATTTTGCCTCTTTAAAGAATAAAAGTATCCCCCCCCCATTTTTTGGCGATAAAAGAACAGGCCTTTAGCCAAAAATGGGAATCTTTTAACGTCATTCACTCACAACATCCTGCGTCGTCGTGCGCGGAACCTGCACGCCGTCTACTGGAACCGGACTGGTCGACGAGTGGTACGGTGAGGTCGACCGGGACCAACCACTGCTTCGTCGGAGTTTTCGTCGTGCAAACTTTCTTCGGTTCCAGACGCTCTGTTCCTCGATTGATCAACCGCCGGAAGAGCTGCGCCGTCGATGACTTCACCATGTCGATCTCTGGAAGTTGCTCGCTCCGCAGTTGGCTCGCTCCACTCCCCTTTCGTTCTCCCGTAGCAGTGGCGAAGTTTATCAACGTGTGATACGAAGGGCTTGGACTTCGGCGACTTTTGGAGAAGGTAGTTGACGGGACCGCACGCCCGCACAACCCGGAATGGACCCGTGAAGTTACGTTGAAACTTCGGGCTGCGTCCGACGAACTTCCGTGGGCTGAAGTAGTAGACCCAGTCACCTTCCTCAAACTCTGCAGGGCGCACTCGCAAGTCGTAGTTGTGCTTGCGTCTCTCGGCGCTCTTCTTGAGGCTTTGCCGTGCAGTGCCGTACGCCTTCTCGAATTTCTCCGACAGTTCGGCCACGTAAGACAGATAGACGAATCTCTCCCGAACCAGTCTATTAGGATCTGGTCGAAATCCTCCGGGGTCAAAGGTCACAAGTTCACAGTTCAAAAACCAATCACAGATAACGAAACCGACTTGAACAGGGCTAATCTTTCCCTGGAGACATCCACAATACGAATCAATTGTGCAGAAACACAATACGCAAGAGAGAACCCAAAGACAGACAATCCATCCGGAAAAAAGATTGGAATCCTTCCGTGTCAGACGAGGCCTAATCAATTTGTCGTGACCAGAACAAGAATGCAAAGACACATATTTCTTATTAGCGAGGACTACATTGGCGGAACATTCATCGACAGCAGGTTCAACGAAACCGGTGGCCAACATCTGGTCCAGTTCTGCATCAATAGCAGCCTGATACGGAAGCGGTTGTCTCCGCAAAGGTTGTCTCACCGAACGAGAGTCTCCAGTATCGATTCTCTGCTGAGAAATCATGGTACTCTCCAAGTCATGGTCAGTATTCGAGAAAATGCTTTCATCCTCGACCAATAACTCCTTCAGTCGTTCTCTCACATCGGCCGGGACATCCTCAGAAATTTCGTCCATTAACTTCCCGATCAAAGAGTCGTCGTCAGCAGTACCCGTCTGTCTCTCGTTATCTTCCTCCACCTTTACGGGGTGTAAGTCTCCTAACAGTTGGTTAGTTGTCAACAGGGCAGGCTGTTCATTCAAGTTCACCACACGAATAAAAGCATTATCAGCATCGTCACCCAACACAACTCTGGCAACATGCAACCCAGGCTGGATCTCTTTAGACTCAGTCATCCAGGCTTGTGCGGAGGTCGTCAAATCACGATACTGCGTTTTACACGGTATATCACATTGAGAACGAGGAAGAACAGTTGTCTCATCGGCCACCATAACCCTGCGACACCAAAGCGAGCCGTTGCCCTTAACCAAAGGAATGCGGCGTCGACCAATAAAAAGTGCACCCTGTCCAAAACCTAAGCGACAACGATGCTGCCTCAGCCAATCCATGCCAAGCATTGGTTCACCAATTTGATCAGAGACAAGAAAACTAGTGTCGATAGAAAACCCTCTAGAAATCTTAATCGGAGCATCAATCTGACCCAAGACTCTAATCTGCGTCCCATTAGCAGCCAAAAGAATGCGATTGCTAGGCTGGAGCGGCAAACCATCAACATCAGCAGAGGGAACCAGGCTTACCTCCGACCCAGTGTCCACTAGGCAAGTTCTTTGCTGTCCGTTGATCGTTCCACGGATGTAGATTGCGTTGTTTGTCACACCCGATGCTCGGTCCCTCGTTGTATGGTTCGTGACGGTTGTTCCGTTCGGTTCAGACGTAGGTGGGTCCGAGGTGCGTGCGTCGTCACTTCGGTTGGAGAATTGTTGGCGCTGGCGACACCGGCGAGCCGTGTGGCCCACCTGTCCACAGCTGAAGCAGGTTATCCCGCGTCCAGGACCACCTGAAGCGTTTCCTCGAGGCGGAGACGGAGGAGTAGGAACGGTAGATGGAACCGTCCGTGGAGCAGTCGGTTCAGCGCCGAAACTCGTCCGATGCGAGCTTCGGAGTTCGTCCAGCTGTCGGCAGATCCTCCCTTCCATGTCCTGTTGCCACTTACGTTGCGAGGCGAAGAAGCTGTCCAGTTGAGACTGGAGCTGTCCACCGGCGTCGACTTCTTGAGACCCTCGCACTCGGTTGGCAGGTCTCCGACGATCCTCCAAGTCTGACGTCTGTTGGTACGCGGACAGGCGTAGAGCGGTTCGGTACGCCTCGTCGATGGTTTTCGGCTCTCGTTCTCTCACCTTGAGAGACAGATCCCGGTCGCGGATCGCTTCAAGGAAAGCGTCCTTCGCAAGAATTTCCGTCGTTTCGTTGGACGGGACCGGGTAGGCAAGGACGACGAGTCTCCGGATGTCGTGCAGCAAGTCGCCAAGAGTTTCATCAGCTCGCTGTCGGCGATAATAGAGTTGAGCTCGGAAAGTCTCAGCTTGACCCTCCGACCCGTAGCGTTGGCGTAGTCTCACGACGAGCTGTTCGTACGTCACTTCGGTGCTGGCTCCGAAATCCCACAGCAGCTGCGTTGCCGCCTTTTCCAAGGAACAGCGGAGGAAGTCGACTTTATCGGCTGCAGTCCATCGGTTGTGTCTTGCGCAGACGTCGAATTGTGCCAGGAATGACTCGAGGGATCCGGTTCCATCGAATTTTCCGGGCTTCATGGGATTCTTCTTTTCAGCGACCAAGCGACTGACGTTCTCCATGACCTTCGATTCCAGTCTGCTCTCGTCCCTTTCCGAAAGTCTGCTGGCGTCCCTCTCCGAAATCAGCAAGGTTTTTCGGTCCTTCTTCGGCGCGTCGTCGAAGTCGATTTTCTCGAAAAATCGGCTGGACTCGACCTCGTAATCGACCAAGAGGTCCCTTCCTCGTCCAGCGGCGGTTGTAGACGTTGTTGGGAAGCCAGCAGCATATCCGTCCATCTCACCGATCAGAGGATTCCACATTGTTGTCGTTCCGTCGAAATTCTCACCAGTTCGTAGAAGTGCAGCGAATCACTTCCGCGGAATCAGCTTGAAGCAGTCCAGAATTTTTCCAGTCACCCCACTTCTGGTACCAGTTTGTAGCGGACCAGGGGTTGGGCGAAAACACCAGGAGCCGAGTACCAACCCCAGTCGTCAAAGGTACCCTCAGTCAGTCCGCGCAGTACGGCCTTGGCTGTAGACCAAGGACTAGCCGGCTAGGCTTAAACACATTTAGTGAAGAAACCACGATGATCATGTAGAATTCACAGCACCAGCAATTTATTGCGTCACAATCGCTATAGCACTTCAAGAACGAACTGTTTGTGTCAATTTCTACAGCGCTGGGATTAGAGTTCGTGCGCCGATGCAGCAGTTTATGTAGCGCCAGAG